>VZTX01025369.1:189734-219174 GCA_013400915.1 Pardalotus punctatus
CCGCTCCCCGTCCGTCCTATGCGAGCCGCCCCGGCGCCAAGATGAAAGGTAGGGACGGCAGCGGGGCGCCCGCTCCGCCGCCCGCACACGTGCGCCGCGGGCACCGGACACCGGCGGGGCGGCCAGGGCAGGGCAGCATCAGCAGCGTGCGGGAACAGCGTGCGGACACCGGGCAGGCGGCGGGCAGGGTGCGGGCATGGGGACAGCCTTCAGCAAGGGGACACTGCGGGCACGACGTCCGTGGGGAGGGTGCCCGCGGGGTGAGCCGGAGTCAGCACGGTGCGGGCAGGACACCGTGCGGGCAGGTGACGGGCAGGGCAGGGGCAGGACATGGGCAGGACAGGGGAGGACGCGGGCAGGACACGGGCAGTCGGTGCCGGGAGAGGCAGAGCGAGGGTCTCACCCCTTCCCTGCGCCGCCGCCGCGGCTCGGCGTGTGTCGGTCAGTCCTGGTCCGGGAGCGGGCTGTCCCTGTGTGTGTGAGTGTGTCCCGACATGTGTGCTCTGCCCAGCACGTTTTCTCTCGGCACCCAACTTTAATCTTCCCCCTCGCCGGTGCCCCGAGAAGACTTGCGTTTCTCCCTAGTTTATTTGTTTATTTTTTGCCAGCGTTTTGCGATGTTCTTGGTGTTGCTTCTAAACATCTGGCAGTGATTAGGTGCCAGTAGAGGCTTAACTGGCTTGTGAAATGTATTTGGCTTATTTCTCCTCTACATCCACCGACTGGAAAATTTTTGGTCTTTACTTTGCATCTGTTCAAACTGAAACTTTGTTTCTTTTCCTTTCTCTCTCTTTTCCTTTCTTTCTTCCTTCCTTCCTTCCCATTTTGTTTTAAATGGGTGAAGCATGCCACTTCTACCAGTTGATCCCATCCTGCCAAGTTGTGACTGAGAGGTATTACATACTTGAAAATTAAATAAAGAAGCAGATTGCCAAATTGCTACACTGTAACCTAGTAAAGATGTATTGGGGGGGGGCTGTGCAAGAAAGACTTCTGTTTATGAAAATTGATAGCCTTACAGCAAAAGGCAGAGTCTTTGCGCACCAGGGAATACTTACAATGAAAACATCAAAGGACATTATGGAAAGTTTAGGAGTTAGCTGGGAGTTTGTGAGAGTCGAATCCAGTTTTTCTTCAGAGGCAAAAACAAGCTTAAGGAAAAGACATACATATACGAAAATTGCTTTTGGGCACCACTGTGCTTGTTCTTGGATTGCAGAGTTTTATTTCAGATGCCAGGAGGCCAGTAAACATCATGATAGTTACACTGAGTTTCCAGAGTCTAGGACACCAAATGATGTGATTATTTATTCACTTGCCAGAGTAGCTGCCTGAAGGGAGGAAAAACTTTTGGGGTGCATTTACTTTGCAAGCCCACACACTATTTAAGTTACTTCTGACACTGTGGCATGGTGTCTCTCCAGGGCCATGCAACATATTAAAAATAATGTATTTACAATGTTCTTTATTTACAGGCTGTTCATGCCAAAAATTTTCATCAGTTTGTCACTATCAGCATGAGTGTAAGGACAGGAACAAACCAAAACAATGGGGATCTGGCAGTACAAACCTGTGCCTGTTATCACTGAAAGCCTTACACTCTGTTCTTTGGGGTTTTGGGGAGAGGTGGGATGCAAAGGACCAAGGATGGGAATAATGCACGATGTGACTTGTGTCTCCTTCCATTCTGCCTCCACTGCTCTTTGCAAAGCAGAGAAGTGGCATTCAAAGGGAAGATGTAATTCCCGCTCCTGAGAGCACTTGCTGGTGCCCTACACTCCATCAAGAGGGAGTGCTAGTCCTTTCCATTTGGTTTCCCTAAGAGTGATCACAGCCATCTTACTTCTTTCCCTCAGAGAGTTACAGAAATCAGTAATAAAACATGAAAAGAAAAACACTTAAATGACTGTGCTAAGAGCAAAAGAAAAGCTTCAAACAAATCATCACATCAAGTGCCTTTTCCAGTGTTAGGGAAATCAGAGAGCCAAACCAAATTTTGACTCGGTGATTTCCTTTTCTGGGTACAGACTTGGATTTTCATATTTTCCCTTTAAACTTGATGGTAGCAATAATCATAGGGCTGTAGAACTTGGTATAGTTACACATTTTTCTCAATAAAAACAAAAAGATCTGTTGATTGCAGCTGTCTCTGTATTTGTCCTCTCTGGAGAATGGAGGAATATCTAAATAATTACATCACTAAATATCTGTAAGGAATAAATTATATTTCCCATTGCTGGTATTTGTAATGTGTTATGTTTTAAATCAGTAAAACAAATTGAAGTTTATGTTCAATATGCTGGCAGTTTTATTTCCAGCAAACAACATTGAGCTCAAAAACTTTGTGATTTTTTTTTAGTAATAATTCATGTGATTTATATAGGGATTTTACTGCTTTAGGGTCAGATTTATCTTTATCAAATGATACTTCTAAGTTGTAGTTATTTATTGGGGTATGAAGGAGTACTCGTTGCCTGGGAAACAAATGCAAACAGCTTCCTCATATTCAAACACCACCACATGTTTGAAAACATTGGCCCTAATTTGAGACAGGGACAAGCATTGTTAAAACAGAGAACTTCTTCCCAAAATATATCTGTGATATATTTTGTAATTACTACTTTAAACTGTAACTGTAATCGCTACTGTCATGGCAATGTTAGTGATAAGTAATTTCCTCTGAAATATGGATAGTGTTTGGATAACCACTTAATACTAATGCCCAAAATCAGGCAATGACAAAGTCAGGGTGGTGGTCATTTTGGGACTGTTGTTCCAGGATCTCAGAGAAGCTCTTAATTATGATGTTCAGAGCAGCTTAGCTGCTTATTTCCACCACTCCTCTGCCTCCTCCACCTCCACCTCCTCCTCCTCCTCTTCCTCTTCCTCCCTCTCTGCCATCACAAGCACCTTGCCATGTACCACTCGTATGACAATGGTGCTGGAGGACAAATCATCTGGGATCCTATATTTGAATACTGGGATGTGCTTGAGAGCTGGAATGGGACCAAATATCCTGTCTTGTACCATTCCTCTCATTTGATAAAAAAAGACACACAGGGAGAACATGTTTGTCCTTGGTTGTGTTCCACTGGAACCAGTGAAGGCTGCAGTGCCTCAGGAGCAGCCTGGCCTGAACGCCTGCTTTTAACATTTGCATTACCTCAAAGCTCAAAGTGCTTCGTGCACAGTTCTCAGTAGATAAGAGTACAATGAGCTTTCACAGGATATGTGAGTTCAGTTTACCCCAAGTTTGCCTTACACAGTGAATACTTTATCAGACAAGTAATTAACATATCAGCCCATATTGCTAAAATTGTCCCTTCTGTGGGACTTGGAGTCTGAATGAAGTCTCCAAGTAACTCCTACATTTGCAAAAGCTGACTGTGTATGCAAGTTCAGCTGTTCTTTCTTGACTACCTTTAAAAGTCTTAAATAACCTATTTATATGATGTTTACCTTCTTGATAGGTTTTGTCTTTCTCTCTGTTTTGATGCCACTGCTAATTTTAAGAATAAAGGAATAAAAGTTATGATTTTGTAACACTGAAAAAAAGTCTCTCTCTCCCTCTCTCTCACTCTCTCTGTCCTTTGTATGCACAAAATCAAATGAACAGTCATCTGCAAATATCTTTCGTGGGTAGAAACTTCAAACCAAGAATTTTTTTAAAATCCAGTCCAGAGCATTTTGCAGAAGCCAGAAAGCATCTGAAAAGCAAGGATTAGAAGCGGAGTGATCCAGTAACCTTTCCTTAGTCCAGTTATAACAGAGCTTATATGAATATAGTGACACAAACATGAAACATATGCAGGAGGTCTGAGTGGTGTGTGTTGGACATGTCACAGGACCCTAGAGCAGAAGTTCAAAGGCATGAGCAGTTATAATAAATGTGTGATAAAACGCAGAGCAAATCCTGAGCAATGCTACTATACAGTCAGTGTGTGTCCTGAATTGGTTGGTAGCACAGAGGATTTTAAACATATGGATGAGAAAGATGCAAGCGTGTGAAAGGATATTCTTATTAACAATATAGAGGAAAACAGGGCTATGAAATTACAAAAGAGATCTGTTATTAAACAGATAGAAATATTACTATACAATTACAAGGGATATTGAGCAGAATTAGCGTATAAGCCATTTATGACAGGAGCATTTTCAGTAATAACTTGTAATTGTTTGTCATTGCTTCAATTCTACTTTTCCAAGCCACATAGGACTAAGAACAGCATGGGCATGCCTATCCCTGTGGAAAAGGGAGTTGTTTAAAATCTCCTGTGGCTCTTTCTTGTCCTACTTTGGATAACATAGATTCATTTTAGACTGATTTTGCTACAGCTGAGGGCTGAACAGAGCCCTTTTTTTGTCACAACCATTAAAAAGTTTACCTAGATCCACACTGAAAGACCTTTGTGCCCAGAGGTTGACACTTCTGCCTGCGAGGATAAGGAGGGAAAGGTAATCTTGCAGAGAGATAGAGCTGATCAGGCCTTGCAGAGATAAAACAGAGTAAAATAAAGAGAGCTGGGAGAAATGTCAAGGATGAAAGCAGCTCAGTACTGCAAAGGATGCATGCCCAGTTATCTTCAGCTTCACAAAACGTTCCTTATCCTTAGGTTCTGTGTGTCAGAACAGAGAATCTCTCCTTCCAGCCCTCCCCCTTGGAGAGCAAAATAAAGGCGCTTTTTACAAGGCATGGAAAGTGAACCTGATCCTCCTCATAATGTGAGTGTGGTCTGTGCAAGTGAGGGAGCAACCTAAGATGAATTGTCTTTGGAGTTTGACCACTTCCACCTAAAACTGCAATCCCTTTTGGTGCATAAATTTGAGGTGCAGACTGGGACATCACTGGGGAACAAAGTGAATGAGTTATGGGAGGTAATAGAGACATGTGTTGTTAGGAATGTGTATGCCATTTTAATGCTGCTGTTAATTGCCTCCTCTGACATACAGACAGGGAGGCACAATTTTTCAGTGCACTAATGAGAACAGATCTGTTTGCTCTTAAATCATTACTCTGAAATACGATATGATTTAAACTTTTAACTTCTAAGGTTGATCCTCTGCACCATGCAGCTGCTCCTGACCCCAGTACGGTAATGATCCTGCGTGGTACTTATGAGCTAACAAGTTTTGTTCAAAAACCCCTATTTACTGGCTTCATCTTGCACCTAAAAAGCAAAACTAGAGTGATTGTTGTTATACCTCTGAATTTCACAACCTTCTGTCTTTTTTTGTGTGTTCTAAATGTAAGCGCTCACATTTTTTGGGCAGAGCAGTGGGGGAATAGATGGAGACCAAGATGTTAAAATGCACCCATTTGTCATGATTCTTGGTTTTGTTTGTTTGTTTTATGCATGTGTTAAGTGATGAGAGACACCATCCAAACCATAGGATAGCACCAAGGGAGGATCTCTGATCTAGAACATTACCTCTTCCAGTCACTAAGAAAAGCAGATGAATTCCCAGATCAGCAGTCTGAAGGACAGAGCTGAGGAAAAGCCTCAGTTTTGTTGCCAGAATCGAAGCTCAGACAACATCCCAAAGGATGCTTGGGGTGCAGGGAGGTGGGCTCTCTTCCAAGACTGTCTCAGCTGAACCTTTGCTATGTGTGCCTTAAAGACCAGGTACCGTGCAAACACAGAATCCATGTAATCCCTGTCCAAAGGAGTTTGCTGTGGGACAAGACAGACAAAAAGGAAGGGGTGGATAATATGGGCACAACACACTCAGCCAACAACAGTGACTGTTAGTGTGACATGTCAGATTGGGACCTTGTCAATCAGGAAGTGTTTCAAGTGTGGCGTAGGATTTTATGAGGGAGAGCTTGTCAAAATAGAGGCAGGGAGTAAGACTTGACTATGAGAAGGGTCTCTAATAAGGAAAAAGCAGTGGAGAAAGGCAGAAGAGAACAAGCAAAATAAAGCATCTGTGAAGAGAGAGGGGAATGAGCAGCCCATTAGCACAAGAAGGAGACTGTCCAGAATAAAAGCTATGAAAACCAGTGGAAACCAATTAGACTGATGAAGTCATCAACATCTGAAGGCCACAGCTGCTTGCTGTGCTTCTGCTGGCTCCATTTCACCTCTAGGTCAATGTAGACCCAGTTAACAGTGAGCAGAAATGCATGTAAATCTGGTGGCAGCTCAAAAAGCTTTTGAAATGTGATATGAGAAAGAAATTGGTGTCACTGTTCTCATCTGGACAGTTGTTAATATTACAGAAACCTCACAAGTGGATGAGTTTTGCCTTTCAGTGAAAGTGCAAAGATGGAGAGAGCAGGCAGAAGTAGCTTTTTGACACTGCAAGCAGTCTCTTATGAAGGAGGTGCACTTGTTACACAGTTCTGAGCAGAGTTCTTCATCCATGCTGATTCATCACTTAAAGAGAGGAATATTGTGATTTTCAACTAATGGACACAGCGTCTTTCCAAATGGTAGAGGTAAAAATCTCTCCTTGATAACAGAATTTTTTTTACAGTTGCACTGGGATATAGCTCTATAGTTCCCATTAAGTCAGTAGGAAAGGCAGGGCTCCAACCATTAAAGCCCTTTGAGAGAGAGATTTATTTTAAAGGAAACTCTTACATTGGATGTCATTTTTACTAAAAATTAATCCTACAGACTGAGTTCCCAGCCTAGTACTTAGGGGTATGTTCTAATGTGTTGTAATTTGAGTTTTCAGGGGGTTATAAAGGAACGTTTAAAATCTGAGCTGAAACTTGGCATGACAGTTTTCAGCCCAGATGCCTCATTCTCTCCTGGAATAGATTTTCCCAGGTTTTGAAATGCAATGTGGAATACTGGTGTATTTTCTTTATTTAAGGCTTCAAACTAAGTCTTTAAACAAGGATTTTGTATTCATGTTTGCAGCACACAGTTGTTCTAGAAATTATTGGATACCATGTGTCTGCAGCCACTGTATGACCCAGCATCTCTAATGGTTCTGAGGTCTTGTTTGCTTCGTTAGTTAATTAGGTTTAAATGGCTGAGCAGGGTGTACTGTTAAAAGGAGACAGCTGGACACGTACATTAGCGGCTTTCTGTAACACCTTCCATATGCCAAAAATGACACCCATGAAAGGAAGGGGCTAAAATGGAAACAACTTCTCTAAAATCACCTTGCACCAAAGGCTTCTCAGATCTGGTGCTGTGGTTTTATGCCCTGCATTGTCTCAGGGGCAGATTTAGCATCCATTTTGGCTCCAGGCCAGCTCTTTCTTACTTGACCTTAGAGTGACTCATAAGTGATCCATGATTAATTTATTTAAGATTTAAGAACAAGAACAAGAAATTAAACAGTTCTACTCTACAGATTTGCTTTGCCTCTAGCAAATTAATCAAATGAGAGTCTAATTTGTTTTAGATTAAATGAATTCCCTCTGTTCACAATGCTAATCCCCAGTTGAACTGCCTTTTTATAATTTCCACTCCCTTGAAGCATTGCACTGTAACTTATTTAACTCTACAACTGTATTTACTAGAGGTGTTGCAGTAATAGCTTTTAACTGGAGGGCAAGTGGAATTTGGCTTTGGTATTCAATGTGGGCATGTGGGCATGGATACTGCCAAAATACCTCAAAGGTTTTTTTATTTGGTTTTTTGGGGGGTTTTTTTGGACCAGAAATCTTGCTTTGCATGGACTCCCTAAAATATTTGATGTATTGCTGCTCAGCTACAGTGACACAGTGATTTGTAGCAGTTTGCAGTAAGCTCTCCTTGACAATCTGTTGTAGCATCCAAGGAGACTCTTGTAAACCCAATAAAACACAAGATCTCCGGTGGCCATTCCCCTACATGGTTAAATACAATTGCTTCCTCACATATGTTTCTGTTCTGTCCAACGTTCACCTTTTTTATGGATCTTCCTGCTGCCAGAGTTCTGTAGAAGTCAGTGGAATAAGAAACCAGCTTTTCATATTTCTTCATCTTTCTTATTCTGGATTCCCTCTTTTGGCTCACAGTGGAGAGCTTAGTTGAGCATCTTATAATAAAGTTAGGGCTGGTCTTCCCAGTATTAAAGAGTTAATTCTTGTGACCAAGACATAGCAACAAATTCTGCTTCATTGTGTGCTTCAAGGATGTGTTTGCCCTTCATATTTTTCACCCATGAAAATAAGTCTTGCTTGCATATAAATGTATGTGTATGTAACAGAAATACTGCATTCATTTCAGTCCCCTTTAGAACTGAGAAGGACTGGATTTAAACTAAAGAAAAATATTTCTAACTTAAGGCTTTCAAAATGTCAAACAAACCCCTCCTACACCAGTTGCAGCCTTGTTCAAGTATGGGCACCACTGATGAGAAAATGCAGAATTTCCATTTCTAAGATCAGCCACTGGTGCTCAAAGCTCATGAATTTCTGCCACACTGGTTTCCAATGCTGACTCTAAAAGCATGTCATTAAAATGTGCTGGAGGTGTTCTTAGTATTTGCTTTCCTATTTGTATATTTTCTTAACCTCTGTAATTCTTAACGGATCACATTTTCATGGTTTTCACTAGAAAAGCTGTTACCTTTTCAATGAAAACTTATGTTCTCCTGAACTTTTCTGATTTGAAGGTATCAGGAAGCTTTGAGATTTGTGCAGAACTTGTGACAAAATTTTAATACTTCCAGCACTGGAATAGGGAGCTGAGGGTCAAGTTTCTGCTGTCTCCGGTGAGGACAATGCTGGGGGCAGGGCTTTGCCTTGGGGCTTAAATTTATAACTTGTTTGTCAACTTAATTTTTAATATTTCAAACACAGACTTCTACTGAGGTAGGACTTTCAACACATTTTAGTCTCTTTTTCCAAAGTGCCGTAATTTCTGAATGTTTACTCTAAGCTTGTTTTATTAATTTCTTCCATCTTTATTTTCCTTAAACTTGATATTGTAAAGTATTATATTTGCGCATGATCTCAGCAAAGTTGCAGTTGTGACTGAAAGAACACTGACCTTTGTCTGTTAAATAATTTTCATAGACTTCCCCTAAAATTACATTGACTGCCCTTTGCAAGGTCAACTCACAGAGACTGAAAAACATTTTACATGATATTTGAGATTTTAGTGAAGAGGGAGATGGGACACCAGTTGACATAACTGTCCTTGCCCATCTACACTTCCTTGTTTCAAATGCCACAAGTGCTTTTCAAATTTAGGAGGTGAATGAATGAAGAATTCAAAGCTTAAGAATAAAACCCCATCCCTGGAAAGAATAACATGCAGCATTGCAAATATTGAAAAGCATATAGATAGATATGTAAAGTGTATGTGTGTATAAAAATATATAAAATGTACATATATAAATATATATATATAGCAAATATTGAAAAGGCCAAAGAAACAAAAATATGATTAACTGTGTAAAAGCCAATGCTGTTGGTCTAAGCATGAAGAACAAGACAACCAGGGAAGAGGCTGTGAGCCTGGGAGGAAGATCTTGGATATGTGGTGCGGGGTGGAGCTGCAAGATTTAAAGGTGGCCTGGCTGTATACATCAGATATGGATGGGATAAGCCAGGTTACACTCCTGAGAAACAAAAGAGGTGATTGTGTTGCAGCCTGATAGCAGGAGAGGGCAGGAAGCTAAGGGCTCTGGAGCTGTTATCTTATTTTGTGCAGTATTTTATCTTTTGTGCAAGAGGAGAAGCTTTTTCCTGAGTAGCTCACTGCTGGGATGAGAAGTTGGTTGTTGTCTTTACGGTTTATTAGTATTTTTCTTGTTTAGTTGGGGGGCCTTATCTTCAGATAACATTCGGAACAATTCTAAGGGATGGTTCGGTTTTTTTTAAGGTTTCTTTCTGCCTTCAAAACCAGGATGTGTTTGTTTTGCCTAGGGAGCATCCACTGGCTCTTCCGTTTCTTAAATGTACATTTGAATTGGGGTTCTAGCTAAAGATATGGACAGGAGTGCTGCTGGCAGTAAGCAAAATGTCTTACCTGGTGAAGAATACATTTTTAGCTTTTTAATCAACAGTGCTGTCTGAGTAAAGGGTGATGTTCTGCAAAATGGTGCATTTCATGGACTGCTGCTTCAGGCAAAGTCTCTCTCAGACTTCTGTGCATGGCACCTTGCAGGTTAGAAGGAGAAACAAGTCAGATTTCCTGCTGGAGACACGCACTCAAATCGTTCAGGCATTGTTGAGCCTGGATGCAGACTGCATCTTTACCTTTGGATTCATTCCCCCAGGGCTCTGTGCTGGCGCAAGCAGGCTGTGGCACCAGTAACCCAGTTTCACGATGCAGAGCAGCCCAGTCATGTGCAGTGAGTCTGTGGGCAAAAAGGTCTAACTAAGCACAGACTTCTCACTCCATCACATGTGTTTATCTGCTTTGAGCTTGCTTTTCCTCCACCAGTCATTAAATGTTCCCTCTGGGAAATACGGAAGCGAGAGAAGAGCAGCCTGGGCTGTGCTGCCCTCACACAAACTGGTGCTGGTGACAAGGCAGAGCTTTTGCCTTTCCTGACTCAGCAGAACAGGGGTTGTCTTGGTAGAAGGCTGAACACATGAACACAAACATATCCTTTTTTTATTTTAAAGTCATGGGTGTATTTCTTTTGCTGATGCCAGCCTTTTCCTTTGCTCTCAGAAGGAAGTGGAGAAATTTGGCTTCTGACAAAATAAACTTATGATTATTAGTATATTGCTGCTTGCTACTGGTAAGAATGAGAACAAAAGGCATAATGCAATCATCAACTGGTAGGATATGCTACATTGGAAGGGACTCTCAAGGATCAAGTCCAACTCCTGTCCCTGCACAGGGAATCACAAGAATCACACCGTGTGCCTGAGAGCATTGTCCTAATGCTTCTTGAACACTGTCAGGCGGGTGCTGTGACCGTTTCCCTGGGGAGCCTGATATTTTCCTACTAACCAACCTAAACCCCCCCTTACACAACTTCCATTCCCTTGGGTCCTATCACTGCTCACCAGAGAGAAGAGATCCATGTCTTTCCCTCCTCTTCCCCTCATGAGGAAGTTGCAGACTGCAATGAAGTCTCCCCTCAGTCTCCTCTTCTCCAGGCTGAACAAACCAAGTGACCTCAGCCACTCCTCATATGGCTTCCCCGCTAGACCCTTCACAGTCTTCACCATCTTGGTTTTTATTTTTCTCATCTGTTTATCAGTTCTGTTTCCTGTTTTTTATCGGTGAAGTTAGTGTGCATGGGAGGTGGTGGATGGATGGACAACCATCCCCTCCAACTCCTGTGGTCCAGGCAAGCCTGACCAAGTGGCACACTGGTGACAATTGTGGCTGTCATTATGATGAGGGACATACCTGCTCTGGTCTGTACTTGGCTGGCCAAGCAGGCCTCAGGATGGCTGTCAGGTGATAAATCTGCACAGTTTGTGATCTGGAGCTCTGCTGGGGATTCTGGTTGGGGGAAAGGCTCTGAACTGCCTTCTGCACTTGGAGACAGAGATGGGATATGAGCAGCACAGGGGAAGAGCAGTAGCATACCTAACAAATCAATTAAACTTATATTAATTCATGAAGATGCTCCTGTAAAAACTTCTTTCTGTCTTTTTCTAGTGGGAGTAGTAATGACCTATGTCTTTCTTTCTCCAGACGACTTTGCAGAGGAGGAGGAGGTGCAGTCCTTCGGCTACAAGAGGTTTGGTAAGTGACAGCAGTCTTTCAGCTTGCTTTTGCATAGTGCTTAGGGTAAGTCAAACACTTGCTATGAAAAATGCTTGCTGGAAGCATCAAAACATACAGGTACAGTCCCATCATCCACATCCAGTGTCTTCCCAGAGAAAGGTGCGATGTTTAGACTTGGTTCATTTTCTTGGCAAACATAAGGCTTCTGAAATAGTTCTTTCATTATGAATTTGAAGCCCACACCTGAAGAGAAATGAATGTGCTGGCTGTAAAAAAAAGGGGCCTTGTCTCTTACATGTCCTCTGCCCAGCTGGGCATTGCTTCAGCCCACAGACCCATGTGCAGCAGGGTTTGTACGTGTTCCCCAGAGTAGCTGCATGGCTTCTCCTGTAGACTTGCAGAAGTTGTACTGTCAGCCGAGTCGGTACATAAGCTGTGCACTCCTCTCAAAGGAAAAGTATACAGTGTGAATGCATTCTGATATCAAAAGTTTTTAAAAGGAGGTCGGTGACTTTATTTTCTGTTTCCACTTTCCTCTTTTTTTTTTAATGTTTGTTCACCCAAGATGGCATTCTCATGTGAGGAGGGCAGTGCCATGCATCTATGCACAGGGGTCAGCAGCCTTCAAGGCCCCTCTTTTGATCTCTTTCTGTTGGGAAAACATTTCAGTCTCTGCAGTCAACTGTTTCACCCAGGGCAGGGGGATGCCTGTCCCTGTGGCAAGGGGAAGGTGACATGGTGGCCTCTGAGCTCCCACAGTGCCAGCTCTGTCTTGGAGCAGCCAAAGGGGCGCGTTGTCAAAGCTGCTGCTGCCTTTTCACCTGTAAGCCATCAGAATAATAGTTCACCTCATTTTTCTCTCCTGGGAAAGTGGCTGCAACAATAATCACTTTCAATGACCCCAGCTGGCAAGTGGATAGGAAAGGCAGGCTGAAAATAAAAATGAAAAATAACTCAGCAATTCCTTCCATCCCAAAAGGAGCAGGGGAGGCAGCGTAAGATGTGGAGTTTCGGAGGTGGGGATCACATTCGCATGACCTTTTCTACCCCCTGAACTACTCCACTGCTCCCTGCTGTTGAGCTTTATTTTGGATAGATCAGCCAACCACAGAGCCAGCATCTGTGGCTTGGAAAGTCCTCCATAAGGCTGCACACCGGGTTTTTTCCTACTCGTTTTTTGTTGTTGTTCTGGATTAAGCCCTGGAATAGCGAAAAAGCAAAACAAATGAGAAAACAGGAAGAAATGCTAACTGTTCACTTGTTCACTTCTGTCACCTCCCAGATAATTAAAAAATATCGGCATTCATTAAGAGCTATAAAAATAGGTTCCCTCGGTGTTATCCTCTATCTGGCTATCCCTGGTCAGCACACTCTTGCAGTGAACTGCAGAAGATTTTAGCAAGGACTGGTTGCTTCATTATCCTTCTTATCCTAATAGAAGTGCATTGTTGTGACACAATGGGATTTTTGCATACTAACTTGCTATCATTTATCTCTTCCTCCTGGATATTGTGATGCTATCAAGGTGAGTTACTTCTCCCCTCAGAAATGAAAGACCATTTCCAGAAATGCTTGTGCTGTTGTGCTTGGGGGGGCAGTGTGGACAGAAGAGAGGACCAGCAGCCTGGCTGTGCTAGGAGATTTCACCACAAGAGGAGGAGTCAGGGTAGTTCCATCGTTAAGAATCAACCATAACTGCTTTATACCTCAGGAAAACAGCATTGTTGTGGTCAGGGAGATATCCCAAATATCTGCAGTATGGAAGAAGAGCCTTGACTAAAGGGGGAATGGCATCATGAAGCCAATAGCATTGACACTGGTGAGAGCTGTATAATTCAGTAGCATTCCAATCCAAGGAGCCTTCTTTGTCCATACCGTTTTGGAGCCCAAACTTCCTCCCATACCCTCCTCATGTTTCCCAGATTGTGGAGCAGCTCAGGGGGGAGCTCAGCCAACCTGGCTTCCATACATCCCTGCACCAGCATGCATGCTGTTTGACTGCAGGTGCTCATGCTTTTGTGTCCCCTAAAAGGTTTATTTCCCCTTCTTCGGGAAACCTGTCCCAGTGTGTTCCCACCTCTACACTCTGCTGCATTTCCAGGCAGCCTCTGAGCAGGCTCTGGAGAGAGCAGGAGCCTCATGGCCATCAGCAGTGCTGGCTTCTTGCTCACCTGGCACTGGGCTGCTCCAGTGCGAAGAGGAGAAAGGTGACCTTCATGTCTCTTAAAGACTCCAAATTCAGTGGACAGCTGGGTCAGCTTTTCCAGTAAAGCACCAGAGATTGCTCTTGGGGCCAAAATGCAGCTCAATAGATCCTGCCTGACCCATAGGAAATGTTACAAATTCTTATCTCAGTTGGTGTTCCCTCTTGGCCGTGTGTCCTTGCAGGTAAAAGGAGGCAATAAGAGGGAATCCCAAGACAAGAACAAAGTTTTATTACACAAACCTTGATAAAAGGTCATTTTGAAAGAAGTCCTGTTTGTCTGCTGGTTAACACTGTAGAAATGCCTGTGCTGTTCCTGTACAGCCTACTGGTATGGGCAGGGATAAAAACAGCAGTGGGTTTTTGGTTTTTTTTTTCAGGAGTCATAGCGCAAGAGTTGTTGTGTTAATATATTGTGACTGAAGAAGTCCCTGTGTGCTCCGGGGACATGAGACATGGTGGAATTCATGACTCAAGTACTTTTGACTCCATCAGTTGGAATTGGAAGGTCTTGTTTGGAGCAAAACGTGCTCTGAGGGGCAGAAGGCTAAAATGTAACTAGGTTATAAAAATCATGACTAGCAGTCAGTCACTGCTGGCAGCTGGGAACATGTGTTGGTCAGAATTTGGCAGGCAAAACCTTGACCAAACTGCTTTCCTAGAGTTCAGCTGAGGAGTTTATTATTAGCTGCCTTGTTGCTGGAGCCTGTAGTTAGGTTGAAGGAAGGAAGAGATCAGCAGAAGGAGGGAAGGAGAGAGGCATTCTCCAACAATTCTCATTTTGGAGAAGAAGTTTTTGAAAAGAGGACCGAATATGCACCATCTTGCACTGCTTCCCCTTTTTCTGAATTATTCTGTCTTTCCTTCTCAAATGAGTTAATTTCTGAGAATTTATCAAGCTACTGTATTTTTTAGTCAATAGAACATTAACTGGTCATATTAAGCCAAATATACTAAGAATAACACACTAACATCTTCAAGAACAACAAATACAGATGCAGACAACTCCTAGGAAAAGAGACATCAGATTTTTTCTCTTTTGAGCTTGGGACAGATTTTCTGCAGGGGGTCAGTGAGGATGAGGAAAACAGTCTTTCCAGCTCACTGATGCTGTTTACTTCTTTTCAATGGATGCTACAGATGTTCAAGGATGTTGCCAGAAGTTGCTCAGCTGCAATGCCTCCAGACTGCTGCAGTGAAAAAGTGAGGAAGCATGTTTTTCATCCCAGTTACTTCATCTTCAACCCTATTTCTCAGGCTGTTTTAAAATTATCTGCTCCAGATGGCAAGCTAAGCCTCTCCACTGGTTTTTCTCTACCAGATTGCCACTGACGTTAACTATTTCATCAATCAGTGTCACTGGTTTGCACCATGCCACACACAACTCACTTTGGGAAAGAATAAATGAGGAAAGGGCAAAACTTCCTTTCCAATATATTACACTTCGGGGATGCTAAATCTCAGGCATGAGAGCTCAGACTAGTTTCTAGATGGTAGATAGAAAGATGAGATCTCTTTCTGGCAGGGTTTGACTCTGAGATTTCAGCTCTGGGCATCTCCCCAGGCAATTGGGAATTGAAGGGATCTAATGGACTCCAAGGTAGAAGATCTGATCTTCCTGTCATGGCATTCTGAGGTAATAGATATAGAATTCATTGTGCATTTTGCTTCTTTATTTTAATGTTTAAGAATTTAAGATCTGCACTTCAATAAATAGAGTCTTTAATGTAGAATTTTCACCATGAAATTACTGATTGCATAATTTGAAGCTACGGTACAATATGGAATTGTACTGCAGAGGAGATGGTCTTTGAACTGTTGTGAAGCACATTTGTAGTATTTTAGAAAACAGACTTCAAAGAAATGATCTGAAAGCCCTGATGATGAAGAGAAGCTTCCCAAGGAATCAGAAGATAGGACCAGTACACGATAGATAAGTGGAAAACTAAACAGCTTGTTTAAGATAATTACCCTTTGCCCTTGGCAAACACAGCCAGAATTGGAGACTGTAAGCCTGTTCTCCATGGAGAAACCCATCTTGGTCACCTCCATGCTCTAGATCCTGAGTCAGGATGCTCCTCACCTTCACCTCCCCTCGTCCCTGCTGAGCTGTCCGTAGGGGACAGTCTCTCATGTCCCCAGGGGGGTCCAGTGCACACCAAGGCACTGGTCCTCCAGCCTTGCCTATACCGCTTATGTCAACAGCTGCCGGGGAAAGAGGGATAATAATATGCTCCCTGGCCCGCCCCCCCTCCCTTGTGGAAAGCAGGTACTTCTTTAGGTATCTTTTGTAGGGTATATAAGATATGACTGGGTCAGAATACCTCTTCTGTGCAGTTACAACCACTTAGCTCCTGAGCGTGATTCCAGGTGTAAGAATCAAGTCTAGGAACTTCTGGACCAGAAATGGATGAATCCTCCTGCCACACAGTAATGAAATCTGCTATAGTAAAAAAAGGTGAGGGGGAAAAAACGGGTTTAAAAACTTTTCTTTTCTTTTTCTTCCTGGTGAATGGCTCTCGAGCAGATGAACTAGACACATTTAACTGTTTTCTCATTATGCAGAGTTTATAGTATTTTATACAGTAAGAAGTTATAATATATTACTTCTTCACCTTTGATAAAATACAGATAGGGTGTTTTAGGAATGTACAGCTGATAAAAGCCTTGTGAATGGGTTACAGCAAAAATGAAAACTTTAAGATACAAAGCTTTTTCAGAAAAGGGTTTTAAAAATTACAGGGGAGTTTGTGCCTGTAAATAACTGTTCAAACATGATCACGGTGAGCAAAATTCATGGCTCAGAATTTTGCGGTAGTTCAGGAATAGCATTTATTCATTAACGCTGCACAGATGGAATAATTTTAGTCTGTGTCTCTGGATAAATCCAGGCCATTGTTCACATCTCTAATAACAAGCACCAAAAAAATGTCTGGCATTAGTCTGGTGGTGTGCTATACCCACACAAACCTTAAGCCCCTATGAAAAGAAAAATAAAATTCTAAGCTTTAGGAATTTGTCAACTTTTCTTTATGGTTTGTAAATGACCAGTGAGGGATTTCAGGTGCCACAACCACATACTTCCCTGGGCATTCTTTCACATGTATGCCTGCAGTGTGTAATCATATGGCTTAATAAAAAGTCACTGGGTCACTCATACTCACAAAGCCAGAGGAAAGTCAGGCATGTTGCTTCCAGTTCACTGATCTGGCCATATCTGACAGATGAGGATTTTGCTTGCATGCGTCCTGGGGTATGAAATCCCCACTGAATGGCGATGCCAGTGTGGCTGTTCATTTTAGGCCAAGAAATTTCATTTGGAGTGACCCTTTTAATTGTCATGGCCAGTAAGGTGGAAGGGGGTCGAGCCTGTCTTCTCCTGAGGTGAGCCCTGAGCAGCTGAGAGAACCCAGCACCCTCAGGGGTCCTGGGTTTGTGTTAGGGCTTCAATCCCAGCATCAGGGGCTGCATGGGGAGGGACCACCTAATGTACGGTTTTTTCATTTTTCTTTTATTTTCCAGTGCGTACTCCCAGTACTGGAGCAGTTGGCAGGGAACTGAAGTCTCAATAAATAAATGAATGCTGACACATGTGCAGTGTTGCCATTGCAGAGGAATGTGCTCAGGAGCTGTCGAGGTGCCCGTATACCACCAGTGTGTCCCTCCTCTGTCAGTACCTTCTGCCTCTTGCAATGCAATGGCGTGTGTGGTAAATGGAATATCCAACAAATGTGAAACTGCTAGTCTTTATAAAGATGGAAAATAGTTGGTGCACCCTGAGCAATCCATCAGTGTCAAGCAGTAATATCAAGATCCAAAAGTTATCAGGTCTGGTGTCCTGTGCTAACTTGCTCTGGGGTGGAAGAGCCGTTCAAGTCTATGGGTTTGAGGCTGCCCCTCTCCAACCTGTCCTGCTGTGCCTGGCTAAAGGCACTTCTCCTTTTAATCCAAGCCCATAAAGAGGCCTCTTAGCAGTGCCGTGGGGACTAAAGTCATTCCAGCTGTGTGTTGTTATGTAGGCAATCTATTTTCTCTTAGTTATGGGTTTTTCCTATTTAGTACAATTAAAATTCTTGACATGCTTCTTCATATATTGCATTCACATGCTTGGAGCAATACCTGCTTGATCAATCTCTGTCTTTTACAGGGGTGAATTGAAAGGCAGTGTGGTCACCATGATGTGTGAATTTTGCTCTCTCTTTTTGATTAGAGCTATAAAATAGCTGTGTGGGCTGAACAGCATGTTGTATTTACGAATGGAATGAAAAACATTGGCTTCACTGTAAGTGACACCTGGGGATTTTGTTTTTATTTCCCTGTAAACTAGCTGGACAAATAATGATGTTTGGTAACATCAGCTTGCTGCCAGAACACCTAGGCTGCATTCTGGGTTGTTAAGCTTCATAGCAAAATTACCTGTGAAATTATTGTCTTGGAAGGAAACTGAGAACTGTGTTTTCAGCACTTGATGCCATTATGTTTCCATGCAAAAGAGTAATACAGGAAAACTGTGGCAGAAATGAAAACAGATATTAAGTCATCACGAGATGGAAGGAAAAAAATAGCTGAAAATACCCATTAGTGGACTCTCCCAGCACTGCTGTGGGGTTGTAGAACACACCAGCATTACTCTTGACATCCTCTTAAGCTTTATTCCAAATACAAAACTGCATTTGTAGCCAGCTGCTACTATACTCTGCTCTTTACCGCATGCTGTTAACTTTACGCTTGCAAGTGCTCAAATATGTCCTGTTGATCTTTGGCTTTTCTGTACCTTCTTCATAATGATTTCCCATCAGAAAGTGACATAGGGACACTGGTGTTTCCATGAGAAAGGGGGTGCTGTATTCCCTTGATGCTGTTTTGTTGGATGAACCTAACAACACACACAAACTAAACACGTACCTGTCATGTACTGCTTCCTTTGGTATCCTAGATTATTAATTTTTTTAGGAATTTCCTCAAGATGTACTGTAGCTCGGTGCATGGTTGGTGCCTGGTTTCCCACGCTCCCAGGGGAGCCACTGCCAGGAAGGTGTGAAACAACCAGCTTCACCCAGACCTGAATCTGGGACCTAGACCTAGATCCAGACCTAATGGTCTCTGCTGTCCTCCACCATCACACTCAGCAGCCCTGAGCCTGGCCAGTGTCCTGGCAAAGTAACTCTCTGAATGCAACAGCATCACATTGCTGCACTTGACAGATTTCTTGATAATTTTCAGAGAGAAAATTTTCTCTCTGAAGATTGACTTCCATATGAAATCGGAATACAGGACTTAGGGTAGGAGTCATTTCAGCTACTTTTAGGGAGCCGAAGCATCTACCTCTTTAAAGACACCTGTCCTTAAAATGACAATAGCAAGGAGAGGCTAATGCTGCGTGAAGGGACTTGATTCTGAGCAAGAGCATCACCGTCCTGATAATTTTGAGTTACTACACAGACAATATTGTCAACTCCAGATCTCTGTAATATGTCCTATATAAAAGCTGTGGAAAGCCCATAAAAGCCTAAAGAAGCCTGTGAGAGAGAACAGTTTAAGGGATAGTACAAATGAAGAATGGGTTAAGTATTTTAGGCTGATTTGTCCTGTTACAAACACTAACAAGGAAACAGTATCTTACTTTGCTAAGTCAAAACCAATTCAAACGCCACTGTGCTGCACTACAAAAGATTAGCCAAAATAAAGCTTGGATTAAAATTTTACCCAGTCTCAATTAGCCTGCTGTATATGGGTAAACCTTAGGTGAAGCAGCCAAGAGCCAAGAACTTTCCATTTGTCCTGTTCAAGCCTGGGTTAAGTGAGTGGGCTGAGACTCTGGAAAGGAGAGAGAGGTTGGGAGAAAGGCGTGAGTGGGAAGGAGTCCTGCTCAGCGCCCGGAGCCGGCACAAGAGTTGCGCAATGGGTGTGTGCAGAGGTTTGTGTCCTGCAGATACTTTTCAGCTCGGTCAGGAATGCATCTGGAAAATCCACCCACTCAGCCAGAGAGAGAGATTGATGCCTTAAATAAATAAAACGTGAATGTGTTTTTGTGATTCAGCTTGTGACTCTTAATGGAGGCAGCTGAAGTTTCTGTAGTAGATGGAGTACGAGACACAGGGATCCACTTCTCTTCAGCCCAGCTGAGGCTTGTAAGGAGATTTTGTATTTAAAGTTGTGTGCAGACAGTCAGGCCTAGCATACCAGGACTTGCTGTCTTCTCTGGCAGCTGTTTCAAAATGCCCCAAACATACAGGGCAGAATTATTTACCTTTAAGGGTATCTGGGCATGAGGGTCTGCTTAACAGGGCCTCGCTGCATATTTTTCAAAACCAGAAATTTTAAATATTTGGAAAATGCTTATTTATTTGCATTACATAACATTTGTCTGTGTGCTTGTTGTCAAGGTCTTGGTCAGGGAACATGGAAAATTCTACCAAATTTTATGTTTTTAATTAGCTCTGGAATGGGCATGTAAGCTTTTACTTGCCAGACTTGTTATGGTCAATATACCCTACATTTGGTAGTGCTCAATGGCATAAAAATGCTTGCTTTTTGTGATTTGTTAGTGGGTTAAGGTATGATTTCAGACCGTCTGTGTATGTAGTGACAACTGTTGACTGAAAGATTCCTTACATATATTTCTGCTTTATCATATGATAGAGGACAGTCTGGTTACAAGAAATAATAATACATAGAGCCAAAAGATATTTTTCTTCCTTCTTCATCTCTAGAAGCTAATTGCTATGGGTGGAAATCTGGCATATAAAGCCCCACATAAATGGTGATTTCATTTTAAATCTGACCTGTAAGTCTCAAGTTTGGAGTGGGAGAGATCTTGTCCTTAATTAAGACTTTGCACAGTCTGTGGCCAGAGTAATCCAAATACGCACTGTCAAGGTTTCAGCACAGCATCTGTGCTCAGCTAAATTCACCTGTCCCCAGAAGTTACTACATGTCCCTGCTTGTGTGCACAGATATTTATATTTAAACCTACGTGCTTTGTGTGAATACATCCAAACTGGATTTGACACAGCGTGTAGGACTACCTAACAGCACAACTTCAAAAACAGACCTGTAGGACCAGATTGCATGTAGGTTCCATCTGGAAATTTGTGCTCCAAACATTGTTTCCGAGGTCTGGAAAGCCAAAAATCTGAGAGGTGGTTCTTGTGCTCATGGTGTTCCAAGGCCCCAGTCACAAGTCTTCAGGCTATGTCAAACAAAATAACTTGTCTCCTTAAGAAAACAGGTTTCTTCTTGTTTAACAATACTTCATGTCAAATTTATCAAAATGGCCATATGCGTATTTCAGTGGCATACAAAATTTCTTCAAGTGACTTTCAGAGAGCAGCAACATAGCTCAGTTTTAAGGGGAGGCAAACAAACCAACATCATGTTCTTCTGCTCATTACAAAGGAGCTGAAAAAACTTTCCAGAATATTGACAACTTCAATGCTGATGCCTGTTTAAATAGTTAATCAAGGTTACCTAAAATCATGTGAAAATTTTGGGAGTTCAAAGTAATGAGTTTGGTGTGCATGACAGTCTGAATCAGCTAAAATACTGCAGGAGGAAGAAGAGTAAACTTATCTTCATTGTCTTTTTCTTGCCTCATCAAACAGAAACCAAAGTAAAGATCATTTTTCAGAGACCTGTCATTCAACCCTCCTTTGCTCCATCTCTGCTGGTCTCAGATCAGAGCCACACTATCTGCAAGGTCCAAAGCAGCACATGAAACCACATCTGTGAAAGATCACTGTGCTCCGTGTGGTATTCACAGCTCAAGTTCATCAAGGTTCAGAAAACTACAGGCTCTGTGGAAATGCTGGTTTGTGGTGCCATGGTCTGCTTTTGCTTTTTAAGAGGTGGCAGGAGCAAAGCAGAAGTGGCTCCTGTCCTTTTTGTGTTTAGCTATAAGTCTGTCCATTATTCCCCCTGCCCATATGGGTTAGGTCTGGAGTAGTCCAGCAGAAGGTAAAAAGCTCATCTCAGTACTGAGCCCACCGAGAGGATGCAGGAGGGAAATTTGGTAGCTGCAGGAAATGCCTGCCCTTGTCAGAGGGCAATCAGCACCCCATAAACCCTGTAAACTCCGCAGCTCGCCTCTTGCTTCAGCAAGCCTTGACTCTGGGCCAGAAGCAGATGAAGACACAGCAGGAGTTTGAGCCCCTTTGCCCAGCATGTTACCACCGTGCATGCTGACCCACAGGGCAGGAGGGTGCTGGCTGGGGCCCACCTCTGCGGCAATAGCCACATCTGCTCCTCTGCTGCAGCTCTGACTCCTGAGAAACTCGTATTCTTGGCAAGCTGCTCTGTGAAATACAGCATGGTGAAGCTGTTTTTATTCTCAGTTGTCTTGCAAAAGGTTACTGTGAGTAGTTCTGTGCTTTAATAAAAAGAAATAGAGCTGTGTTCTTCACAACAAGCCCTTTTTATTACACTTGGTTTGAATAGCAATTGGCCTCTAAACGTGTCTCCAATGGAAAGAAGACCCCCTTATGAAAGCCTTTCATATACTGCAGAGAATGAACTTTCCCATGCATGAAACCAGATTACCAAAACAAGCCTGCAAAATAGGCAAAAGAGCTATGAAGAATTTGTATATGTCCAGTGGGTGTTCAAGGTGACTTAGA
This sequence comes from Pardalotus punctatus, assembly GCA_013400915.1. Lineage (NCBI taxonomy): Eukaryota > Metazoa > Chordata > Aves > Passeriformes > Pardalotidae > Pardalotus > Pardalotus punctatus. The sequence goes on from VZTX01025369.1 coordinate 212,138, forward strand.
AGACATTAAGTGGAAGTGTCTTTGTAAAAGGAAGCAGAACAGCTGACTGTGAAATAAAAAAGCATCTTACGTCAAAGGAATACTTAGATCACTGTAGTCTTCTTCATTTTCAGCTTGGTGATTGTGCTGATGTGGCACTATAATAATTTATTTTATTTTTCTCCCTTCTGGGAGGTTTCTAAAACAATATTTTAAAAAGAAAAATAAATAATGTCTAATGTATTTTCAGTTGTTCTTCTGGGAAGACTTGTGGTGAGTTAAAAGAAAATACTTGGTGAAGCTGTGAATGGGAGACATTTCCAGGGTGGGTGTGTTTTGAGGTTTGTTTGGGTTTTTATAATACTCTCCTCCTACGTATATTTTTTTAATTTTTTTAATAGTTTTCATAAGCTTTTAATGCCGGGGAAACTAAATTAAGAAACTCTTCTTTATTCCACTAGTTATGGGAGCTTTGCAGGCTGATGTGTTATGGGACTCTTACCCTCTTTGCACATGTGCCATTTGGACATTCCTGCTGGAAGGAAGGAAGCCATGATACCACCCTCGTCCTGCAACCTTCACAGCCGGCAAGGGTTTTTTGGCAGGCACTTGTCTGTCCTTTTGCTATCACATTTGTATGTGAAAAGGATTCATAGACTCCAGGTGACCATGTTTCGCCTTTCAAGATTGCTGTTTCCAGAACATCAGAGTTCCCAGAGGGGACCAAAGGTACTGCTGTGCCCATTATGATCTCATGAGAAATGTCTTCTTTTTCCCCAAATACTTTCAGTTTAGAGGTCGCATAGCTTGTTCCTCTGCTCCCCCACACTGAGTAACATTTCACACCACATGTAGGACTTGTTCCTAAAGCATCCTGCCACAAAGTGGAGAAACACCACCTGAAATCAAATCAGTACTTGAGAGAATCAGTAATGTGTTTATATAATTAACTTTGAGCTTTTTTAAATTGAATAGAGTCCTGCAGAGTTGACTGGTTTTATGAAAGACATGCTCTCTCCGATGGATACATTGCATCAGCTCAGCCACCAAAACGAAGCAGATGAGGGCACAACTGGTTTTTTGGCACTGGAATTACTAAAGCTGCATGAAGTCAGCCAGGGTTTTCCTCCTGTCCTGTGCTGGAAGTGCAGTGCTGAGAGCAAAAACAGGAGAGCCAGGCTCAAGGTGATGGAGATGCTCAGTGGCTGTGGGGAGGCAAAACCACACAGAGCTGGCAGGGAACAGCAGGGAGGGGGTCATCCCAAAACTCAGCCAAGGGACTCCCAATGCTGCAGTCTGGTTACTCTTATTTGACCGCTGCTCAGCAGGGTTCATATTTCTGTGCCCATTCATAAAAAGCGATGTAAAACCCTTTGGACGTCTCTGACTGGCGCCTGTTGGGACCATTCCTCTGCTGCCTTGATTTGCTTTTATTTTATGTACCAGGCTTGACTTCACCAGAGCAGAGCATGCCACACAGACACGTTTCAGGACAGGGTTAAAACCATCTGCAGTCTGGAAACCGGCAGGGTCCCCAGAGATGGTGTTAAACCCAGGGAGTGCTGATCTGTTTCCTGCCTTTGTTATGATTTCTGCCATGTAACCCAATCTCACCCACCAACCAGCCCGAGAGAGCCCGGCCAGCTGAGTCAGCAGGGCATGGACTGCTGCTGCTCACCTCACCTCACAGCAGCACAGTTTGCCTCCAAAGTCCCGGCACAGGGCTGGCTGATTTTCGGGTTAATCCTTCCCCCAGAGCGGTGGATGCTCGCTGCCTTCACCCCCAAGCATTGGAGAACAGAACAGAGAGGAGGTGGGTGGGGGTGAAGGGGGTGCACCCTGGTCAGCTGTTGTCATGTGCCTGTCTAGAAGGGATATATAGGGCTATAAACTCAGCTCAACTGCTTTTTATATGGGTCCCAACACAGCCGTTTAGGAAAATCCTTTAGAAAATGGGTATGGCATTTAAGACTTTGGGTGGGGACTCTTCTTTCATGTTGACCTCCAAAATGTTTAAAAGGCTTCATGTTCTTAAAGGAAATGGAGCGCTATCCACACATTTTTGGCCCAACACAGTCTGTGTAGTCTTGCAAATGCAAACAGATAAAATGGGATATAGTGTAGTGAGGAGCAGGGAAGGAGAGCTGTGCCATTACCCGCCACCCCTCTCAAATCCAGGGTGTCTCAAATCCATTGTGTGTCCAATGGGCACAGCAGTACCTTTGGTCCCCTCTGGGAACTCTGATGTTCTGGAAACAGCAATCTTGAAAGGCGAAACATGGTCACCTGGAGTCTATGAATCCTTTTCACGTACAAATGTGATAGCAAAAGGATACCTCCCACTCCCAGAGACAGCCAAGCTATGCATGTGCATCCTCTGCCTGCCCATGAGCAGGGCTGCCCTCACCCTGAACCCTATTGCTGCTCGATGTCAAGCCAAACCAGCACCCAGGCTTCTTTGCCTTCTCCAGGACTGGCAGCCCAGTGAGGAGGAGCACTGGGAGGAAAAGCCTGGTGCTGCCAGAATAAAGACTTACGAATTCTTTTGAGGAGACGGGTGGGGCAGTGGGCAGCACAATCCCACTCATGCTGCAGGTCCAGGTTCCCTGGCAGAGATGCTGTGCTGTGCCCAGGAGCCCTTGTGTGCAGATGGGGATCACAGAGTGATGCGTGGCAAGAAAAACTCATCTTCTTACTTTGTTTTTCCCTCTTTCTTGCAAGTCTGACATGAGCTGGCACTGACATCTGATCCGCTTTTGATCTTTTTCTAACGGGCTGTATGTTTTTTAAAGTATTTCTCTGCCAGAGCTGACCACTACTAAGAGAGAGAAAAAGCAGTCAGCAAACATCCCCATTTAAAACTGTTGGTTTTAAAGTTTTGCAGATTACTTTACTTGTTTTTCAACCAACTCATAAGATGTTGCCAGCAGATTTCCAGTAAATTAGACATTTAAGTTGAAGTGGCTTATTTGACATATTTGAACAGTGGCATTGGGAAAGCTTAGGTGAAAGACAGAGTTGGGAGGAGAATGATCTGTAATTTGTCTGCAGCTCTGCCTGGTGCAGATGAGATACACACAGCAGTCCATCATTCTCATCAGGTTATGGTTTGTTACAAGGATCTGGGATTATCCATGCTGATTTCCCAGGCTGTAAAGTTCTGATTGTGCATTTGAGCTGTAGTACAGCAGGCAAAACATTGTGGGCTTTTTTCTGAGATTTCTTGCTTCAGGCTCTTTCTGAAATTCATGGAGGCTATCTGTAACATAATGTTCTTATAATAATTCTAAAATCAGAGGAAATTTTAGAATTTTTTAGAAATCTGAGGAGAGTGGAGCATTTTGTGACTGTCTCTCAGGAGTTACATTCTTAGGTTGCAGGCAATTTAATTGCAAATAGGTACAGCTCCATTGATTAAAACAGCGTTGTCCCTGACAGCACTGAAGTGCGAAATTATTTGGGTAGGTTTGTGTCATCCCACTGTTAGAAGGCAGAGTTAAATAATATTTGTGCAGCCAGCTGAAAGGCCTAAATAAGTACATTGCTTTAAATCACAGTAAGATCCATCATTTATTTTCATTATATTTAGTGAATTAGAGTCAGGATCTCAGGGAGCAAGACTAGTTTCCTCTGTAGTTGCATGTGCCGTGCAGTCCTTCAACACTTGTCAGAGGAGCATAAGCAAGAGTTTGTTCACACCTGGATAGCATCAAAGAATTATTGCATCTCACTGTGAAGGTTTTAAAGTTTTTCAGTAGTAAAGTTAGTCCTGCCATGTAGTTTTGCATCAGGTTGGTATGGGATTTATAAAAATAACATTTTGTTCAGTACTGGGTCTTCTCACTGATCAATAGTATTAAGAGACTCTGTTTCCTTTTACTTAACTAGTAAGTTGGTCTTTACTGCAGGCTCATTTGAGATGGACACTCCAACATTCTCATTGCTGTATTATTAATTTTTAATGAATAATAGAGATGTTGAATGTGGTCCAGCATGACTGGGTGATAAAACAGCTAATAGGTAAATCTTGATTTTATGATGATTTATGTTCTGACACAATATCCATCTCCTCTGTATTGGATAATATGTACTATCCCAGTATGTATGTTCCTGATATTTTCTTATCTTTTAATGGAGAAAACCTTGTAAGGACCAGACTGAAAACTCAGAGTTTACCACCTTACACCTCTGTTTTCCAACTATTTTTATGTGTCAAGGAACCCTGTTAATTACTTGTTGTTATGCCCCAACTGTCTCGCAGATATATGCCGAAGGAGAAATAGCAAGGACCAGCAATAAGCAGTATCTTACTTCCTCTATTTCACTAAAAATGCCTGAATGTTCACTCAGCTCCCTTGAGGCAGTCCTCTGTTCTCATCTTGATTTTAGAAAAGTTTTTCTTGCTGCTTTTATGTAACTGGACCACTGGGCCATACACATGTCCCTGCTCTGTAAATGAGCTGCCACAGCTACATTCACCCTCCCATCCAAGCAGCAGCACTTCTCTTGCTCTGTGAGGTGCCGTTTCCTTGATAAGATTGCTTGGAACACTGCCCAAAACATACAGATGAAAAAAAGAAAGGACAGTTGAGCAAAACAGGAAGGCCAAGCCTTGCTTTTAACACGAAACACAGTCATGGGTATCACCAGACTCTGTGAATGGCGAGCTAGTACCCATTCCCTCAATGGCATTTCCACTGCAGGCAGAGGGAGTGACTGGGAAGAGACAGAGCACCTGCTTTGTGCCCTGTGCTGCTTGTTGTGGCATCACCGTGGCCTGGGCTAATCAGAACGGACAGCAATTAAGAGTAATTGAGGTAGTCTTTCTAGCCCAGTGATTTCCCTGTAGCTTTTAATAAGGAGAAATCAGAAGGGAAAACAAATGCTGTTGTTCACTAAGCTCTCACGAGCAGTTTCCGATTGTCTCAGGATTCAACAACTCATTAGATGGAGAATTGGCAGTGCCTGGTTTGAGTAACACCAATTTTCTGCATGTCTGTGTGATGACGTTGTTTACATTCTTGAAACATGTGGAATGTTAATTTTTCTGGTTTGTTTTTTTTTTTCCTGGTATGGGGTTCTTGGGCTATTTTGAGCCTGAGCTTGTTTTCCTCTATTATGTAAGAAGTCAAGATAATAGGAAGTGTGATGTATTTTCCTCTAGTGATACTGCAATTAAAGAAACTACAACAACAGAACTGGCCAAATAGGATCTTTGTCACAAGTTTTTGCTCACAATAAATCACTGGGTTTCGAAAATATATTAATAATATGTTTTTTTGTTTGTTTGTTTTGTAGTATTGTCTGTATTTAGTGAGATGAGTACAAGCAAGTACCAAATAGATTGCAAAAGAGAAACATGTTTGTAGTGGTAACAGCCCTTGCTGAAACAGCTGCCTCACCTGCAGCCTCTGGGCGCTGGGTGGTCTCTGCTGGGACCATGTCTGACATACCAAACCTGTGAGCAGTGTCCAGTGCCTGCTAATGAAAAGAAAAAATGTCTAGGAAAATTTTATCTCCCTTATCCCCCATCCCGAAATGTGGATTACTTTCTTTTCTCCCCATTTCTTTTGGCCTAAATTCAGGACCCCAGAGCAAGAATGCAAGTGGCTGGTGAGAAGGTTCCATGTCAACTGCTCATCCTGCTGCCTACACAGCATACAGCCCCTCATGCCCACTGCTCTGTGGATGCCCTTACCACACCATACCTGTGGGAAGACACCTCCAAATTCATGCATGCCCTCAAATTGGGGTCCTCAATAGCCTCTATTCATAACGTGCAACTGCACTGGTGAATCCTCTACCAAGTTCTTCTCATAAACACTACACATTTTTACAATCAAGCCATTCGGGCATAACTCGGGGTCAGTGAACTGTGGTAGAGAGTACTGTAACAAATGGGAAAATTGTGCTTGTAAATGCATAAGCTTTTCAGAGGAAAATGCTGATAAATTATTTTAGCTTACCACAGTTTCTCCTAGGAGATTTGTATCTTTCCCTTTCTTGACATCAGGTCTCCACAAATAAAGGCGTATAGCCTAATGCCTTCATCAGACATCTATCAGGCAACTCAGGTCTTGTTTTGGAGGGTCTGTACGCTCTCAGTATATCTGTAAACGAAACACATATATTTATGACATGTTCTAGACAAAGCAAACAGAATCAAAAGGCTTCACCTCTGATTAGCTGCTTACTTTCTCAAAATGCAGTTTTCACATTTAAATAATAAACTATCATGTTCTTCCTTCTTACAAACCACCTGCCTCACCCAGATGTTGACGTGCATTATTTCTGTCATCTGTGCAGTAACCCTCATCTTCGTTCATTACATGCTCTCATCTTGTTTTTCCAAAGCATGGCTAAAGCAGTCCTGTGGCTCCCTGTAAAGCTGGGAAAATCAGAGATTCTTCTTGACTCACCTATTGAATACATGAGGAAAATTTTAAATGGACAGAATTGATGGTTTAAAGGACGTTTGCACCCAAAAGTTAAATCTGCAGCCATGATGGCGTGAAATACCCAAATAATGAAAACCCCACTGGATCCTCACTCTCTCAGTGCTTGGGTTCCTTTTTGCATGTCTAAAATCATAGAAACACAGAATCAAAGAATGGTTTGGGTTGGAGGGTACAGTAAAGATCACCTAGTTCAACCCCAGTGCCCTGGGCAGGGACATCTTTCACTAGATCAGGTTGCTCAAAGCCTCCAACCTGACTTTGAACACATTCCTGTAGCGGTTTTACTTGGCCCAGTTTTTGCTAGTGGGTAGGGAGGGGCACAAAGATGGCTCCTGTGTGTCCTGTGTGAAGGTTCTGGAAGTTTTTCACCCTGTCCAGCAGAGCCACTCTCTGATGGCTCTGAAGATGATGGACATGCTGCTGGCCAAACCTGGGCCAAGTAGAGATGTTAGTTACGCCTCTGTGAAGACGTATTTAAGAAGAAATCCAAGCAATGGGTGCACGTACTTCTTTGTAGCCAGAGGAGGAGGTAAAAATATGTGAGGGAAAACAACATGGAGACACCAAGGTCAGTGGAGAAGGTGGGGGAGGAGGTGCTCC
>VZTX01025369.1:219326-294759 GCA_013400915.1 Pardalotus punctatus
GTGAGTGAAGAAATGGTGTATTAAGAGCTTATTTTTACCTCTCATTTATCCTCCGACCCTGTTAGGTTAATAAATCACTTTGCAACTTCAGTTTCTCACCTGTTTGCTCATGTTCTCGTGCATCCCCTCCCCACCACTGCCTCATCTCAACTCATGAGTCCAGTGTGTTTGTGTTCGTTTGATTCCTCTCCTCTGTGTAAATGCAGCAGGAGAGAGCATAGAAAGCAGACATTGTAGATCCCTGGCATTTGGCCAGGGTCAAACCTCGACAATCCCATAAGGGGAAACCTACAACTTCCCTGGGCAGCCTGTCCCAGTGTCTCACCACGCTCATCATAAAATATTTCTTCCTGGTGTCCAATCTAAATCTACCCTCTGTCCATTTAAAACTCTTTCCCCTTGTCCTGTCACTACAAGCCCTGCTGGAAAGTCTCTCTCCATCTTTCTTATAGCCCTCTGTAAGTACTGGAATGCTTCTATAAGGTGTCCCTGGGGTCTTCTCTCCAGGCTGTCTTCACAGGAGAGGTGCTCCAGTCCTCTGATCACGTTTTTAGCCCTCCTCTGGACCTGCTGCAACAGGTCCATGTCTTTTTGTACTGTGGAAACTGGATGGACATACAGAACTGGATGCAGTATTCCAGAGGAGAGTTCATAAGAGAGGAGCAGTTGGGAGAATGACCCCCTCTCCACCTACTGGCCATGTTTCTTTGATGCAGCCCAGGGTGCGGTCCATGCTGGCTCATGTCCAATTTTTCATGCACAGTATCCCCAAATCCTGGTCTGCAGGGCTGCTCTCATCCATTCATCTCCCGCTCTCTACTGATAGTGGGGTTGCCCAGACCTACATGCAGGACCTTGCACTTGGTCCCACTGAACTGCATGAAGTTCACATGGGTCCCCTCCTTAGACTTTGTCAAGGTCCCTCTGGATGGCATCCCTTCCATCTGGTGAGGGACCACCAGTGCAGTCATTGCATCACGGAAGGCCACTAGATTACTCAGGCATGATTTGCCCTTGGTAAAAATATGCTGGCTGTCTCTAATCACCTCCCTCTCTTCCGTATGTTTCAACGAAATGTAACATATAACATAACATGATGATCAGATCCATGACCTGACCAGGGATGGACATGAGGCCAACTGGTTGGTAATCACTTTTAGCAGTAAGTTCAGGAATTTAGCGAAAGATTGGGCAGAAATGGTGTTTTTTTCAGTCTGTTTTCACCATGATTCATGGCCCATCCATTTGTGGTACGGCAGTTTCTAAGCATCAAATACTTCTCTCATTTAGATCTCGTGTGTGGGATTCTATACTGCAAATACAACTACATTGCACAGGGCTGAATTTGGTGTTACATTCCAAGTATATAAGTCTGTTTTTATACGGAAATACCTCTGTTCAAGATTAGTGCAATGTTGATGTATTGCTCTAATATTAGAGCTCGTCAAAAACTTTTGAGTCTTTTGTCCCAGAAAAAAACTCTGGCATTTCAACTTTATTTTTTGTTGCTCTGAACAGAGACATCATATGATTCCCACCTGCCTTCCCCCACCAAGGGACAGTTGTAGAATGGACCATCTTGGAAAAGCTTATACAGTTTTATTTTGAGGTCTTCAGCTGAAGAACAGCTTCAGAATTCCTGAGTGACTGAGCTATTCTGCGCTATTCTGGTGTGATTTTAAATTTTGTTTCTTTGTTTCATGGGAAAAACAGATTATGTAAATTAGTCTAAGTTTTCAGTAGGAGGCTGGGCTCCCAAGCCAGAAATGTATGGGGTATCACAGTGGTTTATTTAGGAATATTGTTTCCATTTTGTTACCTCAAAATAAACACATTTCAATTGAGTAGCGCAATTTTTCAGTTTTGCAGGATGTTTTGATGCTTGTTCATTATGCTTTGTCCAGAATCTAAACATTATCCACAGCTTATTTTAGTTTTCCTTTAAGAAAAATCTGAAAGTGTTTGTAAATATTAAATCTTTCAAATGGAACTGCCTTATTCCTTAGACACATTATTCTAGTAAAAATTTCCAGCAGGTTTAGTTTCCAGAAAGAAGTGTCACATTCTTCACTGTGGTTTCATCAGCAGCACCCTGCTGCAAAATATATTGCAGACTGCCCCTCCATTTATAGAAACTATATATTTTGTAACTGCAGAAAATCTGAGAAGCTACTAAACTGTTTCATGCTTGCAGTGAACAAATGCTCCCTTTCCAGTGTCTAAATACTGGCGTGTTGCTGTTACTCTTGGTGCTTATTTTAGTAGCATCTGAAATTCAGCAACAAAAAATTCATGCTAAGAATCATGCAAGATCTTGTGGTCTCAGCAGGGGAGTTGAGCAAAGAGTAGGTAATAACCTGCAAGCCAAGGGAAGGATGTGGCAGCGGGAATTCACACATCTGCTCTGTTGGCTTCTAGGCTTGAGATTCAAAGAGTAAAAATAATAGACAGTAGTAGCATTTTAGGAGCATCCATGACTCCTGGAGAGCCCTCCCCACTGGATGACTAAGTCTTCAAATCTTTATGAGCAATAAATAAATTATTTCATCTGTTAGCTGTCATATAAAAGCATATTTTCATCTATATTGCTTTCCACAAAAATTATTGGGAACAGGCAGGGGCTTCTAGCTCTGTTTGTAACCAGCTAGTAAACATGAGGTTGAACTGTTCTCCAAGCAATTTCATAAATGCTTTTTTTTTTTTTCACATGTTTGAGTTGTTTCATCTTAGCACCTCTAGATCTTTTGGTACAGGCCAAGGAGGGTCTTTATGTGTTGATCATCTTTATCTCATTTAAACTTTTTAATCTGGAACTAACACAAGGACATTTTACTAAGAGTTCCAATTACTTTTTTTTCCCACTGTGAGTGTCAGAATACAATGTGAGTTTAATGAACACAGTTTTAAAAATCACCAAGAGAATATGTAGAAGAGCTCAAAGTATGGTTTCTAGATGCATCCAAATTATGCTCTACAGAATAAAAGCCTCTCTAAACCTTTCAGAATAAGTCACAGGGATGGAGGATGAGGAGGGATGTAACACTCCCATCTCTTCTGCTGGAGCAGAGGTTTAGCATCAAGTGATGTGGTTGTGGCTATAAAACTACTGTCTCCCACACAGATCAGGGCTGTATTTGCCTGCAGTGTTCTATGCTGAAAAAGGACTTGTTGACAGACTCCTTGCTGCAGCAGCATCATGGAAGGTATTACAGCTAATTCAACATGTCTCTGGCAAGAGTTACGCAAGTTTGAGGCTTCTGTGGTATCCCTGTGCTTCCACATCAGCATTTGTGAGAGTTAATTCGGCTCCTTATAAGCAAATATAAACAACCCAGTTCAGGTTGTACAAATTCCAGGGGTGGAACCAGTGCTCACAGCTGTGACAAAACAGGAGTGTGACCTGTCCAGAACAGAGGGATACTGTTTCTTCCTGAAACACTCTAAAGCAAGGAAGATGGAATCTGCTGAAAACACATTTTTGATGAAAAACAACCATGAAGTTACCGTGTTTTCTGATATTTAATTTATTCTGTTTGTCATCTGAAATGATAGTACAGGCCATTTTTTATTACCATAGTATGTTTACCAAGTCTCATGTAATTAGACTGTTTCCAGCAGAAATAAGCAAACTGAAGGAGCGAGTGAGTTATTCCTGACAGAAATCCACGATAAGCAATTAAATCTTTGTCCTGTCACTGTGGAGAAAGGCAGGGTGCCCACTGAATCTGATGAAAGTTTTCCTTTGGAGTATTCAGGCAGCTGAGTCCATCACCTCTGCCTGCTCTGGGTTTTTTTTTGCCTGAGTTTGTTTGAGTGTGATGTGGAGGGATGTAGGAAAGAACATTGGACAGACCATGCTTCTGTATGATGCAGAATTTTTTATACTGTTATTCAGCAGGTTTTTTGAGACTTGCAGCCTACCCTGCTGTGTGTTTTCAGGTGGATGCTGACTGCATTCACTTTTCACTATCAAGGGCTCCTGTGGCACATTACAGAATGGTCCAGGAATTGGCTGCAAATTGTTGATGAGCTGCCGCATTCTGGCTGAGGCGTTGTGCACCCCAGCTCCCAAAACATGTAATGTAAATAGGATGAGCGTTTTGCTCTTTCTGGTGAAGTATGGAAGGAGTCTGGCTAACCCATTTTGTTCCTCTTCACAATCTTTTGGATGACTTAGAGGAGCTAGGGAATCACCAAGGGGATCAGGAATTGAATTGTGAGGAAGGTTTTTAGAGTTTAGGGTGTGCCCACTGCTGAGCACTAATGAAGCGAAGCTGTCCTTGGCAGAGGAGTGATACTGAGTTATGTAGCCCCTAGGCAAGTCCTGTGTAAATTAAACCCTTGTTGACTCCCAATGGGTTTGGGTGGGTGTCATGCACCATTTCCTTTTCTATCCAGAGTTTTTTTTGGCTGGTCATAGCACTTCAGAGACTTGCACAGTGTACGCCTCAGGCACCATGACTGTGATCCACGTCTTCTGCTCAGGACAACGTGGTGACAGGGTGGGCAGCAGACTGACCGCCTCCCATGCCTGGGTTCAACAGCAGGGGCTTTAAAGCAATGCTTTTGGGGCTGCCCCCCACATTTGACCCCAGCTCTGTCAAACTGGGGAATTTCCACTTGATCCATCTCACCAATCTAACTTGTCTAGCATCATGCTTTTTATGCCTATTGATGACTTCTGAAATGGCTAACCAAACTAAGTAGGTATTGATGAGAGAGAATTTAGTGTCCTGGATCCACCATTAACTATTCCTTAAGAATGCTGTGAGCTGCAGGCTTCTTCCAGTCTTCCCCAGTTTTCATGAGGATAAAACCATGATGAGATTAAATAACCTTCTGCAGGATGCAGTAAGTGGTATAAAAGAAACAGCCATTTGGAAAGAAGGATAAAGCAGCCTTGATGGATATGTTAACCTGGGCACTGGAAGAAACCCTGGATTCTTGAAAAAGTTTTGCGGGAGCTATCCCAAAGTCCATGTATGTTCAGTAATCCAGTGATCTGTTCCAGCTGTTATCATGAGCACCACGGCATAATAATCACCTCTCCATGCATTACTCATTCTCCATTTTATGGTATGTCTCAGTATTTATTAGATCATTGACAGGGGGAACAAGCCATCCATTGATGGAGACCTGGATGTAATTAAGCATTGTTCAACTGAATCCTATTCGTGTTAAATAACAAAAGATGTTACGCATAATCTGAATAATAAACTACACGGAGGAGTATGGCAGAGTCATGAAGGCAAGGACTGATGCTCAGCAGAGACTGCAGCTTTGGGAGATATAAGGTTGATGACATATTGGCCATGATGCCTGTTAGCCACGTGTCACTAATTTTGGTTTAATATTCTCAAGCTATGAGAGGCAAATCCTGAGGTTATACAGGAGTTTAATAATGACAAACCTGGCCTGGCACAGAAGAACAGGAGACTTTTTTAGTCTGTAGTGAGCATATGCCCAAAATAAGAGAAGATGGAAAATATTTCAGGCTGGTGCTTCTGCTTTATCACAGGAATAGATGTGAAGTCCTGGGGTATCCTCTGACCCTGTGTAATGAAGCAATAGGAGCCAGCCAAAACAATAAGCAGACCCCAACAGTAACTCCTCATCTTGCAGGTGGCTGATGCTGCCCTCACAGATCTGCTTGTGTAACTGTGGTGCAATGCAGGGACACACAAACACAGAGTAAACAATACCAGCAGCATCCAGGGTAGAGATTCTCAGTTTCTGCAGTAGGGTCCAAGGCAGGCTAGGTAATCCCCAGCCTTACCAAGCATCAAGCCCATTTTGACTCACTTGCATGCAGTGTGAGTTTGCACTCAGGCTCAGATTGCTAATAAATTCATTCCACTGAGGTGCTCTAATAAGGGATCAGTTTTAGGCTCTAGCTAGGTGCGAGTCTTGCCAGTGTAACTGTGCTTAAGTACTTAATTTTGGACAGATTTCCTCATAGCACCTGGAGACCTATAAATGTGTAAGTTGAATGGTAGGGAGAGAAAATCCCTCAGAAGCTAAGCACTATATTTAGCACTTAATGTTCTTAATATCAGTGCAATACACTGGGCCAAATGTAGCAGTTTTATTCCACCATAAAAATGATGAAAAGGATACAGTTTTCAGTCAATTGTGCAAGCTTTCCTTGTTGTTACAGTTGTTAAAAGAAGCTTCCTGATTTTTTACTAAGGGTTGTGGCTTAACCTCAGGTGGCGTCTAAGTCCCAGGCGACCACTCACTTCCCTGCCAGTAGGATTAGGCAGAGAATGAGAAGAGTAAAAGTGAGAAAACTCATGGGTTGGGGTAAAGACAGCTAATTAGGGAAAGCAGAAGCTGGGCACAAGCAAAGCAAAACAAGGAATTCATTCACCATTTAGTATTATCTCAGTAGGTGAGAGCATGGTGCTAATAACACCAACGTCACCTGTTCGATCATTGTCCAGGCCATTCACTTAAGAATTGGACCCAGTGTTGCTTGCAGGTGCCATCCAGCTCAGAATATTTTGTGGAATATCTGGGAGATCATTTATTTCCCCTGGTCAGGCAGGAGTTCAACCATCTCCAGGAAAGCTGGCCTTCCTCACGTGTAATGGTGACTTGGGAAGACAAATGCCATCACTCTAAATGCCTCTGTCTTGCCCCAGCTCTTTATGCTGAGCATGATGCCATATCTTGTGAATATCCCCATGGTCAGCTGGGGTCAACTCACTTGGCTGTGTTCCCTCCCAGCTCTTTGTGCACCCCCTGCTCACTGGTGGGGTGGGGCGACGAGCAGAAAAAGCCTTGACTCTGCACAAGCCCTGCTCAGCAATAATGAAAACATCCCTGTTACCAACACTGCACAAATCCAAACCACAGCCCCATATCAGCTACTATGAAGAAAATTAACTCTACCCCATCCCAAACCAGCACAAAAAATAAGAAATAGCTGTGGACTTCAGTTTATACCTCATGTGTTCCAACAGTGAAATGTTGTAGAAATTAAGGCCAGCAGGCACAAGTACCAAATACAAGGATGATGAAAATAATACTGGTAGAATTAGAAAAATATACTCATTATTATTATTTTTGTTATTATTGTTTCATCAGAGGCCATTATCCTACAATTTTTCTTTCAGAACTGGATTTCAAAACTGATTAAGGGATTTTCTTTATCCAACCATATTTCGGAAAATGCCACTCTCACCGCATATACTTGCAGAGGAAGATGCTCAGTTACATTGTGTAAATCCATTTGACTTATTAAAGACACCTGAGGCCAAAGAAAAATTTTGCTAGTCACTCCTCATTTTTATTAGAAAAAGAGAAATCACACTGTCTTCAGCATAATTATGTTGGTTTCACGTCTATCATGTCATGGATAAGCTTCATATTAATCAACAAGTTGAGGAGAGATGAAGAGTTTTTATTAAAATCTCTTCCTTAACAACAGTAGGAATTCACTGGTCATTTCTCACTCATCACTGATCTTTTCAACAAGGGAAATGTGTGTCATCATCCTTTTGGTACAGGAGATGAGAGTGAAACCAAGGCAAGAAATTTCCTTGTGGTCATGGCAGATCAGTGTTTCTGACGAACATGTAGAGCAATTAGCAATTAATTTGTGCTCTGATACTGGACAGGAGGAAAGTCAGCCTATCCAGCTGTAGTGCAAGTGCCTGTGTTGTGTTGGGAAATTCACATAATCTCCATCTGAAAAAGAAAGGAGGAGAAAACACACTTTACAGATTGTGTGGTTCTTTGCCTCTGAGAACAGCAGACCACAGACCTCAGGAGAAATCGAGGGAGTTGGAGACAAAGCAAGGCTGGTGGGGGGCACCCAGATAATTTTACCTGACTATATCTCAGATCCCTGATCCTAGCATTGAAATAAAATACAAAGCACATTGAACAAGTAATTATAACTGAAGAGGTAAGTGCCAGAAATAGTGGGACACTTACTAAAAGTTTAGTGTTACTGTGGGAGATTCTTAAATTTCAGCAATGGTAGGAAATGGCATTGTTAGGAAAATTTATAGACATTTCTAGAGTGTGTAAAATTATTGCATAAAACATAGCAAGGCCATGCAAACCCAATTCACAGTGCAAATTATCTGTCATATACATTGTCTTTCCAAATGTGAGCATAAAGGATAAGAGAAGTAACTGCGGCCAGCTTGTGCCGTGGGTAAGAAACTTCACAGAACTAAACATATCATACAGGTCTTCTCTTTAGAAGAATTCCACATTTAGAAGGAGCAGATGCCAGTTGTACCAGTGCTAGAGATGAGTTGCAGCCAGCCAGAACCAGTAGGAATAGAAGTTCCACTGTGATTCAGGAAAGAAAGCTGAGAACTCAATTTTACATCAAATTGGACTGTGATCTTGGTTCTCAAGTGGTTTTATATCTGGGAGAAACCTATCATTTGTAAGAAGTTAACACCTTAAAATATTAATTGTGCTGAAGAGGTTTCAAAGTAAGTACTAATATTTTGTTGCATGTAAATAAGAACCTAATTTATTTGTCACAGTACCAACTTCTCCAATCACTTCTGCCTCTCTGAGATTAAGGAAATTTTCATCTGAAGGAAGTAAGTGTAGCCCAGTCTTCTTTCACTTTTTTTTTTTCGATGAAACTAACTACAAATTCTGTACCAACTAAAGAAGTCTGTAAAGAAATCATCCAAGGGGTGTTTGCTGTTGTTTTCAGAAAATCCATAGCCCTATTTTCAGATAAGAAGTTAAACTATAGGAATTAAAAACAAACCTGCCAAGCCCTGTGTTTGAGAAATATCCAAATTGAAGACCAGTCTGTTAGAAGACAATTAAACACACCATGTAAGCCTACAGTATCTGTCCTGTATCTGTGTGGTACTTTATTTGGGGGTTGAGACACGTAGTGGTTCACAAATAGCTCTTATTTTGTTTCGAAGCCACGTTGTAGTCGGCAAGTGTTTGTGCAAACTGAGTTAGGAGCAGCCTTCAGCTGGTGTTAGTACCTGCTGACAGGCAGAAAATTACATTTGCAAATGTTTTATCAACAATATTTTATGCAGAACCTTCTGTAATGAAAACAGTAATATATCTTCTTGTTTACTGCAATGCTGAGTTTTTGATACATCACTCTCCCTCCTAACCATCTCGCCATGCAGGGATTTGGAGAAGCTGAGGAGTTCACAGGGGTCAGGAAGGCTATTTTGACTATCACCATGGTCTTGGTGAGGCAGAGACAATGTCTGGTAACCCTCCTCTCCCTCGTAATGCTGGTTTGTGCTGATCCCCAGTCCCTCCCAGGATTGCTGAGACTGCCATTTCCATAGGACGGGAGTGGTCTAGCACATGGTCTCAGATTAGTGAAACCACCCCCCAGCCAGGTATATACAGGGCCTAGGATAGAAAAGCCATAGCTTCAGGCAGCAAGGGAAGTGCAACATTTCTGGCCCTGGTGGCTGAGAATAAAGAGTAAAATAAATTTTTAGACTGGCAAGGATGAGATCCAAGTTCCTTGGCATCTCTGACAAGGGTACTGCCCCTATTTGTAGGTGTTCATGACTCTCCTTCACCTTGGAGAAGTGAAGAGAAACTTTGGAGGAGTGTTTCAAATCTGATGAAATGCTTGCTTGCTGAGCTGGCTGAGAGACATTTCTTGCTTGTTCAGCTCAAGCTACATCTTAGCACTTCATGAACTGTTGAAAAAAATCCCTTACTGATGCACAGCCAAGGTGGCCATGGAAAAGCAGCATGGCTTGAAGAGCTGTTGTAATTCCTAAAATTGCTTTAAACGCCCTGCGCTACTGTGGGAGAAGTAACTTTTGAAACAATGTGAGTCCCTCATGGTCATGTAACCTAGGGAGTCTGTGCTGCAGAATCCTTTGGAGGCTGCACTTCTGCTGGAGAGGACCCTGTGGTCTGCCAAGGCTTGGCACTGCTGTTGGCTGAGTGGGAATGTAGCTGCTTGTGATGCCAACAGCGAGCTGAAGGGCTCGTTCTCCTCTTTGAACTGAGCACCCCAGAGCAGAGTTTCTTGGTTACACAATAAAATAATAAAAATGCTAGTTTAAATTTTGAATTAGTAAAGAACTATTTTTGGCTTTCTCAGAGACAGCATCTGTAAATAATCAGGCAGAAGCCTTTCCATAAAACAACACAGAAAAACCTCAAAGAGCATTTAGATTCTGCAACATTTAAACAAGATTTTTAACTCATGAGGAAGCCAACATCAACACAATGCTTCCTGCACATAAAAGCATGGAATTTCTTAGCAGTGTGGGGGCAATAAATGACTATCGCATTTCCCTCCTTTCTAAAACCTAAATATTTTTCAATGGAAATAGTAATATTGATGGAAAAAGAAAAGAGGACCTTGAGTTATGTAAGAATTTATTTAAGCTCTGAACCTCCATACACTGCAGACTGGAGACTAATTAAAGAAAAACTTCAGCTGTTCAGTTTTGCTCTAATTGTCCTCCAAGCTCAGGAGATCAAATATACTAGCTGAGATCCTTCTTCTAATCGTTCGCATTCATGACCAAAGTCTTGAGTTCATTCCTGCTGCTCTCAGCCAGGTCCATCCGTAATTCAGGCAAAAGAGGTGAATTATATACTCTTAATTATATCACCTACAGGGGTAGAAGGATGTGGTGACAAACAGCTCTGCACATTTATGCTCCTAGCAACCTTTGCCCACAGGGTTTGCCTACAGTGTGTGTGAAATCAGAAATTCATCCATAGCCAAGTACATATGTATGGGTTATTTGCTGAGGAAGATGTAAACATTTACCAGTGTAAAAAAAAAAATAAGCAAACCAAAACTTTTTTCAGGATGCTGTTACATTGATTTCTTGGCTCTTTTGGGGGGTGTGCTGCTGGCTCAAGGGGCTGCCTTGTCAGGATCTCATGCTTTTGAGTGAGAAATTGTTTATGAGCAACTGGCTCCATTTCTGGTCTTTAGGTTGACCTGTCTGAAACCCATGGATCTCCAAGCTGTGGATGAAAGAACCAGTAAATAGCAAGTTTCTGGGAGGGATGACTATTGCAGGAAAACAGAACTGAGAAATGTTATGATTTAACATGGCTCCACGAGCAAGCTGTGTGGTTTCACAAACCACCCCTGATTTGTGAACTGCTGCTAGAGAAGGGCTGAATTAAGCATTTATTTCATCTGTGTGAATCTCTGGGTAAAGAAGCAAAAATTGGTCTTTCACTTCCTGTTTACCAGTCTGGTTAGCTTTTAGCTATAGTTCATAAGTTGTCATTTAGAGTGTCTAATTATCTAGCTTCCCACAAACAACAGATTTGTGACTTTTCCCAGATGAGGCACAGTTATGAAAAGTTATACAGTAAAGAAGTCAAGATAATGGTATGCAAAACTGTGCCTAGATCTGTTTTTCTCTGCTAAATGATTTACTCATTTTGATATTCTGACAAATGCCAAAGCAGTTTCCCAAAAAAACCTAATGTTTGCTTCATCAGCAGCATTCAGAGAAAACGAAATGTGATTCAGACATGGGGGAAGATGGTCACAGAGATACTGAGGTTACCAAAGCACACCCATTATGAATTCTCAGAACCCTCAGAAAGGGGTCAGTCAGTGTTGGTTGCACCTGGGGGCCTGGCACAGTTGTAGCTCCTGGCTGAACCACGTCTCCTGGCCACCTTCTACTTTCTGGCTGCCCCCAGCAGGTAGTGCTGGAGCACAGGCACACAGAGCAGTGTCCAGATTGTGCATGGTCTCTCTGGAGCTCAACACTGACTTTTCCAAATGGACAAACACCTAAGCTGGTTTGCAGCTTCGAAAATCCTGCTTTCATCTACCACCACATGAAAATGTTTTGATGAAAGTAAAATATGAATGAAGACAGGCTTCATCTTCTGGAAAGATTTTAAACTATGTCCCCCAGTAAGAATTACTTTTTGGGGGTTTTTGGTTGGGTTTCTTTTTGTTTTGATTTGGTTTGGTTTGGTTGTTTGTTTTTTTTAACTGTTGAGTTTGGGAACAGCAGAGATTGGCACTTTTATTATGGAATCATGAGAAAACCAAAGGTTTGTTCTTTAATTACTTTTTCAGTGTAGCTTTCTTTTCACAGAATCACAGAATCACAGAATGGGTAAGGTTGGAAAGGACCACATGTGGTCCAACCTCCCTGCTCAAGCAGGGTCATCCTAGAGTATATGGTACAGGATTGCATCCCTACAGTTCTTGAATATCTCCAGTCAGGGAGAGTCCACAACCTTTCTAGTCAATCCGTTCCAGTGTGTGGTCACTCCAAAACCAATCTAAGCTGCCAGCAGGAAAACAAAAAGCTGATATGGAGTTTGTTACCAGCAGACTGACACACCTGCAGTGATGGAAGCGAGTCAACCCTTATGTGTTGTCTGCACATTAGTTTGTTTACTTAATATGACTTGTGGCTTTTAAAATTTTTCTTTGACTATAGCTCTTACAATTTAAGAAAGATATCCTGTAAGTTCCTCCTGAGAAAGAAGCCCTTAAGAAACGTTTCCCTATAAGCAGGAAGGATGCTGAGCAGAGGAACTCACACAGGAGATAACAGTCAAAGTGTGGCAATTCTGCAACTCTTCAAAGTAGAGCAAGAAAGTGCCATTTAGTTACAATGTGGCTGACAAAAAGATTTATTCACTTGGTTAACATATGTCTCTTCAATTTAGAATTTTTTCAGGTATTGTAAACTGATTATAATAGATTTTTAGTATTTAAATTGAAGACATAGAAAGCAGATGCATTCGCCCAGGTTACTTGACCTTACATGTCTTATGCTGCTGCATTTTCGTGCAGGTACTCCAACTTTTCACATTAGATGTAGTATCCATACAAGTCATGACTTCTCATGGAATTTTCCAGGAGTACAGAAGGTAAAAGCAGGAACAGGGTTGATGTAGTCTTACAGATCAAAAAACAATGAATGAGATTGTGCTGTTCAGGTGTTGTGAAACATTTTCTGTTGTCCTAGTTCAATAGGTAATGAATGCAGCATGATCAACACCAACGCAGAAGTAATAGTATACGGTATGTTTTTGAACTTTTTGTTCCTATCTTCTCCATCCACTCATTTCATGCCATGTGGGTAGCTAACAGATGTGTTACATTATACTGCATTAAATCCTGTGAAGGCAATAGTCTTAAAGTGCTGCGTCAAATATTTATAATGTGGAATTATTTTAGGACAGAAGCCAAGTGCAATATGGCATCCCTCATAGTGTCTCTCTTGTTTTTGTAAGAAGCGGAAGCTCAGCTACTTACAATTACAATTATACTTCTTTTCTAACCTTCAACATCCCTTTTCGTTTGCCACCATTCAAATACGTTTTAATTATTATTATACATTAGAGCTGTTGTTGCTTTCTTTATTAGCTTTCTTATTTAAGCAGGGAAGGGCCAAGTTTTCGAGATTCCCATTCCAGCCCTACTGCTCATCTGGCTGGGCAAGACCTGTCCACCTTGTGCCCGTGAGGCTCAGCGCACATGCAGGAAGTATGTACTGACTCTGTGCCCTCCAACAAGCCCATGGCTACAGACCAGACTGGCCTGGAAGTCATCAGTGTGGCGTGGGTGCAAGGTGATGCCATGATGGGGGACCCAGTATTATTGGTGCTTCTGGGCTGGGGGTGAGGGTGTGGGGTGTGGAGCCCAGGGGGGTGAAAAAAGCCTGGCACATCCTGCCAGCTGTTTTACACCTTTTACATTTCAGGGAGATTATGCTTTTTGAGATTATATTCTCCTTGATGTTCAAGACACTAATAGTTTCAAGAACAAGAGGAATTTTCACTCCTAAATCTGCTCTATCTGCCTAATGCTCTGTTTATAGACAATGTCTTTCTTCTCTTTTACTTTGCAAAAATGAAGACCCTAACCATAGCAGCCTGTCCTGAAAACATCTCAAATATTTTCAGCTATTTTCTCTTTAGAAAATCAGGACTTTAAGGGAGTTTGTTGTTCATCCAATGCCACGTGTCTTCCATTTATGAGTCTGCTTAAATGCTAAACTTTTGCATCCTTCTTTTACTTCTTTGACTTCCAAGCTTATCCAAGTCACTTTTTAATGGAATAAATTTGCAGGTTAAGTTAGTCATTAGAGATTCTTTACTCAGAAATATTGGCAATATTTTTACTCCTTATTCAGAAATATTTGTCTTTAAACACATTTGTTACTCAACCAGATGTCTGATTGACTGCATAATTGAATTGTTCAGTTCTTTTGATTGTTTTAATAATTTACCCATGCATACAGGGTCCTGGCTTCACAGTTTGATATTCAACAGGAAAATATATTTTTGTTTTTAGATTATTTTCTGAAGACTTCAAATATTGTTTTGTCATGTAGATAAAAGCTTAGAAGCATCGTCCTCTCCTACTGTAATTCATACAGTTTGAGTTTGGTTGAGGCCAGAGTCTGTTTCAATGTCTCAGTCCATTTGTCCATTAGCCTGTGAGCATGGCTAATGCAGCATGGAGAATGCCCAGACATTTCCATGTCAGTCGCACATAGTGACACTTAAATAGGACTCTCTGCTATCACTCTATCACTTGAAGTGAGATCTTACACTGATCAGCATTGGTGTGGCTGTAGCTGAAATACAAGGAAAGATGGATGAGATGAGACGAGACGAGACGAGACGAGACGAGACGAGACGAGATGAGATGAGATGAGATGAGATGAGATGGAGAGACTGCAGAGCTGAGTGATGAGATATTTTGTACAACAAATGTGTATCCTCTGCCAGACATTTTCTGAGCGGTGCCAGTCCTTACCTCTGCACAAGTGATATGCATTCATTTCAGTGCTATCACTCTTACTGGAAACTTTTCTCCACATTTAGGGATTTAGAGAATATATTCAACTACATCTTCTTGGTATTTTATCAATATTTGCTTGATTTGCAAACTAAAACCAACAGCTTCTCTATTCTATTCATTATTGTATTGCAAAGGAGGGCAGCTATGAACAGTGTGTAGCAGGGAAAATGAGTATAGCCTCCAGGTTTCCCTGTAAGGGCCTTCTTTTAATACTTTCAATCCCAAATCCTAGTGTAAAAGTACCATAATTTTTATCATAGTATCTTGACAACCTTAATCTTCTCTGCTGGCACAGGCTGTAACTCACTCTTCAGACCCTTTCTACTGTTTGGAAATGGCCTCAAGGAAAATGGAAACTATCTGCTGTTCCTTTAAAAAGGCAATTGAAACATGAAGATCTTGGCACAGAAGTCCAAGTCAATCTTAGTTTCTCAATTCGGTGCAGCATTTTCTCATTCCATAAGAAAGCAACACTGTCTGAGGTTTCCAGCTACTCTGGGTGGGCTCATGAGCCAGCAAAATGAAGGGGTGGTTTCTACCAAACTTGGCCTGGGTCTTGTGTAGCAGCTCATAAACAGCATGATTTGCATAACCTCTCCAGCATCTGAGTGAAAAGAGACTGTCAGTCAACACTTCTGGCATGGCAGGGTCATTCTTAACACACTCGATGTGAAAGGGCACCAACAGGGTGAACTTAAATATCCTTCCACTGATGTGACCCACATACCATCCAGGACAGGGAAGGATGTTTTCAATCAGGTCAAAATGAAGATGACTACAAGCTGGGACCATTCAGTCTCTGAGCCGTTTATTGATCAAATTTCATATCTGATATTCTTGAAACTATCTAAATTTTCAGGTCTCATTGAGACACGCAATAATCAGACTGTAAGTCTGGTTTTCATTTGTGCTCCTTCCAGCTCAGCTGTAATTGAGAGCAGCCTCATGCAGTCTATCTAAAGCTTCCATATAGCTCTTTTAGGCCTGTTTGCTTCCTGCTTTCACACAGGGCCCATTAGAGTAGCAACGAGAGAGATCTTTAGGGGGAAAAAACCAAGAAAATGTGTGGAATACATATTGCTTTGACAGACTATTTGGCTACAGGACCCTGAAGAAATTTTGTATTTTTAATTCATGCTTGCTTTCAAAGTCACAGAGTGGTGGTTTTTGTTTGCCCTTTAGTCCCTCTTTGATTTCAGCAAGATTTAGTTGCTAAGGCACTTTTTAAAGTCACAGGAGCTTTGCATCTGCATCTTTAGATGATATGGTGCCCTAGCCTGTGCCTGCACGGCTTGCTCTGAGCCCCAGTAAAAGCCAAAGAAAGGATATTGTCCATCCCAGGCCAATATCCTGGCTCCTGGGCTGTTTTTCCTTGACTATGTCAAAGAAAATAGGTGAGGTACAAGAGGGCAATGGGAAAATTTAAATTAAGCTTTTTATGAAAGAAATTAATGAGGCAAATGACTTCGTGAAAATTGTCACACCTGGCTCTCAATCCCTCCTTAAGCCACCCAGCATTTCTTAAGGCCTTTAAGAGTCCTTGCAGCCCCTGACTAACTGGAACTCCTGCTTTTATGCTGAACATGTTCCTAAGTGCAATGCCCTTCCTTCAGCACTCTTGAAGGAGGGAATTCTTTCATTCAGGCCTTCTGAGGGTTTACCCACTGGCCTATGCAATGTCTGTTTTGGCAAACAAATCAGTTTCATTCTTTACATATTTCCTCACCATCTGCCTGTCATTGTTCATTAGGGATTTTTTCTAGTTCACTTGAGACATAATAAGTTGTTGGATGCCCTGGCGTATCGTGTTATATATTATCCTTGAAATCCATTTAGTGCCTAGTATTTTTTCAAAGCATTTTTTTTATAAATCATTCAGAGTCTGCCCATGTTTTTGGTAGATTTCCATCTTTCACATCCACATATGATCACAAAAGTAATGTCTGAGTTGGAGATTTGTACTCTAGTCTTTTAGTAATAGATGTTTGCTGACCAAATATTGTTTAAGGTGGCAAATGTGGCTATTGCCTTGATATCCTGCCAAAGAAGTTGGCCTCATCTTCTTTTCTCCATTTCCAGGGGGATAATATGTTGTTTCCAAGGTATGGAAATTATTTAATATCTGGTATTCATGCTTATTTCCAAGTAGTATTTGTACTAAGATGTCACCAAGGATCTCATTACTTTGTTGGGTTTTTTTTTATAACAGACTATTAATACTTTGTTTTTCTGAAGCTGAATGCTACGTAGATATTTGCATGTTGCCTGGGCTGTCATTTAGAAGAACAGGACTGTCAGCAAAACTGAGCCTATTGTTGATAAACCTCATGATAACTGTGTGGTAGACCACCACACTTCTCTTTCCTCAAAACTGAAGTGCAAGTCAACAAATGGAGATGGATATGGGGATATTGCCCTGGAAAGACCAAAGGAGTTGGGCTCTGGGAGGGCTAGGGAATGTGTGTACCCTCAGGGGTGTGCTCTGGGAGGGCTAGGGAATGTGTGCACCCTCAGGGGTGTGCTCTATGCACTCACACTTTGTCACGGCTTTTTTGGGGAAACGCTGTTGCCCCAAAACTTTTAGTATAATCAGTAATAAACACTGGAAAGGTTGTTAGAAGAATGTGCTTGTAAAATTAAAGCCGGGTCCAGCTTTGAATCACTCTATGATAATACCTGCCTTTTGCAGACTTGCTTGTATTAATCAGTTATAAAAAGGCTGTAACACCATGATGATGAACATCATTTGGAGAGAAACAGTTAAAGTAGAAGGGACTTCAAATGCACATCCTTCCTCTTCTTCATTTTAAAAAACTTCTTTTGAATAAGTTCCAAATGACATGATCAGATTAGTTTGCTAGTGCTTTTTGTCAATTGATTTTACTTCTTTTTGACAGCTGCATCCCTGTGCAAATGTAAAATCTGAGCTCCCCACTGAGCCCTGAGTTTGGAATAATTCAAACCTCATCTGAAGCTATTCTCCAAGCTTCACTACTGCCATTCTTTATACTTTATATATATATATATATATATATATATATATATGAGGTTCAGGTCTTTTTCTTACATGAAAATTACTTAAATCTTTTTCCACTGAAGGCTGGTTGAATAATGTTTAGTGTATTTAATTCCAAACAATCAGTTTCATGTGTGATTATAAAATGCTTTCCTTTGCAAAATAATGTGGGCATCTCTTTATTACAGTTCTATAATGCCAGTCCATTTTTCTATCTCCTAAGTCTTGAAGACTATATGCAGCTAGTAAGGGTACTAAAAAAGGTGCATTTATAAAATGTGTGTGTGTGTTTGTGTGTTCAGACACATAAAACATTCATGGGTGTTACACATGCCTGTGTTGGGCAGTATCCTCTGGAGTTCTAGATACATCATTTACCACAAATATGTTGTTTAAGGTGATGGTAGGTTTCCAATATTACTCTGCTTTGTCACACTGAGAAACAATGAGAGCCTTCCAAAATAGTTTAGATGCCATATAATTATTTTAGCAGTTGTGGTTTCAGTTACCTTTAATTAGTTCCCCCTGCAGCTCTGAGTAAAGAGAGGCTTCTGTTAAATGCAGTTATTTTCTTCAGCAGATGGCATGATGAAGTGTGGCTACTCATAAAAGGAGACTACTGAACACCACATGGCAAACTTGAGGCTCTAAAGAAATGTGATTATGAGTTAAGGACATGGATTTCTCCATGGGTTATTCATTATTTCCAGTCACTATGTTTTTATATCAGAATGGTCAGCCCTAAATATTATGTCAGCTGGCATTGCTGAAAAGGTTGGCTTAGATGGTTGAGAGCTGGTGAGATAACCCTCCACCATAAAGGCGAATGGTGTTTTGACATGGTCCTGTATTTTCTGTGTATAATTTACTTGGTTCAGTGTCCCCACCCCTCCTAGAAAGCGTGGCTCAATCTCTATGAACGTCTGTGAAACAAATGAAAAAGCCTCCGAAAGAGAATATCTTTCTCTTATACTTAAGGCAAATTTTCAGACCCCATTCAGGCCAATGCAGTTTTAAAACATTTCAGCTGGAAACTGTAGGGCTGCATTCTGCTTCCGCAGGACTCACTGGTACGTGCCCTACTCCCACCTGTGGAAGCAAGCATAGGCACTACTTCTTTCCAATTAAGGTTTCATATAATAATTTCTTACAGCATTCTCCAGATATTTCAAGTTCATCAAGTTTGTGACTCTTCAGCTGTATAAACAAAAGCCACATGAAGCAATGTAAGGGTTCAAAACAACACAACTTGAGTTTTAAGGGATAATTTTTAATGTTTTTTAAAGGTAAAAACAAACATACATAAATAAAGATGTTTGACTTGTGTTGCTGCTGACTGACAAGGAGGGATGTATCAGATTAATGACTTCATTCTGTGAGAGTGAACTTCAGCTTGGAAGACGATGTAAGACGTCGTGTAGCAGGTCCCAGCAGGCAGGAGAGCCCTGCTGGCTTCCTTCTGCAACTTCTGGATTCTTTAATTAATTAAAGAATTGTTTCTGTTGCAATCACAAATGTTCCAGTTTGCACTGTTACCCAAGGTCATAGCTTGCCTGACCTCCCTGGCAGAGGAAGAGAAGGGTAAGGAAATCAGGAAAAAAGAGGGTAAGCAAATCACTCTAAGGAAGCCTTGTTTCCTTTACCCCAAATCCAGCAGAGCAAAAAAGGCTGAATTGAAAGGAAAAAGGGCTAAGACTGAGATTGATTAAGAGGGGTCCAACCCAAAGAAAAGGCAAAGAATGAAACAACTAAGACAGAGAAAAATAAACTCCATTAAGATTGAGCTCAGATGAGGCAGTCGGCCACTGGCCAGGAGGGAGCAGCTGCAGCAGGAAGGCTTGGGTCCCATTGAAACAGAAAAGGGGCCATCTTTCTGCTGGAATGAAAGGGAAACAAAAAAATAATTCACCTTTAGAGGCACAGAAATGGGATTCGAGGCTAGGGAAAGGGCAGAGAGGAATAAGAATTTGTGAATGAGATGAGTTGGTTTTTTTTTTTGAGAACAAGGCAATAGCTGTTAAAGTCCTCCCAGAGAGCTGTGTGATGGTGCAGATTAATCACACTGGCCAGAGTGGGTAGGCCACTCTGAGCAGCTTCATGTTGCATTTGGACTCCTGAATGAAAAATCAAGGAAATTTTCTTATTTTTACCAGGGGAGATGAGGCAGATGACATACCATACTGATGACATCATGCCTTGCTCCAGATGTGAACAGAGAAGAAAGAAATTGTAAGATGGATATTTCACCACAAGCCAGTGTAATCCTCAATACTGAGGGTGAACATGAAGTTGCAAATCTCAGCACACTGAGGTTCCACAAAATAAAGGGCAGAAGGAGGCAAGGCAAAACCCTGGGCAGTTCTGAGTTAAAATTCCAAATTCAGGCAATAGAGAACAGATACCTTCAATTAAATGCTCATTCCTTGTAGAAAATACACCGTGCACAGTAAGCTAATGTCATCAGTCTCACAGCAAAAAGTTGTCTGTGTAAATGCACAGTTTAGGCTGGAGGAGATCAAAGGGTGTGGAGAGAGCATCTCACCTGAAAGAATCACAAGGAGGTTAGTTAGAAAGATCCTGTGGTTTGGTATGTGTCAGAGCACTTATCTGCTGCTAAAAGAAAGATGTCCCACTTCAAGAACTGTTCCAATCTCATAGTACCAGAATTGTAGTTTTTCGGGCCCTGCATTAGAAGGCAAGGAAAATTTTCAATTGTATGTACCTAGTAAATGCAGAAGCAAAATACCGTCTTCAAATTCTGCTGGACTGGAGTTCCTGACTATCACAGAGCTCCTCAAACACCCCGTTCCTAAATCTAATTGCTAAATTAGATGCTGGGCTTTTGCTTCTTCAGGTGAACAGTTCTAGCTCCAACCAGACTATGAGAAGGTTGAGATTCTTTAGCTTGATATATTGATAAGACTGATAAATCCTGGGAAAAGGGACATTTTTGGAGTATATATGCTAAAGTGTGAGAAATACAGCATACAGACTCAGCTCAGGACATCTTCGGAAAACTCATTTGCGTCTGGGAAAAAAGAGGAAGTAATGATGCTGTAAATCCATCATTGATGCAGGAACTATGTGGGGACATAACAGGAGGTGGTGCCACATCCTTTTTTTTTTTTTTGAGAATTGCTTATACAGGTTTTTGATGATGGTAGATGTTAATTAATTGTGAACTTGTTTGAAACTCTTGGTTGTGTTTCCATCATCTTTGAGTAGGTGATTTGTCTTGTGTGTCTGCAAAAACTTACAGCTGTACCAGAAGTAGCTGTTTCTCGGCACTGCATAAATTGTCCCCAGATTTATACTGACAAACTATGCAAAGACATGCTGGAGTTTTGCAATATTATAATGCATGTTGAAGCCCTCCTATAAACTATAAACATTAGGGTAAAAAATGACTGCCATGTTTGCTATTTGAAACTTTTGCAACATTTTCCCAAACTTCGGAGTACTGTTGTAAACAAACAAACAAAGCCACAGGAATGACTACAATCAAGCAGTATAAACAGGCCACATCCAGAACAAAACAAGCTAGCCAAATTCAAACAGTTATGGTTGCATTCTTATGCAAAAGAGGTTGGTTTGTAGTCTGAATGACCCTGTCCCTGTGTAACTATGCCAGGCTTTCCATTATGGTGTTTCCTGTTAGGAGCTGCAGTTGGGTGAACTGGAGGTTACAGCAGCCCTGAAAAGCTGTGGCTCAGCTTTGACTCTCTGCTTCTGGCACAACACCTTGCAGATAACCACATCCCATCTTTTGAGGTGGGAACTGAGCACCTGCACAGCCTGGTGCCTTCTCCAAGTCATCCTGATTTCCCAAGGTGAGCAACATGCACACAGCCTGAGTTACAAATTGCCAGCTCCTGCCCAGCCCAACGAGACACAGCAGCAAGCAGAACACAGCACAGAGAGCCAGATCTGCAGGGGCATTAGCTTGGATTTCATGCTTGTGTGGCAGGGATGCAGCAAGGGACACAGGGGGAAGGCAGAGGGGCACCAGATAAGCCTGCCAATGAGGTCAGTGCAGGAGGTGACTCCAGGATGTTCCTGGGGTAAAGAACTGGCAAAGGGCATGACAAAAGCAGTGAGTTCCATCTTTAAAAGGCTTGGTAATACACTGGACCCCAAAGTGCCTAAGCTTTATGTGACCCAAGCCCTTGGTTTTCCAGCCTCAGCAAGCTAGCACAGTGGTGCCAGCTTCCCCATGTCTCTGCTGATCTAGATGAATGCAACTTTGAACATGAGAAATGCAGACCTGTACAGTGTGTTGAAAGAGTTGTTGTGACATGTCGCCTGTGGTAAGCAATTCCTAGCAAGTGGGAAGCCACAGTGTGTGGCAGCTGCTGCCTCTGACTGATCTTCAAGGGTAGTTGCAAGCTTGAGTGCATTGCAGTAATTACATCTTGAAGAAAAATTAAATGGAAGTGGAAACTTTGGCTAACTGGGCCAGGACCTGGGCCTGAACAAAAGGTTCTAAAGCCTTCAGCAACACAAATACTGTGTGGGGACCTAACCAGGAGATTAAGGATCACCTCAAAATCATGAGCTGCTTACATGAGAAAAGAATGGCAGTCTTCAACAGCAGCAGAAACAACTCTTTCCAGTGCATCATTGTCATTCCCGCCTGTGTGTCTGTGGTGTACACATCTGGAGTTGAATCCCAAGTCAAGCTAAGCTTCAGCAGAAAGAGTCAATGCAGTCCAAGTGTGAGCCAGAAACTGGAGAAACAGAGAAAACGGAGCTGCACTTATAAAAGAAGGCAGACTTGAACTACACATTTTGCCTCTGAGTTGTGTAACAGGCTCCTCACACTTACTGAACAGGACCCATGGCACCAGGATGTGCAAAATAAATGGCATACATATTTCTCATTTCTAATTTGATTTCTTCAGAGTCTATTCAC
Source organism: Pardalotus punctatus (assembly GCA_013400915.1). NCBI lineage: Eukaryota > Metazoa > Chordata > Aves > Passeriformes > Pardalotidae > Pardalotus > Pardalotus punctatus. The sequence goes on from VZTX01025369.1 coordinate 242,049, forward strand.
TCAATCCACTGTGGAATGTTAACTAAGCTTTTAATATCTATTTACATGGCAGAACAGATATTTTGTATCTGCTTATTGCCTCTATATTTTTTTCCAGTGCCACATTGCATGGTAGTTGAAGCTTTTTTTTTTTTTTAAATCCAGCTCCAAATTTCCATGGTTTTCTCAAGATAAAGCCAGAAATGTTAAGTCTAGTCAAATTTCATACTAGTTTGACAGGAACACAAGGAACTGAGGCGTGGTTAGGTTAGACATAACTTTGTTTTGGACCTAGCTGTATCCAAGTGCTTTCTTCTTAAATTTTCCCAGTTCTGTACATTATGTTATTGAAGAACACAATGCATGTGAGTGGATATATAAACACCCCCCAACAGCATGGAACAAGGCAGCCTGCAGGACGTGTAGTTGAAGTTGTCAGCTGCAGAAACTTACCCACATGCAGGAGTGGTATTTACTGGTGACATTCAGCTGTTCTTGGTCTGCTGAAGTATTTTTGTTTGGGGTTGGGGTTTTTTTATTACTATTTTTGGGTTTGATTTAATTAAGAGGATGACAGACACCTTACAACTTCTTCACACAATTTATAGTTGATGGCTCTGTCTATTCTTGTTACATCACACAGATAAGGTACAGCAAGTAGCTTCAGATGAGTTTTCACATTTGAAGTGGGAGTTTGGCATTGTAGGTCACTTCTCTGTATGTCCCCTCACAGAGACATTCTCTGAAAGCAGTGAAAGCTGCAGCATCCCTGTCTGATGTTGTTACCTTTTCAAAAGATTCTTTAGCAAAATAAGACAAGGAGGCAGTCTTAGGATCTTTCTGTTTCTTGACGTCCTGCTAAGGCTTTACAAAGAACTTTTTAAACTTGTTGAAACACTTCTAGGTTAAAAAAAATTAATATGGCTCACTGCTGAAATTACTCAATGAAAAGCAAAAGACATAGGGCTCTGTTTTGGTTCAAAATAATGAAAAATGGCACATGGGGCTAGCCCTGCACAGATTTTCAAGAGGGTTATGAAGAATTGTATTAAGAGATTTCTGCTCTTTGCACAAGGAGGAACCAATATTCTTAACCTTTTCTTCCAGAGTGGCAAAGAGTCTGGGTTTGATGCTGTGGTGTAGTAAGGAGCACTTGCACACTGGATACTGGCTGTAGGATCAGACCTTTAAATGGTTTTCTTGAATATTGAAAATACTGAGTAAAACTGCTACCTCTACACAGTCAGGAGCAGCATGAACCTTCATGTCCCACAAAAAAGTGGGCTTATTTCAAGTCTCTTGTAGTGACATAGTTATTTATCCTTGTGCTAAGACAAGTGTAAGGTTTGCCTGGCCATCTAAGCAGAAAGGCTCTGGAAGGGTTTCTGTGCTCAATGTTTTGTGAGAAGGACATTTGGTCTCAGAAGGACATATCATCCTTCCAGGTTACTAAGCAATGAGTGTTTTCATTTTTATTTTTAAATGCACTTGCCCAAGACTGTTGGCATCTTTTCCTAGCCTCTCACTGCTTTTAACTACACACTGCAATTGTAAAATGGTGCAGCTTTGAAGTCATCTACACAGGAAAGTGAAAGCCTTTTTATTCTTCTGAATAAGAGTAACCACATGAGGACTTAACGTGCTTTAAGTCACATGCAACATGCTTCATATGTCTAATTGATTTATCTTAGCTTTCCCACATGTCCTCACACAGGCATGCCTCAATGCAGCTTGAAAGGAGGGAGTGCAGCCTCCTGGCTGAAAGCTGGTGGTAAGTAATTAAACCTAGCAGCAGTGAGAACCCCTGAGACACAATCTTTGGCAGTTTTCTACACCATGTAGTGAGCTTGGGTCACCAAGGGCCTGTAAATAGCATCATAATGACTGGTTCCTCAGCAGGGATAAACATGTGCTTTGAGTTTTCTAAATGATTCAGAGGCATGCTGTGAGATAACTACTGATAACAAGCAGATGTGAAGTTTGCTTTTCAAGACAGGGAGGCAGAGGGGGAAAGTCAAGTAGATTTTGGCTTATGGTCCTCAGAAAGCCTGATATTTGAAGATCATTAAAGCTTTTTTCTTTTTTTTCCCCAAGGAACAACTCTGTTGTATCTGATGAAGGTAATGCTGTTTTAAACCAGTTCTTGTCAGGGCTAGTAGGACAATTGTAGACAAAGCTTTCCCTGAGTTTAAATCCAAAGACAAAAGTGATACCTTACTTCGCAGGATTAAGAATGTTGTATAATTTTTAAATCCATTTTACATTTTGCCAGTGCCTTTCTAAAATCTTTCTCAAAACTTGTGTATGCATATGTTGTTTTTTTTTTTTTTTTTTTGGTTTTTTTTTTTTTTTTTTTTTTTTTTTTTTTTTTTTTTTTTTTTTTTTTTTTTTTTTTTTTTTTTTTTTTTTTTTTTTTTTTTTTTTTTTTTTTTTTTTTTTTTTTTTTTTTTTTTTTTTTTTTTTTTTTTTTTTTTTTTTTTTTTTTTTTTTTTTTTTTTTTTTTTTTTTTTTTTTTTTTTTTTTTTTTTTTTTTTTTTTTTTTTTTTTTTTTTTTTTTTTTTTTTTTTTTTTTTTTTTTTTTTTTTTTTTTTTTTTTTTTTTTTTTTTTTTTTTTTTTTTTTTTTTTTTTTTTTTTTTTTTTTTTTTTTTTTTTTTTTTTTTTTTTTTTTTTTTTTTTTTTTTTTTTTTTTTTTTTTTTTTTTTTTTTTTTTTTTTTTTTTTTTTTTTTTTTTTTTTTTTTTTTTTTTTTTTTTTTTTTTTTTTTTTTTTTTTTTTTTTTTTTTTTTTTTTTTTTTTTTTTTTTTTTTTTTTTTTTTTTTTTTTTTTTTTTTTTTTTTTTTTTTTTTTGGTTTGTTTTTTTTTTTCATTTAAGTGGTGCCTAAGTGTTGAAGGATGATTTTCATCATACTAGGCAGGAGGACACTAAACAAAGGTGTTGAGCTGACATGCCCACACTCAGCTGGGCAGGTGCAGTAATGCTGTGGTGCTGGGAGTCCAGGGACAGGGTCAGTGTTAACCTGGGGCTCCCAGCCCTGTGTTTCTCGTTATCAGCAGTGACACATGAGCAGGACGGTGCATTTGCGAGGCATCAAAGGAAATCTGTCAGCCTCCCAAGTCAGTTCATCCATTCTTTCTCAGGGAGGTTTGGAGTTTTGCTAACACTACACAAGTGGAGTAATATAAAGAAACTGAATCTTTTGGCATTATTTAAAAAGCCAAAGACCATGTCAATATTCTTTCCTTAATTACAAGAATTCAGAGCAAACTGAAAGGTAAGGTGAAAGCTGTTTCAGTGTTCAAGGAGAGAGTGAACTATTTACTAAGAAAAGTGGTTGCAGACATCATGAATCTACAGTGTCTTCTTTGAAACATGTTGGAGTAGTTGTGAGAATGGATTTTTTTTAAAGCAGTTTTTCTTATGTTGTTAAGCAGTTTCCTTTTAAATGGCTTACCTTATGCCTCACAATACTTTTTTGTTCCTGAAACAGCAAAAGAAGAGTTTCTCCCCACCCTTCCTCGAGGGGCCAGAGAGGGAGAGAAATGAAATCACCAAGCCATACCGGGGCTCATCAGTTGCTATATGTGTCTGGTGCCTCCTCAGTGTCAGCTATGTCCCAGATTTCCCGACAGAAATGCACTGGTTCCTCCTGTGCCATGAGCTCCCCAGCTGAAGGTGCACCCTGGTTATGCACATGCCTGTCTGGGAGCTCACCCCTTGTCTGGGGGTGGAAGGAGCCAGCTCTTCAGGCATGTGGGGCACAGTTTGAACGTGACTGGCCTGGCACACCTGGCTTTGCAAACACAAGTCCCATCTGAAGCATAGGTACAAGCAAGAGGGAGGTAGCTGGGGTGACTTCTGGTGCAACAGGAAAACCGAATTCAGATAAACACCTCTTCAAATGCATTAAGAGAACAAGCATGACATATTATTAATAATTTCCTTTCTGATCTTCTGCCTAAAGAAGATCTCAGCATGTCACAGGCAGCCTCTGTGTACTCAGAAAGTTATCCATGGGGCATCTGTGTGTTTGCTCGTTGCTGTTGAATTGGTTTCCATAAGCACAGGCAGCTGGTTACTGGCTGTTGTGAGATACCCTCTTCAGCCTGTCCATCAAAACTCCTCTTTATAGTCATATAGTTTGGTGCAATTAATGATTTTCAAGAGCATAGGATGCTTTATAAATTCATAGGCTCATAACTTTACATTTAGAGGGACCATTATGATTATGAAACCTGACCTTTTACAAAATACAAGACAGCAGAATTGCTGAATGATGTCTTTTTTTTCCCCGTAGCTAAGGCATATCTTATTAAAAGACATTCAGCCTTAACATTTCATGCAGCAGAAAATCCCTTTTATGTCTTTTTCACTGTTTCCCATTGTTAATAATCATCTCTTACAAGAATTATCAGCTTGTGTCTACTTGGAATATGTTTAAATTTACTGTCCACCACATTGGCTTTTATCATGTCTTTGTTTATTTGAAAGCCATGTATTGTCAGAAAGGGTTTCATTTATGAACAATGCATGAATAAGACAGCTTAGCCTCATCTTTGATAAACTCAGTAAAATTACATTTTCTTTAACCCCTCATTTTAAGGAAAGTTTTTATCATCCTTTCTTCTGTACTGTCCAATTCATTTCTGCATTTCAGTTGCTCAATGAGTGGATGCAGAAACAGCATAAACTATTCCACTACCATCACCAGACACAGTTATGCCATGTCTCTAATTTTGCCTACAGACTTAGCTGTTGCGTTTACTCTCCTTTCATTTACTTTCTCCTCAGTTACAGGGTTTCCTACAGTCAGGCTCTGGTGGTTACCCACACTGCCTTCCCTTCATGCTGAAACACAGTCACCTATCCCTCCTATGTGACTGGGCTCTTGCCTTTTATATTTAGTTGGCAATATTTTAAAAGATGGTCTTGCATGAGCAAAGCCAATTGCATTACAATTGAGCTGCTTTGTAGTTCTGACTCCTCTGTATTTTCCAAAGTTTGTGTCCTCTGGTGAGGTTTTCAGCCACGACCCACACCCTGGTGAGCCCACCACAATTGCCAGGTATTTTATACTGTACAGATATATTCTCCATATCCTCATGCATCTTTTTGGATATTATATGGCCATTTGCAAGGATGTGGTGCGGAATACGGGTTTCACATCAGGCTGTTTCTGGCTCAGTGCCTCTCTGATGTGTCCTCATTCAATAGCCAGGTGGCCTTGCAGTCTGTACAAAACTTCTGACAACTGCAGCCTTCACATAACAAGTGTATCAGCAGGGTGGTAACCCCCATTTGATATACAGTCAGCATCTGCTTCTGTCACAGCCTCCTTACATGACATGATGTTATGTGGGGAAGGCAGATACTCCTCTGAGCCTTTGTTGAAGTGGTATTGCTGTGAAAATGGGTGGATTAATGAGTGATTATCTCCTGCCTTTTCAGAGATTGGGAGAGGAGGAAGTTTAGAGGGGTGGTTTTTTAGCAAACTTTGTTCTGTAGTGTTTCAAAAGCTCTCACTGCCAGACTCCAGGCGAAGTAGCTATAAATACTGTACTCACCAAGTAATTTATAATACTCTTTAGGTCACGCCATTCAAACAGCAACTTATTTAGTTCAGTCCCTGTCCAGAATTGCCTCCAGGTTAAGGACAGGGGTGTTTGTGATAAGAGCTGACCCAGAAGGCAACCAGGTGGCAGACTCATGTGCAATACAGCCACTGAATCTTGAGGCCACCAGGGACTTCTGCAGGGGAGTCAGAAGGAGAAGAATGTGATGGAGCAGGTCTGGGGCTCTTTGCACAAAGACCCGGTGCTGCTGGGCTCATGGGGATGGAGAGATTCCCTTGTTCATCAGAAGTTTTATGAGTGAAAGGCGGGACAAGAAGGCCAGGGTGTGAGAAGAGGGGCATGAGGGGAGGTTGACTCCACAGGATGTCTGGGGTTACTGACAAACCCATGTGTGTGTTGTGGAGATGAGGAAGTGGGACAGAGCAGAGGGATGCAGGAAATATGACAAGTCACATGGAGGAAAGGGAGGTAGCAGCTGCCTTAGAGCTCTTCTCGAAGGAGTCAGAAAAAATGTAAGGAATCCAGTGGCAAAGGGATTTTAATCACTGAGTCGGGGAGGGGCCAACCCAGGGTCCAAAATTTCAGTAGTAAAAATGTAGAGAAAGTTCACTGTAGAAACTTTTAAAGAAAGAACCTGTATGACTTAATGACAGCTTCAGCCTGAGTTACAAATCTGATGTATTTATAAACCAGCAAGGAACGAAGCGTTGATAGGCACCCCTTTGAAACAACATGGAAAATTAACACTTTGCTGTAAGTGCCTATAGGAAGGCTTTCCGGTGGTTTTAACCTCACATTTCACAGGGAGAGCTGGAATTGCTGAGTAGGTGGGATACCAACTGAAACTGTGTCTTATCTAGCCGTGTATGTATTCATCCAGGGGAACTTAGCTGTGTGGTAGGCAAGGCGGGTAAAGTGTCAGAGACCTGCGAAGTTCTCAAGGTGTTTGTGAGGGGGGAGATGGGGATGTGTGGAGAAAACTGGAGATAACTGAATAGTGAGTTACACTTCGTACAACACGAGTCATGCAGATTTTACTTCATCTGGCTAAAATTCAAATTGGTTTCAGAGGGTTAATTTATTCCAGCCTGGTTTCTAAGTGTCTGGTATCTACCAAGCAGACTAGCTGAATTATAAGAGAGGCCTGGGACAGGAGTAGCAGGGAAGCTAAGTCAGGATGGGGGCATGTGAGCCAGGATCATCTTATTCTTCAACCTAACTTGGGTAAATGATGTGTGTTAATTATGCGATGTTCTGAATGCGGATCACTTCCCAAAACTGTTAAATGAGCTTTTAGATTTTCCTCATATACCACTTTTATAAAGCAGGAATTTTATGTACAGGAGCTATTTCAATTATGCATGGTAAATTTGAAAAAAGGCTCTATTTTGCATTAATTTCTCCTAATGTTATTATTCCCAACAGCCCAGGCTTTATATTGCATGTTTTCAGAGTTTTCGATGGTGTTCCTGGAAGCACTGCCTTGACAGGGAACCAGGAAGGGCTACAGAAAGATTGGGTCCTGGGAAGATATAAGCTGATTTTTGACACAGTTCTTGGTCTCAATTGGTGACCCCTTTTTTGAAGTACTTTTGAATATCCCACAAAATATATTAAAGCAACAAAATCAAGGCTTCTGCAATCTATTTCAACAAGTAACATTTTAATTGCAGTATTAGATTTTAGTGCTGTTCTGTTTTCACTTGTACCAGTTTAGATCTGGAGTCACTACACTGAACACATCCTGGATTCACACTGATATAAGAGTTGAAAATTTTGTTCTGAAGTAAAAGAATTTGCTCAGGAAGGCAGCAAATTCCTTGTAAAACCTGCAATTCAGACTTTGCTCAGTGTATCTCAGCACTGGAGGGACCATATTTTCAAATTACTACCTGATGGGAGTCAAATTTTGTTTCTGTGCTATTTAAGGTGACTGACAGTCTGTATTTGAGGACAAAGGTATAAATACAAACTATATAATCAAAGTTTCACCATCAAGCTTAACAGAATGGCCAATGTGGCATATTTTAGGGTTGAACATTGGATTATGCTAAAAATCTAAATCTGAGGAAAAATTATTGTGAATAAAGAATTGTCAGTTGGGGGAAAATGTCATAATTATAGAAAAAAAGTCTGTTTTCTGTGGTCATTGAATCACAGAATTTTTTTCTTGTGAGTTCTATGGTCATCCCAAACATGTAGGGGACAAACTTCTTTTTCTAGAACTTTTGGTTTTATTTTCTCTGGTCAGCCAAAATCAGGATCTCAGCCAGTTTTTGATTGACGAAAATAAGTAAGTAAGTGGGATTAATCTAGAGTCTTCAAAACTGGGACCATGGCTATATAGTAATAATAGACCAAATTTCAAAGGAGGTGAAACACTAGCAACTTCAGTTAACCTCCCACCCAGGTATTTAATGTTAAACTGTCTCTTTGATGAATGGTCCCCATTTCAATGGGAGTTCCCAGGTAATTTTGAAATGTAGGCTGTTTATTTAGTAACTCCCTTGGACCTGGAAGTGCTTTACATTCCTGTGGGGCAAAACCGACTCTTTCATATTCGACATCGAGTCGAATGTTATGTCAATACTGAAGAAATGCTTGTCCTGCTGACCAGCATGTTGGAGGCAGAGGAACATGCATTTGAAAAACTGCAATGCAGATAGAACTAGAAAACCCCTTTAATTTTCACTGTCTCCTCTTTTTTATCAGCGGGGGTGTTTTGTACTAGATATCCTGAAGTTCTGTATTAGAAAATATCTTTCAGTAATCTGTTCACTTGAAAGTCATGATATGTTCATTTTGTCATCAAACAATTGCAGGTTTAGGGACAAATTTTGCTGCTTTCTGAGTGCCTACAGCTGCAAGTAGAGTTGGCACATCTGTGCTGCCATGTGAATACCAGACTTGATTTATGAGGTGATTTCCACTACAGAAAATTGTCATAATTCATGGTAACAATCTTTTAGAGCTGAGTTTCAGTCTGTAATAGCTGCTAAGAAAATTCAATCTGTTTAAATAAATGTACATTCGCTAAAGAGTTTCAATCAAGCTAAGTAAAAATATAAATTCTGGAACTTGTGTCTTCACTAGTTTTCACACATGGCTGAAGGATGGGATGTTCTTCTCTTTCTTTTGAAAAAGGGTGGAAAACCAGGAAATGGGCAGCAATCAGCACACCAAATTTTGGTCTGAGTTTTATCTGTGTGATGGCATGAACTCTGTGAGGCTCCACCAGAGCAGGTACAAAGGTAATTTGGCTTCACTGCTGTAAGAAAGTACAATAGATTAGTCTGCAACTTATCTTAAAGACAGAGTGAGTTGATGGGAACTGGCACTGAATCCGAACACTGAGCCTTAATGAAAATTCAAGGCAATGGGGTTTTTTTCACTTTGTAAGATTGCCAGGTACTGTTCAGATGAATTAAGAAGACAGAGGCCCTCAGTCTTCCTTTTTGCAACACATTAAGCATCCTTGTTGAAATGCAACAGTGTTCATTTAAGAAACACCCTCAGTATCACAGGGACATTTTATCTGTTAATAAGTGTCAGATGGGATAATATAGGGTATCTGGGTGCTCAGCCTTCCCCAGTTTGCTGCCTACTGGAAAAAAGGTGCTAAAACAGTAACACATCTACAGGCTGCAGGAAAATTCAGCATGAGTGTGAGCATCCCTCAAGCAGTGCCCTGAAGTGAAGGTGGCCACACATTCTCTGCCATGACCGTCCCCTTTCCATGACAGAGTCCCTGCCATGCTGCAGATTCCCAAACATGTCTTTACCCCTTCCCCCAGTGCGGCAGTGGTGGCTGGAAGCAGAGCAAAAAGCCACCCCCAGCTGTGACTAACAGGGGGAATGATTCAAGTTACAGCTCACAGGGAGGCAGCTTTCTTGGCTGTAAAAGGCTGATGTGTTGATTACCCATTATGCCATGAAAAGCTGACAAAAAAACACTATTTCTGTCTCTGTTCTCTTGCAAGTTCCAGGAACCTTCCCAGCAGATGTGGATAAAGGAAAGTTTGCAGGAAAACAGGTTTTAATGCTTAAGCTTTCGTGCATGGTTGTCAAGTACTTCCAGCAATCTTCCAGTGTTTGATTTATTACATCATTTGTTATCCTTTTTTTGGTTGTAACTAAATTGTCCCAAAATGTGGCATTTAATTTATTTCTAGAAGTAAGAGTGCAAATACAACAGAAAGGATGTTCAGGACTGGGACTGCAGGGACCAGCTGGATCTCAGAAGTTTTCTGTGAATGTCAAGTGACATCTTAAGTAGTAATTGAGTAAATATCTTCAAAGAGCCTGTCCAAGTTAGCCCTTTTCAGTTTTCTAGATAATTCTTCTCTTTCACATCCTGGTCCTAAATCTTTACTTTCCACACTATGTTTTTTTTTAGTAGTCACTAGCATTATCAACAAATTTTCATTGGTTTAAATAGTAAATCATACTACTAAAAATAGTAAAAATTTTGTATGATTAGGCCTCCCCAAGATGTATTAATTGACTGAAATATTGTTCTTCCCTCATACTTTTACATACTCACGATACTCTTCAAGGAAAAAGTTGCACTTTGGCAAAAAGAGTTTTCCTCCAGAAGTTGGCTGACAGGTCTGAAGAAAGTCCTACAGACTGGAAGTACCAGCTTTAAAGAAAAAAAAAAAAGAAAAAAAAAAGAGTCAAGATGAGAAATGTGTCTTTTCACCCCTACATAAGAGACATATACTTGACTTGGTTGTTGCCTCCCAAGGTGGATATCAGCACCCACTCTTAGGAAAAGCAACAACACAGCAGTTTTGTTTAACAAACTGGATCAAAGATAACTCACCAAAGCTCTTAGAATTTTCTGGCAGTATTAGAGGACCATGATTCAAGATAATGAGCTATCCCTGAGCAGTTTCTCCCCCTGTATTAATAGAAGTAGGCTTTTAATTAGCCTCCAGCCTTTATTCCTTTTGATTCACTTTATTTTGTTTCTTGAACAAACTTATTACCTGCTTTATAAGAAAGAGAACAAACCATCTCTTGTTTCAGCATACACTGAACCTTATCATCCCCTGTCTCCATCCAGTGCCATAAAACATCTGGGAGGGTTATCTACTCACTCCCTGTTTTAATTCTGAGCTCAGCTGGATCTGAAAGACACATCCCCCTAGGGGTAGTGAGGCATCTTGTCATCACCGTGAACTTCCCCTAGAGACATGTATTTTCTCTATTTTCTGTGCAGCAAGCCAGAGCAGAGACGCACGTATTTCCATCTGTAGGGATTAGAGCCAAAGCACTTAACTACTCTGACCTCTTGTGTGTGATAGGCTGTGCAATTCTATCTAGTTACCCCTGTACAAAGTCCAATGACTTTTTTTTTGGCTAAAGCATATCTTTTAAACGAGGAGTCGGGCTTGATCTAAAGACATTAAAGTACAGGGAATCCCCTGTGATGGTAATTTGTTCCAGTTGTAATCACCCCCACTGCTTCAATTTTTGCTTTTTTTCCAAGAAGAGTCTCCACCTCCAACTTGTAACCAGGAATGTATGTTACTCCTTCTACTCTTCATAAAAGTGCCCTTTAGTGTCAGTGCTCCATTAAAGCACCCAATCCTGCAGCCAATTCTTCTGGTTTTCTTTTAATTACTGTTTTCTTCCAAGTATGAAAAGCATTTGGCTCGCTTTAAGTTTCTCACTGTAAACCTCAGACCCCTGGTAAGACTCATAGTGGTGGAAACACCTGGTGTGACTTACATCCTCCCCACTAGGGACATTAGGGTCATTAGCTCAATAGTAGCTCCCTCCTGTATGTGCTACCTTGGAGCCAGTGACCCCATCAGGAGCTGCCCTTGGTCACCAGCTCCAGGAGACCTTTTGTCTTGATCTTTGAATGCCTGGCCTGGCCCTGTGCTGTAGATCTGGTCCAAGGCTGTCTAGCCTCCAAGTACTGTCTCCAGCATGAGGAGGCTGGAGGCCACAGCAGTGAGTTGGGCTTTTCCAGTCTATGTGTTGAGCTGAGTTCTCCTCAACGCTACAATGCCTGAGGCTGGTCCCGCTGCCAGCTCACTGCAGCAAGCCGAGAAGCTGGCTCTGCCCTTTTGTCCTTAACATCATGGTGGGAATGCTTTGGTAGCCTTCTTGTCATCCCACTCCTTATCTTTTTTGGAGCCACTGCTATTCCACACACAGCACACAGGTTTTGTGATTTTCTTTCCACCATAGTCATAGATACCCTGATAATCACCTTGCTGTATGTGCTCCTGGTTTATCCTGTGACTCAGCTTGCTTGAATGGCTGCCCTGTACTCATCATTACGCTTGGTTGTGCGCTAAGTTTTGTATTCCTTTGGGAAGCCTATAAGGTTTGTGTCTGTGGCAAGAGAGGCCAAAGAAGGATTTCCTGCAAAGCTCTATGCCATTTTCAGACAATCCAAAATATTATGGAGCAGCTAAGCAGTTTACTAACTAATGAAATAATGATTAAATATTAAGTGCTCTTCTATCCTCTGGCTTCTGTCCATGTACAGTAAAATTCTGACCTGAGTTTGCTCATGCACCTTGGCAGAACACTTAGAGGAAACTTCTGTGAGTGTATTTCAATTTCTTTAACAAAGCACTTGACAAAACAAGGAGTGGAAGAGAGAAGAACCTGCGTAACAAATTATACTGCCCTTACAATTTGTACAGGAGTGTAACACTTTTTGCTGGGCATATCCTCTCTCATCTTCTGGCACAAGAACTATCAGGACATTTATCAAGCAGTTGAATCTGTTTTAGGGTCATGTGCACCACTGTGCAACACAGTTCATATAAAAATTTACAGACATTGATCTCACCAGTAAAAAATACTGTTCATGTAATAGGATATGAAGAAACTGAATACATTAATTCTCCTTTAAAATATTTTTTAAAGTCTTGTCTAATCTATTTAAATAGAGTGATGCATTGTTCAAACGACACCATCTTTTCTTGGGATTGGGAAAGAAGTGCAGAACAAGAACAACATGAAAAGTAGTGAAAACTCTTAGTCTTACGTGAAAAGGCTACAGCTTTTGTGTTAAAATATTTCTTCCTTGTGGAGGCTGGAGCGAGATTCACAGAGTATGAGGAGGTATGAGGTGTGCTTAACAAAGTACATGTTTCATTGAAAGAGAAGGTTCTGCTCACACTGAGAACTCTGCTTTTTGTGATCCTATTTGTGATGTGTGCCTTTAGCTATAGTTTATGGTTTTCAACATTTCCAGCTCTACTTTTCAGGAGTATATACTTCAGCCATGGAAAAAATTTGTACTGGACTGAAACTTACCATTCAAGGAACTAGCCAAAAAATAAATGTACTAAGTCAAATAAAACTGCTGAGAAACAGAATTTTTAGAAAATATTTTCACTCTTAATATGTGAAAATTATTTTTCAGCCTATTAGTTGTAAACCTTAGAACACTACAGGGACTTAGTGCCTGTGGATTCCAAAGACACAAGGAAGAGTTATTTTGTATTTTATTGGATTTTTCTTAAATAGGTTATAGTGTTGTGTGCTAATTTTTTTAATACAGAATTTCCACTGAGCTGCCAGTTTGGCTGCTTCCCTGCTCTTCTGTTTTATGCTTTTAGCTTGACATGGAATAAAAAACATTTTCCAGCTCCCTGGCTGAGTGATACACCTGCACTGATGTAAATTTCATGTAAGTCTGTGGAAGTCAGAGAGGTTGCACTTGTGTAACTGAAATTGTGATAAGGAACAAGAGTATTTAGTGCAGTTTAGTGCTAAAAGCATTTGACACTTGCTTTGAGCAAATAAATTACAGTGTCTCCACACTTAGTTGGAAAGGCTGCAGGTCAAGGGTGTGATGTATTTCTCTGCTGGAGTTCAAAAGAGCAGCTGCAGAGTATGGCATAAATAACAGCAGATATTGACTTCTTTGAGAGTGAAAACGCAAGATATATTGACCCTGAAGTTAAATATTGACCCCAGATTTGTTTCAGTCTTTTTTTTTTCTTCAAGGTTCAATAAATCTTGGTATTTTGCAAAAATATAAGAATGGAAAAGCAAATTCAGGTTTGACACAAATATGGTCACTTTATTGGTTTTCTAAGTTCTTACCACCTTTTACAGAAAGTACAGAAAGGGACCATTTTCCTTCTATTTATAGGGGTATATCATATCAAAACAAGGAAACTGATTATTACAGCCATTATTTGAGAATTTCAACATTCATCGAAAAGTCAAAAATGTGATAAAGTTACAAGTCTAGAAGAACATTGGAAACCAGTGAGAAAGTTCTAAGGCAGATATTTGGGTTTGCAGTCCAAGAGTCTGTGGCATTAACTTCAGGCGGAATGATTTTTCAAAATAAGTTTAGACATTTTGATTGTTTGAGTTCACTCAGTTCCCTTCTTCCCTCTTCCCTGAATAGTTGACCTCCAAATTTTCAGTTACCTTGGGATTGCTTTCACTGAAACACAAGCTAATATCTGGGTTTGAGGTGTTTTAATTGCATAGGGTTGTACCTTTCACAAGAACTTTTAATAATATATTTGCATGTCAACTAAGGGGAAAAAAACCCAAAATCTCCTTTACAATTTTTTGTCTGAATTAAAATTTACAAATTCCCACTTGTAACCATATATTTATATTCTGCCTCCTGCCTTTTAATTAAAATGTCCTAGGATTTTCTCTCCATTAATGAACATATGTTTTATAGTGAAAAGTTCTAAATCTTTTATTTAGTCTTCAGGGTAAGAAAAGTATTTTGTTCAGTTTAAGCCTTTCACTGTCAGCCTCAATCCCCTGATAAAGCTTGTAGAAATGAGCCTGAAATGCATGGTAAGACTTGAGTCTTACCAGACTAAAGACTAGAAAGTCACACTTAAATCTTGACTTAAGTCAGACTTTAAATCAGATTTAAAAGACTTTTAAGTCCTGTGAGGAGTGGCTGAGGGAGATGGGGTTGTTTAGCCTGGACAAAAGGAGGCTCAAGGGTGACCTTATCCTCAAGCTATGTCCCCTGCCATGGGAGGTTCAGGTTGGACATCAGGAGGAATTTCTTCACCAAAAGGGTTGTCAAGTATTGGAATGGACTGCCAAGCGAGGTGTTGGAGTCACCATCCCTGGAGGTCTTCAAGAAACAACTGGATGTGGGCTCTGTGCCATGGTCTAGTTGACAAAGTGGAGATGGGTCAAAGACTGGACTCAATGAACTTGGAGTTCTTTTTCAACCAAAATGATTCTGTGATTCTGAGATTCTTAGTCCTCCATCTTCAGATATGGCATCTCAGGAGACCCTGGTTTAATGGCAACTGCCTTCCCCTTGTACTGCTCTGAAGACAGACACCCTAAAACTCCCTGGCTCCATTAAAAAATATTTTGCAAATACTTGGTTTTCCATGATTTCATAAGCTATGAAGAAAAATATTATAGCAAAGAATGAATGTTTCAGGAAAATAATTATTTTTGCAGGTATTATTATCGTTATTGTGGTTGCTGTTGAAAGCGTAGCAAATGTTTTCATGTTTAATGAATTTGTCAGCTTCTGTATTTTCATGATTGCAGTAGAGTTTTCACCTACAGTGATTGCATTGACATTAGGAAGGCGGTGGGGTAGGTGCTATGTAGGCAGGTAATACGTTTGTTGTTTAATTGTTGGCCAATTCCTTATCTTTGTGACCGTGATGCTCTGGATATCCTTTTGCGTGGCTTTTCCTCACTTGTAACTGGGCAGATTTAATTCATCATTTCCCAGCATTTGTCAAGATAGTGCAAATTTGCTTATTGCTTTGTTAGAACGCAACTACACTCCCACCTCTGCACAGGAAACTTCTTATAGTAATTTACAGAATAAAAATTTCCTCTATAAATAAGGGTGAATATTAAGCAGGAAAAAGTCCCAGAAATTGCAATGGTATTAAGTGGAAAAAATCCATTTATCAGGGCTGTTTGCTCCTTACATTGCACAGTCATGACACATTGGCACAAGTGTTTGAAAAAATGTTCTGGTTGTCTGAGGAATTCATTCTATATTTTATCCAGGAAATTGGATGGTAGTGAGGTGTGAACAAGCCAGGGTTAGGGAGACCTCAGGAGTCAGAAATCCTACAGGACACAAGGAGACAAGAGAGGGGGAAAAGGGGGAAACAGAATGAGAAAACTGAAAGATGGGAGCTGCACTGGGTCACAGTCCTTCCTTAACCTAGAGATCCAGCTTCACAGAGGAGAACTTCCACTTTGAAAAGATAAGACTCTGGAAAAGGAGGCAGAGGGGGAGGTTGGTTAGGTTGGAGGATGGAAACAAGATTTATTGTGTCTGCCATCAAGCCTGCAATATATCTGTGGAAAAAGCCCTACCTTTAGAAAGTGGTTTTAGAAGGGCAGTGAGATGAAAAATAAATCCAGGCCCTGACAGCTCCTCTCCTTCGGAGGTGATTTAATGCCAAGTCTCAATTCAGCTGAGGGGAGTAAGGCAGCACACTTCCAGAGGAGCAGCGCTTATACCTGGACATAATTCCTCTCCTTAGCCGAACATGTAGCCTCAGGAGATTGGGAATGAATTTGCAGCCAGTGGATTTTTGACTGCGAGTTATGTTCAGTGCATAGGGGATCCTTTCATATGGGGATCCTTTTTTCTCACTTCAGTATTGGTATCTCAGCCAAGCATTCTTGATATCACAGGGAAAAGGCTAATCAGAAGTGACAATTTGCATAATTTAAAGAGTAGAGCAGTAGCTTTATACCTACTGTTTCCTGAACTCACTTTTTATTGAGGTCCTACTGCATTCTTCCTTGTGGCCCTCTTAATTTTTGGGGTCACCTTCCAAATAAGATGTCTGTGTAAGTATTCAGCATGGACAGAAACATTTTCACCTCTTCTTTTTTGTGCTTATTAGTCTTTTAAATTCCAAATAATGTCCTCAGATAGACTTTTCAGTTGGAAGAGAGGTCATTTTTATATTACAATGGTTCTTAATGAAGGCAACAGGAGCCATTACCACTAAATCCAGCAAAGGGGGTATATAAAGGTCTGAATATTAATTTAAGGCATCAAATCTTGATTAATTTTTTTCAATTCTGTTAATGCCAGCATTTATTGCAGTATTCCAGCTGGAACATGTAACAAAACTTGTAGATACATCTCCAGGTTTGATTTTCTTCATGGAGTTTGGTATACTTGTTCATAGTCCACAGGCAATTTTTTTCTTGCTGAAAACCTCATCAAAAATATCTCTGTATTTTTCCCTAGCAAAAAAGGGTAAATACAGTTTTTATGCTGTCAAATATGGTTGAAACTCTATTTTGTTCCTCTCCACTAGGTAGTAGATGAGAGAAAAAATCTTGATGAGAAGGGCATGTTGGTTGTGCTTCTGACTACCGAGTGAAAATTGGCTTAGATTCATATTAGCTACAAGAGTTTAAAAGCACACTTTGCTGTGACACATGGTATATTACAATGCTCTTGGTATATTACAATGCACAGCTGGAGTTTCCATTGTTTCTTGTTTTTTAAAACAGTGATCCAATGTTCTTAGCATTGCCCTTTATGTAAAAAGTTGCAGAAGCTGGTAAAACAACAGGTGAAAGCTTCCTGTGAAGAGAATCGTTTTTGCACCTGTGCTCTGGACGATTTCATCATGTCCTTGGTGAGTGGCCCTGCAGCACAGGTGTCACGGCCGTGGGTACTGGGACCTACCACACTAACAGCCATGGAGGGGATCATGTTTCACTCTTAAAGAAATGTATCTCAGAAGCCACAAAGCATGGAGTTAACCACTTTTTCTGCCTACCAGTGAATAACATTGCTAGGGTCCCTGGCACCTAAACGCTGTATTACAAAATTAAAGACTGTTAGGGAAAATAAACACTTTGGGTCAGTTACCTCTTTTTATCCTTTCAGTCGAATGTAAATTGAATGAAGACTAAAAATCATTAGTCATCAAATTATATAATCCTAATTAGGATTTTATGTTTCATTAGGGAGTATATTTATGTCAGAATGGAAGGCCTGGACTTCAACAAAAATGGCATTACTTTGCTATCTGGCACAACTCTGAAGGACAGATCCCTTCCATGACTTTGCTAATGCTTTGTTACCTCTGGTTTTATTTAAATCATTGAATGGAATATCTTCAGGTTGTTTTAGGAAGCTATTTCACAAACCAAAGATCTGGCTTTGATCTCCCTATAGATCTGGCTATATTTCTTCTTGCAAGACAGTCTAAATTTTTCTGTATTGAGACAGAGTTTGAGAGAGGCTCTTTGCTGCCCTGTATCAGAGCTGTCTTGCTCTCTTAATCCAAACAGTTATTTAAAAGCACCAGGACTTCCTGAGGTTTGTTCTGGTTTGAGTTTTTCTTTAAATCTAATAGCCTATGGGATGCTGGACCCTCTGCTGCTGTGATATTCTTACCACATTGTTATGCCTGGACCTTAAGCTGTTGCAAATCCATGATTTTTCATAAAATTTACCACACTGGTTCTTCAGTTCTGTTTGTAATATTTGCCTAACATACAGTTCAGATACTCAGCAGTCTTTGCTTAGCCTGTGTTGTGGTTGGGCTTTTTGTATCCTTTCAATTAAAATATTTAGTGTTTAATCACAGTAGGACATTGTTTGGTAATGCTATATAATTAAATGGTGGTGGTTGTTGAAGTGTATAATTAGGATTTCTGACAATTCATTGTGATTCTCCAGACTGCTGCAAAGAAGAACAAAGCCAGCGAGAAAATGCTAGCTGGGTTATATAAATAAGTGAGAGATGATGGTCAGGCTGAAAATGAGGGTTCTCCCCTCCTTTAATGAACGGGTTTGTGTACATTACATAGAATAAAGTATTTCTTAGGCTGAAAGCTTTCCAGAGATAATAGTGTTGGCCCTCTGAGGCTCTTTATTATGTCAGATGTGGGATTCTGATTTATGGGAAGTGGCCGCTGCCTCCAACAGACTCAGTCTGGTGTGTGGAGGAGAATTTGCTTGATGGCCCCTGTGTGCAGAGCTTCAGGCTGCAATGTGCAGATCATCAAGGGATGGGTTTTACCAAGGTGTCCCAGAGAAGGAAATCCCTCATGTTTACTGAAATACCCTGGGCTTTTGGGACAAAGTGCACCCCTTCCACTTCAGGGGATGAGGGTCAGGGCGAGCCCTGCTAGCCCCAGCCCCAGCATTGCCCCCTCAGTGTTGAGAATTGCTTTGTACAGGTGGGATTGTGAACGTCCTGTAAATGGTGGAGTCTTCTATTTTCTTAAGCCTTAAGGAACACTCCCTGCTTCTATTTTTTAGGAGTCTAGGAATATGCTGTTCTCCTAGAATACAAGCTGAAAGTTTCCACATAATTACGTAGCTGCAAGAATCATAGAACAGTTTGGGCTGCAAGGGACCCTAAAAGTTAGTCATCTAGTCCCATTGCTCTGCAGTGAGCAGGGGCATCTTCATCAAGATCAGTTTGTTCAGAGCCCTGTTCACCCTGATCTTCAATGTTTCCAGGGATGGAACATCCACCACCTTCTGAGCAACCTGTTCCAGTGTTTTACCACACTAATTGTAAAGTTTTTCTCCCTTATATCTACCCTCTTTTGGTTTAAAGCCATTTCCTCTTGTCCTATTTCAAGAGGCCCTGCCAAAAAGTTTGTTCCTGTCTTTCTTATCAGCCTCTTTTAAGTACTGAAAGGCCACAGTAAAGTTTCTTTGAAGCCTTCTCTTCTCCAGGCTGAGCAGCCCCAAATCTCTCAGCCTGTATTCATTGGAGAGGTGTTCCAGCCCCTCTGATCATCTGTCCCTCCTCTGGGCCCACTCCAACAGACCCCTGTCTTTCCTGTGCTGGGGACCCTAGAACTGCACACAGGTGGGGTCCTACCAGAGCAGAACAGAGGGGCAGAATCTCCTCCCTTGACTGCTGGCAACGCTGCTTTTGATGCAGCCCAGGATGTGTTTTGGCTTTCTGGGCCAGCCCATGGACAACTTTTTGTACACCAGCACCCCCAAGGCTTCTTGGCAAAGCTGCTCTCGATCCGTTCATGCCCCAGCCTATACTGACACCAGGGATTGCCCCAACCTTGCACTTGGAAAGAAAGGGGCACCAGGGTGAAAAAGAAATCTTGAATGTGAAGCTCAGGATAAAATCACAGGAACTGGTACCACTGGTCCTGGTAGGGCTTGCAGAGCATCGCAAGGCACAAATTCTCCAGTTGGACTTTTAAGGTGTGTTTTCTCCTCTCCAGAGGTTATTTGCACAAGCTGCCAACTCTGTAGCAGGGCAATCAGATTATGCTGAACACTGTGGAAACCTGTGGAGATGGAGTGGTTTGGGTTTGGTCCATTTATTTATTAAATTATGAAGAAAGAAGCTCTGTGTCTTGCAGTGTTTACTTGAAATATAGAGCGGCTGTTTCAGCCTGTGTCTTGCTGCCATGTTTCATGATTTTCCACCTGGCATAGGAAAACTGGCACAAGTTAGGTGAGTACATACCCACTGCTTAGATTTCAAGTTTAGGTGCTTTCATAGCTTCCTAATAAATAACCAGAAATCTTTTCTAAGTAAGCATAGCTCGCATTTATCCCTATCTGATTACAAAACCAGAAGCAAAACTAGCAAATTCTGGAACAAATAACTGCATGTTTGTGCTAACTATTTTTTCCAATGACATTGTGAAAATCTGACAATTAAGTTAAGCCGGCTGTTGCAATCCACCTGCCCACAAGCCAGCACTGCACCACTTGGGTGAGCAGGGCCATTGCAATTGTGGAGACAGGGCTTGCCAAGATTGTGGAATGGGAGGAGGTGTGGACTTTTACACATTAGCTAGGAAATATGTAGGGCAGCTCTTTACGTGTAGTTCAAATTATAGTTTGTACAGTGTGAGAATAGACTCTAAATTGAAGAAATTTGTTTTTTTCTCAAAACAATAATTTTAAAAGGCATGAACCAGTCTCAATGTTTTGCTATTTATGACCACTATAAAGAACAATTGCTTTCTGAAGTAGGTTACCATATGGAACCATCAAATCATCGGTTTTGCTCACTGCAACAAAACCATTCATGAAAGATCATGGGAATTGTTTTCCTGAGGGATGGGTGGATAATCTGTGACACAATACAGAAGAGAAGACAAAAATCTCACTGTGAATTTTGTGGCTGGCTGGATCCAGTAATCTCAAACCTATGCAAAGTTATTGTTGTCAAAGGTACTGTTGCCTGCTTTTTCTTAGAGTTTGCTAATATAATATGCTGAGGTTTTGTCATTACCAAAGCTTCTCTGTAAAAAACATACCCACACATATTTTTCCATATATTTGAACATAAATGTGTGTTTATGTGTATGTATGTGTGAAAACACTTACATGCCTGAATTTTAAAATCCTGTCTGTCCTATGAGACAAACTTATTTTCATAGTTGCTAGTCATGCATATTAGTAAAAACCTATAATTTTACACTTGGGTGCCTGAATTTAAGCACTTACAGCCAGGTTTTTCAAAGCATTTAGTTATTTAAACCTAGAGATAGATTCGTCATGGGATCACTTACTTTTGCTAGTGAGATAGATACCCCTGGGAGCTTGTTGCATCTCTGCATGTTTAATTACCTCTCACTATTTGACTCCTAGTTACACATTGAATCATCGAATGGTTCATGTTGGAAGGGAACTCAAAGATCATGTTGTTTCTGCCTCCCTGCCATGGGCAGGGGCACCTTCCAGGGCAGGAGGCTTGAATTAGATTAATATAGTTTGCTCAGGTCACTTTAAATATAGGTATTAGATCTACTGCTGTTTTGAAAACATTAGCTTTGAGAAATCAATCATTTGAAAGCTGAAAACTAGGCTTGCAGTCTTCCTTCTGAAATTCAAGGGATATTATCTCTTTTCAGTGAATCACCCTGGGGAAATCCCCTCTAAACTAATGTATTTTCATTTCCTGCACTACATTTCTTTATCATATCAGTACATTTCTTGTCAGGGTTATGAAGGAAACCTTGCATCTTTGTCAAAATGTATTTGCTAGCAGAAATATTATGAGGCCACCTATGATCCTGCAACCAGAGACAAGAAAAGAACACAGAGGCAAATACTCCTAAGAGAATTATTCTGAAAAGAAGAATGTATGTGCGTCTCATATTCCAGTGTACAAAGATGGGCTCCTGAAGCGTAATACTGTTGGGGAGTCAGGCATTTTGTAAGGTGGATACAAAGAGCAAAAATATTTAGTCTCCCATTAAAACCATAGAACAAATCAACAACAACAATAACAATAAAAATCCCCCAAACAAAGAAAAAACAAAAAGCCCAGCTCCTCCTTCAGCAGAACCTCTTCTTGGAGCCCAAAAGGAATCTGCAGATGTATACCCCCTGCATGAGAACAAAGTCTTCAGTCACTGGAATGCAATGCTATAAAAACAAATACTACAAAGCCTGGTAACAGGGGGATGTCTCACTTGCATATTTTTTTGTGACCATTTTGGTTTGCAGAGAAGGGGGTCCCCAAAGCATGTGAGACAGCAGGATCTCTTTGTACTAGGTTGCTGTCTGTTTGGCCAGATGTCTTCCCAACAGTGAGGCAGAAAAACCGGAGCTCTTATTAAAATAAGTCAGGGAAAGGAATGGAAAAAAGCATGTGTCCAGTGAAATGAGGCACATTGTGTCCCATCTGATATTTATTAAACATTGATCAAATCAGCAGTGAAAAATGCACGTCATGCGGAAGTGACCCTGGCTCCCTGGGTTTGGAAGTCAATGACAAATGTCTGGGAGCAGACCAACATTGAAAACACGTGTACAGGACACACAGAGGAGTGTGCTGCACTAGGAGCATCACTGACAAATGGAGAAGAGTTGACTTCAGCTGAGAATCCACCTTTGTGGGTTTTATGTTTGTTCTGTCAATGGGATGTGTAGGGTCTTTCCTCGTCCATTGAGTCTATGGCTTTCTAGATGAGATGTGATACATCTACTGAAAGAACTCTGCATTTCATGAAAGCCATGGCAGCAAGCAGTCTAGTGGATAAAACTAGGGAAGTTCTGTCAAATTAAAGCCAGAGCATGGGCTCCTTCAAACCTCAGCTCTCGGCTTTTGTGGTAAACCTGCATGATTTTATGCCAACCTGCTGAGTTTTGTGTAATCATGGTAAGCATTTTTAATTGTGTCCCATTTGTTGTTGCTTAATGTTTTGCTATCACATCTTTTCAGAACACCCTTTCAATAAAAATGTGTCCTCACAACATGGACTAAATGCATCTCCTATATCAGAATACTCTTATTTGGGCATGATCCTTCAGTGAGGTAGTGGGGAAGAATAACAGGGCAAGTTGAAGTCAGGGTGTGTGCTGCAGAGGTTGGGGAGCCCTGATTATACAGTAGTTCTACAGAGAGGGTTGCATACCTGGCTTTTGCCTTGCATATAGCCTGATATATTTAACTGCTCAGAAAGACATCTGAATGAGTCTTCCAAATCTTTTCTTCGAAGGGTACCTATACCTTTGGTATTTTTGTATAGCTTTTATATGTTTAGTAAACTAGAAAATTAGGTGTTACTAGCTGCAGAGTTAAGCACTACGTATTTGTGATAAAGAGCAAATTTAATTGCTCTGAAAGACTTTACTGCATCCTAGGTAAAACAAAGGAGCCTATGAGAGCTCCCTGGCTTTTCACTCCAGCCCTGGACCCAGGGCATGTTAGATGAGGGTAGCAGGGGTTCACTGGCAATCAGATGTAGTTTTAGGCTGACAAGCAGAAAGCTCCCGCAAGGAATGCAATACACAGTTCCAGACCAGCTCAGTTAATGGAATCACTCTAGCCTGTATGATCACTTTAGTATGATGTGCCTGAGTTATTGATACCAACCGTGCTGGACCGTTAAAGAATAGAAAGGTCTGGCTTTTGTTGGGGTGCTGTTCTGGTGTCAGTTTGAAATATGCTGAAACTAAAAGCTCTGAAAAGCCAAAGTGCTGCTTTATTGAACCAGAGGTAGGAGGGCTGAGACAAGTGAAACTAGATCCCCGTGAAGCACTGGAACATACATGATGCTTGATGCTGAACTGCAATACATCCAGTGACATCAGTGAAGTTTCAGCTCATTACACTACCCAGGAAGCTGGAGTACAGTGACAGAAAGCAGCTCATGTCATAAAATGAGTAATCTTAATATGAGACAGTTATCAAGTGAAACTTTTCTATGTGCAATTGCTGCCAAAGGCTTTGTTTCTACCTCTGCTTTTCTCTGAGTTTTGTACCTCTGCAGTCCATCATTCTTCCCAGAAAAGGATCTAGGCCTGCTTCAATTAGCATTAAAATAAGGAGGATCAAGCTTTCTGTTATCTGTGTATTTAGAAAGTGAATATGATGTGAGTTTTGTCCCCAAGCTTGTTTTTGGATATGTGGGACTTTCAAAGATTTAACCAAATTGGAATCTGAATTTTAAACCCTTCAGGAAAGGAGCCTTGCATTCAGGGCACAGGGGCTCCATAGTCCATTAGTACCAGCAAAGATGAGCAAAATGGTGCTCCCAACACTACCAAGTTCCCACTGTGAAATAATTTCAGTCTCTGAATACCTATTGCACACCCTTAGAAAACTGCACTGTCCCTCTTCTGCTTTTTCAGCAATTAGAACTTCCTCACCAGCAAACTCCTTGAGACTGTAAACCAAAGAAAGCAAGCCAGCCCATGCATCAGGATCTGTAAGCAAACCTGACTACTGAATTATGGATCTTTCTCCTTTTCTTTTGTTGCACAGGAGTTACCACCCTTCCAAATACAGGCCACCAATAAATGGGCTATGCAACTGCCTGTCTCTCTGCCAGCTCCCTCCCTTCCCACCTCACAGACAGGAGAGAAGCCTTTACCCTCTGTAATTTCTGTTCTTGAGTTTATGCTTACAAGCCTTTGTCTCATTTTCCCATAATGTTCCTCAAAAAAGAACCAGATGTTCCCAACTGGTCTTATGCCTAAACCCCAAGGAACCCAAATCTATGACATCACTTTCATCACATGGCAATAGAATATGATGTCACACCTGAAAAGTTTAGAAAAAACATGTGGTGATGTAATATGGAAAGTGGATTGACTGGTAAAAGATAAATTCTGCTTTAGCCACAGCTCGTATACGTGCAGAGGGAGTTAAAGAAAATGCCTTGTCAAACAAACTTTGTGTAAATCCTCTTCTGAGTTGCTCCAATATGGTAATCCTTCCTCCTTCAAGTACCTTGTGTTTAAAGGAAGTCATTGGAAAATGTCGTTGGAGAGAGGAATGCGGTTGACTTAACTCATTATGTTGGTCACCCATCGTCCGTGAACCCAGGGGAAGTGGCCTGTGCTTTTCTCTTAAAAAGAAGGAAAACAAAAAAGCACTCTGCAGAAGGTCATGAGTTTGGAAAAGTAAAATCATCTGTGCGTTAGGCCTCAGGGGAAATATAAGTTACTCATAAAAAGCTACAGAGCAAGTTTTGATTAGTTAAGTAATCTGGTCCATAGAATTTATTAGAGCTTAAAGCTTTCCTGTGGGACTCTCCTAATAGCACACAAATAGAGTGAAATATCAAAGAAATGCATTTTCCAACACACACAGAAAGTTACATTAATCCTGGCCCGCTTAACGCACCTTGGAAAGACAGAAAAATCCCACCCATTTGTTCCAGCACTGTGGTCCAGTTTTCAGGTTTTTACACATCTGTGCTTCTGATTAATAATCAATGTTTCCAGTGCCCTTGAGCTGTTCCTAAGGAGCACAAAAGAAGATAATTACTTCCCTAATAGACTCAAAGATATCAAACCATTCTGCAAAAAAGCTCAAACATAAAATAGTAAAGCTCTGTTTACTCTCATCTACTTGAGGCCCTTTTTCCTAAGCTTGTCCACAAAGCATTCACCAGCATTTTTTCTGTGGATGTACCAACGGCTCTACCAGTAAAGCACCTCTTCTTTTCTGTGGAAATAGTGTTCTCCAGCTTCCCTCAAAAATATGCAAAAAGTCTCTCTCGTTATGGAAAGAAAGTGTTTGCATGGTAACTATCTGTGGTAATGGTTACAAAGCAGGACCAGTACTCCTACCAGGTTTTCACAATGCTATTTAATTTCTGTGTTTTCCTTCTGCCAGAACATTTATTGTGTCCTATTTCCCTGATAGGGATACCAAATACTAAGAAAGAGCTACTGCAATGTGATGCCTGACAGAGGAGACACTAATAAAGGTTTTATTTCCAAAGCTCACCATAGTCTTGTTAGCACAATCAGAAAATAGCCATCTCTCAGGAAAGCCACAGGTTTTCCAGTGAAGCAGAACCTACTTCTCCTACACAAGCTAAAATCCCAAAGTGATTGTTCCACTGAGCCGATGTTTTAACCACCATGAAGGTTATCCTGGCAGCATAGGCAAATAAGCACCTGTATATCATCTGCTTGCATCAAGAATTTGTTCTTAGAAAACAGAGGAAAGGAAATGGGGAGATAAACCTAGCAATGTGCTCTTTGCCATTGCTTTAAATTTCTTTAACTCTTCTTTTGCAGGTATTCAGGAGGGGACCCAATGTACCAAGTGTAAAAATAACTGGGCACTGAAGTTCTCCATCATCTTATTATATATTTTATGTGCCTTGTTAACAATCACAGTAGCCATTCTGGGATACAAAGGTATGTATGCATCGAGACCAACATTCCACTTTCAGAGAAGCATCCAAATGCATTGTCACTTATTAGCTAGCCAGGGAATTTGTCACATTTTAGCTTAAATATCAGTACTTGGACAATGTTGGCTTTTTGTACATACTTAACAGCAAAGTGCAACCTTAGAATTTCACTTGCAAATAATTATAAAGTTTTGAAGCCAGGTTAGATGTTTGAAAGAAAAGTTAGAACAAAATGATCATTCTTCCACTAAGAAAAAATACTGAAACACTCAAAGCTGTGTAATGTGCAACAGCCAGGAGTATCTTACTAATATAATATTTATCACAGGAGCATAATATAATATCAATATTACTTTGAAATATCTGGAAGAAGAAATATTGAACCAGGAGGTGCTAATGTTGTGACTTATCCACAATAATTGTGATGAAAAAAGACACTTAGGTGCTTTTAACAGTAATTTCAAAGATTCTGTTAGCTGGGCAACCCAGTAATGGAGAGAATTTCATTTGTGCAAGTCACCAGTTAGACACATTGGGAAACACAGCTTACAATTCCCATACATCCTTATCACTAATTAACTGTATCTGCTTAGGCATTTTTAGAAATGTTTTTATGTGAATACCTCCTTATTGTGCAGTTACAGCTATAATAAATAAATAAGGTGTGAATTTCTGGTAAGAAAAAGAAAGTGAACAACATCATTGTGAGCATTATAACAGGACATCACAGCTTGCTGCAGAGAAAACCAAACTAGCTCTAAACTACCTGACTGAGTATGGCTCTGAGAGCAGCTTCAAAACCCATCCAAGGAGCTGGGTAAATATACATGTGATTAGCATGCAGTGCATCTTGTGCTGCCAACAGCTGCACTCATAGCAGAGCTGACATCACCTCTGGTCCTTTGCCAGAGAAAGAAAAGGAAATTGTAGAAATAGAAAGGATAAATAATTATTTAAGAGGATTTGGTAGAGTTTTGAGTGGGAGAAAATTAAAACTATTTGGTTTAGATGGAAGATTTATCCATGGAGAAGAGAGAATGTGAGGAACAGATAGAGAGACTTCGGTAATCCTGTTTAATAATAAAGTGGACAAAATGTGGCAAATCAACGTGAAACAAAAAAAAATGCAGTACATCTATGTGAATGCATCTCCTGAAGTAACTGGTTTCTGGAAGCAGATTTTGAAGGACAAAAAATTTTAAAGGATTCAAAAACTTGTCCTTGTTCTATAAAGATATGATCATTTTGTCATATGGATTAGGGGAGGCCTTTTTCAGATATAAATCTGCGGAGATCTGCTTACATCAGATGAGAATGGGATCTTTCCAGATTTAACCCAGCCACTAAATGACTGGGATTTAGCAGAATTTCCCTCTAGAGTTTTATATAAGGCTGTCAGTTTTGGAGCTTACCAGAAGAGTCAGACTTCACTCAGCATCAGAAGCAGCACATCAAGTTGGAGGGACTACTGCTCTTTATCTTGTTTTGGTGAATGACTGTGTGTGTGGAGAGAGCAGTAGCAATAAGGAAACCGCCCAAAAGACTTTGAGAGAAGGAGTTTCTCTTCCTCATTTCAATCTAGTTTTCAAGCTTCTTTCTCCGTGGGGGCCCCTAGCACCCTCTTTTTGCCACACTTTGCTCTCTTCTTGAGGCTTAGTCTTTGCTTTCACTCATTTCTAAACTTCCTTCTTTGAGTGAGCAGTCACTCACCTGTGATGAGTCTTTCTGTCATAGCAGTACCAAATTACAGCTATCCAAGGCAAGGACAAAAGAATTTCCTCTCCCACAAGTGAATGTAAAAAGGATTATAGGAAGGTGGATAATGCATATCTTTCTCACAAACCCTAAGACGTTTTGGTGACCACTGCTCCACTGCTCACCAGCTTGTTGACTGCAACACTGGAATGCCAAGGGAAAGAGGCAAAAAGACAAAAGTGTTGTTGAATCCTAGCTATTCCCTCTGTAACACCAAGAAGCAAATGGTCATGTCGGGCATTAATTTTGCACTTTGTACCTGCAGTTTAAGAGCTTTGTCTTCACAGTGTCTATGTGCTAATTTGCTGGGAAAACATAAGTTAGACAAAACCCCAGCTGACAGTATATATTAAAATTAATTACTGCAATGTTTTTGATTGTTGAGAAGAAATTAGGCTTAAAGGAAGAACAAAACTCAGAATAAAAGTATAGCGTTTTTGAACTCTCCTCTCTGTATCAGAGTTTAGCCTGTCTTTTTTGCTCTAATATGACACTTGAATGAAGGAATTCTACTGGCATCAGGGATTCTTTCAGTCTCTTAGCTACATTTCCATTAAATATGCCTCCCACACTTATGATTATAAAGCCCAAAACTGCTTTTAAAACTTTCATTTCCTACATCGCATTTAGATATCCTTTGTGATTTAAAACATTAAAACTACTAATCAGTAGATTAAATATAGCAGGCAAAAAAGTGACTCAATGGGAGGCAAAGTCAACACAGAACAAACCTCCAAACTGGTGGTAAAAATTACATAGTATGTTGGAGAAACCTGAAACCAAAACATGAATGAGTAACAAGGAAATAAAACATGAAGGAATAACAAGGCAGGTTTACTGTTGTTCTGCTTTAAGAAATTATTGTTTAAAACAGTAATAAAGCAATCTGTAATTTTTTGCACATACCTTCTTAAATTAAATGAAAAATACAAAGTTGTAATTTTTCTGGCACCAGACACTGTCAGATTAGTCTTTTGAAGATGAATGATCTTCCTGTGACTTGTTCCAGTAAGGGAACTTCTTGAAGCTTGAATTTCTGGTAATGTTCATTCTCTAGTCAGTCCTTGTTTTTGAGTTTCTTGAGTAATGCCTGCCATGACTTTCATCTACTTCTTTTATCTCTCTCCCAGACATAGTTTGCCTGCCATTACCTAGGGCAAACACACCCTGGTGAGATGGCCCATTTTGTCATAGTGGCTTAGATGCAGACAGTCCTCCAGTTCTGGTCAGCAACTACTTGAAACTTTGGCTTCCTTTAGAGGATCCTCACCACATTTTCCACTGTGACCTTGTCAGAAATTGAGATGACAATGCAGAGAGACCATGACATGAATTAAGTTGGAGCTAACCAAAAGCAAGTTTAAGACATACACAATTTTGCATTTTTAAGAGCACGTAGATTTTTGGGAGCAGCAGAGTGGCCTTTGCAAGGGATAGTACAGCTGGCCTTCCTGTTTTGCCTTTTTCTGAAGGAGGTGAAAAGTGGCTGTTCAAGCCTGGTGCACTTACTAGAGGCTGACTTTCTCTTCTGAGAATGTTCCACATGCTCACCTACCACTGAAGGCTCCATCCAGAGATGGTGGTGGGAGCTACTACCAGGGAAGGAAAGACATTCCCAATAACAGGACAACAGTCGATATGACTTCTTCTGACATCAAGAGCAACAAAACCCAACATTGACCTCTCTCTACTCATTCTCTCCAGAGTTCATCCTTTCCACTTGCAGGACAGTAGAAGGAAAACAAATAAGCTACTACTTGCATTGGGAAAGAGTTTGGGCAGAGGATCAAGTTCCACAGACCCATGATTTGTTTGACCATGGAGGCTAAGATCTCACCCCTATATAAAGCAAATATATGGGACGGCAGCTTAGCCCTTGAGCTAAGTGCACATTTGCAGAGACTTCTTCTGTTTCTTCTACTGGAGCTGTGTGGCTTGACCCTGTCTCTGGCCTCTCTCCTCTACACTTCACCTGTCAGGACTGATTTGCCCTCTCAGAGGAAACAGATTAAAAATAAAATAACTGTTTGCCTAATATAGCTAATTCTGCACTTCAGTTAACTGGGGTAAGTCATTGCCACTTTAGTATCAAATAGACAAAAATCAATACCTTGGATATTTTAAAGCAGCCTTCTCTTTCCAGCCCCTCCGAATGAGGGCTTAGATGCAGACAGTCCTTGCAACAAAGTGTCCTCAGTCAAAGAGAAAGTGCCCTCCCTGTCAGGGCTGCCTGGCATGCAGTTACACACTAGAATTAAAAGCTATTACTTTCTGTAGAAAAGAAGCTGCCCGGGGACTGAAAGGCCTTTTAACAGTGCTCATTACTGATCCTTCAAACAGAGCCCAGGCATTGCCTTCCCCACATATCATGGCCAATCATCAATAATACCAATAAGGCTTCTGATTAAAGCTCTGCTTCATCAGATATTTTGGAGTGTTCCCACAGAGGCTGTCCGTAGCTACATAGCAGCTTCTTTTTACTGTGGGGTGGTTTGGGTTGTTCTTTTTTTCACTTTGAGCAATGAAAATACTATATACTGTTGTATAATTACTTCTGTTCAGTCTCATCTAACTGCCAGACAACTATTTATCGATAGGATTACTACTGCTTTCATTTGCTTTGGACTCTTCAGGGTTATATTTTAACCCAAGTTTCCAGAGTTAGATTTCATTTAGCCATGAAAACATACTTGTTATATGACAGTATAAAATCTCAGATCTGATTAAACTTCAGATCTGAAGTACAAACTGGCATTCATTTGGACAGCAAAAGGAAGAAACTACATTTTCCTTTAATTACTGATAATATATACTCATTTTCCAACTCCAAGTGCGTTGCATAACTGGGGAAAACAGTTGAATATTACACTAAATCTGAATTAACAAGATCCATAGGTGATGTGACATTGCTAGTCAAGGCACAGGTTCAGCAGAAACACTTGAATTAGGTCTGCTTTTTAAATACAGATGATTTCACAAGGTCCCTCTAAGTGCCCAGAGTGATCCATGCCCTTCACAGTGACTGCCTGTAGCCAAAGGAGAACACCACAGATTGAACAAGGAGCTGCCTACAGCCAAGTATGGTCCTCATGCTCACTGTATGTGATGCATAGGATGCACTCCATGCATCAATGGAGTGTCAGAAGTAGCTGAAGTACCTTTGCTGATCTGGGCTCCAGCCTGAGAGACAGCTGGGCAGGACAAACAGAATCGTCTCTGGTTTCATTTAGGAAAAATGGCATACAGTATTTTGACAACTTTAATGGGCAGAAGAACCAGTGAAAAATTAGTGCTATAATGGGGAGAGAAATGCTTTCTAAAGCAGAGGGTATTGAGCAACTGTCCCTGTGAAAAAGCAAAGCCATTATTGTAGCTTGGTGTGTAGCGAGAAATCTGTCATCATCTCAAATACAGAAAGCCACACTCTGACTGACTTTGCACACACAGTAGTCTCTGTTTACTGGCTTGTGAGCAGCCTAGAAAGGAGTAGGCAGGTAATTCACTACGGGGTGTCCAGTCTCCCTGAAAACCCTCAGACTTCTCGTCTGTTGTAACTCCATTCACCTCAGTTCTGTTGCATCAGATAGTTTTGGTCTGGTGTTTTTCATGTTGGTCTTGGGGAAGGAGTAAGCCTCCTGTGTAACTGTGGTACCCAGAATCAGAAAAACAAAGGCAAAAGTTAATAAAGAAGGAGCACTTGGTGGGCTGCACTTTAGAGGTCTGGGATTCATGTGGTTGCTCATGAGCAACAAAAGATCCTTAAATTTCACTTCTTGTGAAAACCCAGAACTTTACACACCAACAACTTCTATGAGACTATTTCCTAGCTGCAGATCATCTCACAGACAGAAAGAGTAAGTGGTACCCCCTACCTCACACAGATTTACAGAACCTCAAGACATGGGAAACACTTGATTTCTTCTGTTTGAAAGAGGGAGCTGGCACAATAACTCACGTAGCCTTTCTCAGGGTTGTTTCAGACTCATTCTGCTCCCAGTGTAGCAAAAGGACTAAATTATCTCATGATGAGAAGCAATTTCTTCTACCCCTGGTTGTGGCTTGAATGCAGAAGGCTATTAGACAAGGTTTGGTGTGAAAGCTGTAGGCTACCTCTAACCTTGCAAGCATTTCACATTTTTGCCACTGGAAGCCACCTGGGCTCTTTATTTGTTGCTCTGCTTTTTCCATTCCCATATTAATTTCATCAAATAATTTAGTGCTTCAATGACAAGAAAATTTCTCAGACATTACAAAATAAAAAGCACATCAGTCATAAATCTGCACTTCCCAAATGACCATCAATCTTAATAAGGCAGAATAGTTTCAAGACTCTTTTGAGTGTTCTGAGTGATCTGTTTAAACATTATCAATGTTTATCATATGATATGCATATGTTGTGCATATCAACCCCCAAAATATTTAGTAATTACTATCTCAGTCCTAAGTTTTTTATCCAAGTGGCAACTTTTAATGATCAAAAGGCACAAGAAAATAAAGTTATTTTTAAGGAGAAATGGCTCATAGCAAAATTAAAGTAAGTCTTCCTTCTGAGGAAGACTTCCTTCCATCTAAGCCTTTAGCAATCAGTTTGCCTTTGCCACACAACACTGTGCTTGAAGCATGGAAATACTATTAAAAGAAAAGGACTTTGTTTGTGAGGAAAACCCACAAAGAGGGATTTCCTCATTCAGGAGAGAGATTGCTCATGGGCAAAAAAAAATGTTTAGGGACTGTTGGCAGACAGGAACTGGAAGAATTCTGCATCCACCAGCAAATAGGAGCTCATCTTTCCAATGTTTCACAGAGCAACAGCAGAGTGTAATGCAAGCAAGGCAATTTTAAGGTGTTTCATTTTTTTACTGTTTGCTGGTAGTGGTGTGGCATTTTGTTTCCTTTATTGTTCACTAGACCTTTTCCATCATTTCCCTTTTCTTCTTTCTGTTCTCTTTCCCCTAGTTGTAGAAAAAATGGACAATGTGACAGGTGGCCTGGAAACATCCCACAGAAGATACACAGAAAAGCTCACAGAAGTGGAGAGTGATCTGAAGAAATTAGGTAATGTACACACAAGCAAAGCCCCTTTGTATTATGGATCTGAGGTGTTCTTCTGGCAGATTGAGGCAGGAAATTTGTCTGAAAATTCTCTGCCTATGACAAGATACAGCACTTCTATTCCAGTTTCTCAAATACTTGGGAAAGTACTTAAAAATAGTTCAGAACAGCTCTACTTAGGAGAGCATTTTAAGCATACTTCAAAATTTACAGTTCCTACCAAAGCCACTCTGAAAGCATTTATACTTAAATAAACAGACACTTAAAGCTTGTTCTCCAAAGGAAATCTTCTCTGAGGTAGAGATCTAAAACATAGCAGAAGCTGTTCTACAGCACAAGAGTCTACATAAAATGAGCATCTGTCACCCAGTCATCTTGATGCTGTTTTAGCAATTAAGATTCAAAACTGAATGTCATTTTACAAGGTACACAAATAATCAGCTATTCAAAATTCTTATGTCTGATGCAAGTGGATTACTTCCATAAAATGTTTCCTGATCATCTCAGGGAATACAGTACATAAGATTGTTATGAGTTCAGGTCTCCCAAGTGCTATTCAAATTTCAGGAAGATGTGGAAAAAAAAAATCATGGATAAAGATTCTACTCTCTAAGTGTACAATTTTACATTTCTTCCTGTACATAGAGTTTTTATTATTATTGTATAAATACTAATATACATGCATGTTTTTCTTGAAATAAATTTTGTATAGCTTCATATTGAGATGTGTATTTCTAGGAAAAATTAATTGCTTGCAGCTTGATTATAAATTTTTACAACTTTTTTCCCTTAAAAAAGGCTTCTAAAGAATTTGAACACTACATTTAGTTCAAAGATGTGGAGTAATTCAGTGACATGTTCTTTTACTGACGCATCTACAGAAGAAAATGTTACACTTTAAAGCACATACAAGCTTTTGGATTATATTTGTGTTATTATATTATGCTGGTTAAATTCTCATGACTTGGAGCACCTTTGCTTCATTCATGCCCACACAATTTTTACATGCTTATGGATGGATTCTCAGTGAGATGCTCAGGATCATCAGTTCCCATTTAGGTGAATTTGCCATGGAGGAAGTTAGGAAAGCTCTGGAGCAGTTTGAGTAGGGGACATAAAGGTAAGAGAACTGCCATAGGGCCAGAAGGATAACAGCGTGTGGTGAATGGAAGACAGGCCTTCAGGGATGAGCTGTGTATGGACTTGGCAGTTGTCAGAGCTGTGTGAAGAACACAGAATAATTTGAGCTATAGCCAAGAGGTAAACACAGAGTCAGAGCTGAGAAGATCCGGGAGTGAGACAACTGGCAGGGAGAGGAGCTGTGCTCAGGAAGATGTCCATCCATTAAAGACTCCATACACACTTCAGGCTGAAATCTCACAAGCCACCATTTGATGTTTGCCATCATGACTCATTCAATCGCACCAGACAAAAGCACTGTACACAGCTGTATTCACTGTAATTTATGAAAACCATACTGCTCTCTCTTGGCATCATCTGAAATTATGGACTTTGGCCTGAGTAATTCATAAATATAGCTACACTTAGATGAGGACAAAAATATATGGACTGTGAGAGGGAGAGTGATTGAGGTCAAGCAAGGGAATCTTCCCTGAAAGCAAGTGTTGACTGCTTATTTCCTTGTTTTTTATGTCCTGAATGATAGGGTGTGCAGTCTCAAATGCTTTATCATACTCAGACAAGCTTCTAGAAGTATTCCATAGGGCAATTTAAGCATGAGCAGAGATGTTCCTCAAAGATTAAAAGTTTTACCTTCCTCAAACTCAGAACATGAGGAAACAATAATGACAAAATAAATGTCATTAAAAGCAATAGTAATATATTAGAGAGAAAACCAGAAATACATCATATCCTGACATATCTGAAGTTGCCTGCTGGCAAAGCTTTTGTCTCTAACCCAGATTGCTTCAAAATAAGTATACGAACTTTAAAAACTAAATGCAAGACTTTAAAAATTGGAACTATATGTACTAAATCAAATGAAGGTATTCTACCTGCAATGAAAAGAAGAAAACATGGACAGATGAAATAAACTTCTCAGCTTTCAATGAAATCCAGTTTTAACTTCAAAACCTACACTTGCTGATTCCTGTTTAATGTTTTGAATTCTGTTTCCCATTCAGTTTTCATTCAGAACATAGCATTACTTGACTGCATATACTCATCAGTTTCTAACCATAGTCTTTCCCATACATGATGACAAGAATCACTGTTTTGTTCTCCTCAGCAAGACATAAGGTCTTCATCAATTCCTCTGGTTTTTTTCTCTGTCTAGTGGCAGAACTTTGCTTAGCAGTTTGCTCTTTTCTGGAAAAGATAGCATAGAAGTTCTGTTGAGCAGTGTGACAACCTGACTACTTAAAATACACTGTACTGTTTTATACTGTGTTTAAAAAACGCCACATCCTAAAGCCTTGCAATTTTTTTTTCCTGTAACAGATGACCAAGCTGGACAAAAAGCCTTGAATACTAACACTGAACTGTCCAGCTTCAGATCTGACATTCTGGCTCTTCGTCAGCAGCTTCATGACATTGCAGAGAAAACTACCAGAAACAAAGATACACTGGAGAAGCTGCAAGAGTCTGGAAATTTATTAGATGATAGACAGAACCAAATGAAAAGTGCCTTAGATAGTAATTCTTTCATGATCATCAGTGTCAATAAGACTCTTCAGGCATATACTGGCTATATAAACAATCTTCAACAAGACACAAGTAATATACAAACAAACCTGCAAAGCCAAGTGCATTCTCATAATGTGGTCATCATGAACCTGAACAACTTAAACCTGACTCAAATACAGCAAAGAAATCTAATCAGTGTCCTGCAGAAGTCAATGGAAGATACAAGCTCAGCTATTCTAAGAATCAAGAATGACTTTCAAAATCTGCAACAGGTTGTCCTTCAGGCCCGGAAGGACACTGACTGGCTTAAGGAGAAAGTACAAAATTTGCAGACTTTGGCTGCCAACAACTCAGCAATGGCAAAAGCCAATAATGATACACTTGAAGACATGAACAATCAGCTCAGCTCCTTCAGTGGGCAGATGGAGAACATTACCACAATTGCCCAAGCCAACGAACAAAGTCTGAAGGATCTCCAGGAACAGCATAAAGGATATGAAAACAGAACTGCTGCCAAATTCAGCCATCTAGAAGAAAGGTTCCAGGTCTTCGAAACCGATATAGTCAGTATCATCAGCAACATCAGCTACACTGCTCATCACCTACGGACACTGACGAGCAATCTCAATGAAGTCAGGACAACTTGTACAGACACCTTAAGTAAACATTCAGATGAGCTGATTTTTATGAACAGCACATTAGCCAATATTCGCATAGACGCTGCATCTCTCAAGGTGCAACAGGATTTGATGAGGTCAAGGTTAGATGTTGAAGTTGCCAATTTGTCAGTAATCATGGAAGAAATGAAGCTGGTAGATTCCAAACATGGCCAGCTCATCAAGAACTTCACTATCCTACAAGGTATGCAACTTCCCTAATGATGTGTATGTGCTGAACTCCTGCTTGCATTACTTCAGTTCTATGGAAGTTAGTGCACACTGGTACAGAGTCCTGGGGTTTTCCATCATCTAATCCTAAACTTTGGAAATGTATGTGTAGCTTGAATTTTCCTTACAATTTCTTCTATGCCTTTTTACATAGCTAAAATGGGGATGTTATGAAAGAACGTTCTGACTTAGCAAAATTTTATTCTGTCTGACTGACTGGCTGGATCTGCTTTTGATTTAGTTTCTAAAATAAGTGAATGAAGGTGTGGAACCTCAAGAAACCAATCCCCACTAAGGAGGAAATGGCTAAAAAATATATGTTGGACTATTCCCAGAAAGGTCCACCCTTACTGAAAAACAAGTTGCTATTTCACTTTAAGCCAGTTGTTAGTCTGCCAGAAAACATCCTACTTCGCTTAGTTTTTAATCCTGAGATATTTTATTTTCTCCAGAAATAAATAGCATCAGGTTTAGGAGGTTTCTCCCAGCCAAATATTATCCCAAATGAAAAGAACACTCGTATTTCAAATCTTATGTGAACCAGTCAGGCCTAAAACTCTAATCACAAATATAAATCCACTGCTCCAAATAAACTAAGGCAGCATTAGAGCCAAGATTACATGTCAGCAACCTTAACCGTTCTCATCTCAACCAGGCCTAAATAATTCCAGCTTGGAAATCTATCTCTGGAGGAGTTTGAATTATGCAGATTGGTGCTGGGGGTGGGAAGGTATTGACAAGGGATTTGCTCATCCATGAACAGAATCCCAAATTGTTCTGTTGTTTATTGCTGTCCCAGTACTGCCATTTCCTGTCGTAGGTTATTGTTTTCTGTCTGGCTATAGCTGGCCAAATTGCAGCTTCTGGACTTTCCCACAGTTGGTCTATTGCTCACTATCCATCATTCTGTCCCTTTTTGATGCCCCGTTATTGACAGACCAACAAACAGGATCAGGAGAAAAAGTCCTGGGTCTAAGAGCAGACAGATGAGACTAGAAGGAGAAGGGACAGTGGCAGAGTGAGGGAACAGGACCAAATGCAGGACTAGTGCCTCAACAGTGCAGAGTGTGTCTTGCAGGGACTGCCAACTTGGCTGGTCACCTGCGGCATGGTGTCACTGTCCAGTTCACGTGACTGGGTGCATCAGGGTATTTTCTGTATCCTGTATTTTGTGGAGGTTGAGGAAAGAGTAACAGTGTGTAGGACCTGGAAAGCAGCTGCACTGTTACAAGCACTGGTGGGAGCAGCTGTTAGCCTGGTTTCTGTCTTGTTAAATATCCAATGTCGCTGGTCTAAATTGTATTAAATAAGGACACCATTAAATAAAGACATAACTTTTTGTTATGTTTTCTGTGCATATCCCCACTTTGTATGCTTACATTGTTTCAGGTCCTCCTGGTCCAAGGGGACCTAAAGGTGACAGAGGCCCTCAAGGTCCTCTTGGCCCTGCTGGCCTAAAAGGACAAAAAGGAGAGAAAGGAGAGCCTGGACCACCAGGACCTGCAGGTGAGAAGGGCCCACCTGGGCCAGCCGGGCCACCAGGAGAAAAAGGAGGGAAAGGTTCAAGAGGATCGCCTGGTTCCAAAGGTCAGAGAGGTTCTCCTGGCAAGACAGGTCTGCCTGGACCAAGTGGAGACCCAGGGCCACCAGGGCCACCAGGCAAGGACGGTCCACCAGGGCCTCAAGGCCCACCAGGATTTCAAGGCCTGCAAGGAACTGTGGGAGAGCCAGGGGTACCAGGACCTCGAGGACTACCTGGGCTACCTGGAGTCCCTGGGCTACCTGGTCCAAAGGGTCCACCTGGCCCACCAGGGCCACCAGGTCCAGGGATGCCAATGGCACTACAGAGTGAACCTACGTCAGTACCCGAGGCTAATGGTAAGCCACCAGCACTGCATGCTGTAGACGAGTATGGGTTCCTTCATTTATTGCTGGCCCTATTATTGGCCCATTGAGTTACCAATAACAGACTTAACACAAAAAATTCACATCACAGGTTGTTCTCCCCATTGGAAGAACTATACAGAAAAGTGCTACTACTTTTCAATTGAAAGAGAAATTTTTGAAGAGGCAAAGTTATTCTGTGAAGAGAAAGCATCACGCTTGGTTATCATTAACAACAAAGAGGAGCAGGTAATTTCCTTCTCTTTCTGTTTTTCAAGGAGGAAGTTTGTAGTTGTTTAACATGTAGAAACCACAAGTGTGGGAAGCCGAGAGCATCATGAATTCATATAGTAGAAGTAAACACACTGATTGACTCACTAGAATTTTGTCTTCCCTCTGACTGATCAGCAGCTTCTCCACATGCAGAAGGGCAGTGTGAGCAGAGCTGCTGCTGACCCTGAAGGTCGTGGGGACAGAACAGTCAGAAAAGGTTCTGAGAACTGTAGGAGTTTTGAACCTTTAAAGATGGAGTCTGTTATGCCTTGTGTATTATCAAAAATGTATATTTTTGCAGCAGTGAATATAGTCTAATTTTAAATTGTCTGATTTAATACATGCAGCCTAGGACTAGCTGACCCACAACTGCTTACTCTTTGGGGTTTTTTCAGGTTGTATATATAACACATTAATTGTGACTTTATGTCAACCTAATTTCCATGCCTAGCCCTCTCTACCTCAATGCAAACATTGCAAGAGATTCTAGTTTGGGCGAGGGGTCTCAAGGCCAACTCCCGAAACATATCTTCATCTTAGAAAAATTTCTCTGCACCTCCTTATTCTGATAACAAGGCATTTATGAAACCAGTGTAGTTTATTGGCTCCAAAGACCATTGTCCTTGTTATGGACTAAGATCTTTCTTTCACAGCAATGGATAAAAAGGCAGATTTTTGGGAAAGGCAGCTTCTGGATTGGACTAACGGATTCAGAGAAGGAAAATGAATGGAGATGGTTGGATGGATCCATACCAGTTTACACGTATGTAAATAAAAAGCAATGCTACCACTCTTGCTGACACTTCTAAAAGCAGCATCTAGAAATTATCCAATGGATCCAGATAGTTGCAGATACCAATAACTTAATTTGTTACTGAGGGCACTGGGTTTTTTTCTCTCCCCCTTCTCCATGCACAAGGCTTCCTTTCCTTGCCAGGAAGAAAACAGAATGTTGAATGAAAAAATCACATAACTACGCGGTGCAGTGTTTCTTGCCAAAACATTTGCTCCTGACTTTTATTACGAAGTTGAGATGGAAACACAGACAGTTTTACTGTCTTTGTTTGAATTTTCCTTATTTGCATTACAACTGGCTATAAATAGAGTACTCATTCTGATAAAAAATGACCAGTCTTTAGATAAAGCCCAAATCCAAGTGGAAAGCATTAAACATAAGGAAAATGCATGAAATGAGGGCGTCTATGCTTTGGCCAGCTGAGAGCTGGATTGGCAGCTCTCCAGGAATCCTAGGGCTACACCTAATTTGTCCTAAATGGAACAGATTTTAACCACCCAAATTTTTAATACTGAGGAGTGGACTAAAGAGTTTATAGAGCTGGGCATGCTGGGCTTCAGAAAAACAGGCTGCACAGTCAGTCAGATGTTACGAAATGATTAGCTGTGATCTCATTGGTGTTCATTTAGATGAAAAACATGGAAAAAGTCAGATGCATTTCAAATGAGCCATAATATTTTCCCCTTTTCTCCTTTCCCGTTTTCATCTTTCTTCCTCTTTATGGCAGCACTGTGACTGATTCCCACTTCAGGCACTGCTGTTAGTAGATTTCCACTACACCATGGTTTTAGGTGCTCTGTCATAACCTCAGAGCTGTTGGTTACAGATTTTTGGAGTATCTCATTACTTCTGGAAAGCTATGTATCCTCCCAAGTGCCTGGTTGGATACTCTGTGTCAGGCAGGCATGTTTTTTAGCTGAGCATGGACCATGTCAGCCAGCAATCACAAGCTCCCTTCAACAACCTGTTTCTTCAGGAAAATGGAGCCTTCAAGTCCTGAGTTTGGAAGCATTTGTCACTCTTTAAACAAAAACAGGATGAGGAAACACTTGCTGCAAGATTTTTTACTTTCTGCATTCAATTTCACCATCAAAGCTAATGATCTCAAAAGATGTGTTTAAATATACTACGTGCATTCCTTATAAGTCAATAGAATTCCCTTCCCGTTGAGCATTTATCTCTAAAACACGGGGATCTTTGCTGTTCCTCCCAGGATGCCTATCTTTGGTGCAGTCAGAGTGCCCTTGCAGTGAGCAAGGGCAGGTTGTTGCCATCTCAGCAGTACCTTTGAGCCCATGGGCTCTTCTCAGTCCCATCTGCCAGCAGGAATGCACTGTGCAGGTTTTGCAGGCTTGGAGCAATGCACATGGAGCATGGAGCAATCCCACTGTGTGTGCATGTATGCTCAGAAACGAAAATAAAGTTCATTGGTCTAAATTTAGGTCTCTGAGTTTTGGCAGCCTGAGGCTGAATAGATTCCCTTCTCTGTAATACATCTGTTTTCCATTTTCAGCAAGAGTCATGTATTGTTTGTTTCAATGTGTATTTCCCGTTCAGAATAGATCTCATGATGTTTTTGTTAATTTCTTGTGGTGAAAACCTGCCATGTGTGCTGTATTGTGCAATCATATCTCTTGCTTTTTGGTGGAAAGAAACTGGAAAACTGGGCAGCCTGATAACTGGAGTCACGGGCATGGGCCAGGGGAAGATTGTGCTGGGTTGATCTATGCTGGGCTCTGGAATGACTTCTACTGTGAAGATGTTAACAATTTCATTTGTGAAAAAGACATGGACAAAGGTAAGCAAGGCCCTTGGTTTGATAATTTCATCTTGCCCATAGTAAATGTCCCACAGCTAGAGGTGAGATCTTGGCTAAATGCTATGGCAGTGCCTTGTTGAGGACAAGGAGCAATCACATGTGGAGCACTTTTACTCAGATCCAGATGCAAGTGCTGGATTTATTGCACTTGGAAAAAGCAGCCTCGAAACTAGTCACAGCCATGGCATGCTCTGTATCTTGACCACCTCCTGTAGGCTTTACACATGCCTAAAATTTTGGGCATGATTTGGCACATGCTCTCCAAGTCCTACCCACATCCTACCCACACTGAAATCTGTCTTTATAGGCTCAGTGGCCACATAATAGGGAAAGCTGGTCTTAGGGTGGCCCAGGCACCAGCCTTCAAAAACTAAAAAGACTCTGTTTTGAAAATTTGTGCAATAGGAGGCACTTGGTGACTGCTAAGGAGATCTTAAAATTCCCATCACTGCCAAGAGATGTCCCATGGGACTGAGAAGCTGGGTCCACAGGCCATAAGCATCTCATCTGTCGCAGCTCTAGTGAAGGACTCATAAAGTGCCAACGTGGCCCAGCAGTCAGCCAGGTGTTTGCCACAGGGCATCTCTTTCGGTTGAAACGGGCATTTCTGCAGGAACAGAGGGCAGGTGGTTCCCATGGCTGCTTAGAGTCCAGCCCCATCACCACTGAACATGGCCAAAGCTGGTGTTTGTGTTCATGGTGAGGCTCTGCCTGAAATGTTATCTCCTCCATACAACCTGTTTAAACATTGCTTTGCCAAGAGTGCCTGGCTGCTCCGGTTGGAAACTTGTCAGCTGAATTTCAATGAAGGCAGACATAAATGTCAGCTAGAGCCAAAATTACATCCCATGTATTGCCCCCTAAGACAAAACAAAGTGCTGAACAAGCTTTGTGCGTATAACTCTGTTTGGATGTCCAGAGGGAAGGACCATGTGTAAGTAACAATATAATTTTTCCTGGTTTTCCTACATACATTTGTTATTTTAAGAAAACTTCATGGTTTACAAATATTTATCCTCCAGGACTTACAGGATCTGAATATGAGTCTGCTTAAATTTTTTACGTACCTTGATCTCTGTAAGTTTTCTTTCTGGAAATTTGTTTAATCTTCACAGGCTTTTTTACAGGATTTTTTTTCTCTTTGTTTTTCTTTTTTCTCTCATAATGTAGAGCAAGTATTTGGAGTGTAATGGGCTGTGACTTTACAGATACCTTCATATTAAGGAAATCTACATAAAGAAGAAGAAAATCCTGGGAGAGAGCAACACTGACTTCCAAAATTGAAAAAAAATATATATGAAAAAAGAAAAAAGCAAGCACTGAAAACTGGTTTTAAAGCATCAAGAAATTCAGCAGTAACTCTTCTCCAGCATCCTGTAATTATTTAAGGCCTTTTGACCCACAGCATCAGGAAATACCATTGGACTAATTCTGTTTTAGAGTTTATTCCCAACCAGTAACCACATCCATAAGCAACTTGTGTCTTCTGAGAAAAGGCATTCTATTAATCTGAGTAAGACTGTTGGTCACCCATATAGAAAATTACATAAAGCAACTGTGTAAACAGTTGTTTCATTTGCTAAAATCCCAAATGTAGGAAAATTATACAGATACACGAATATATAGATTTTATATAAATATATATATATAGTCCAACTCTTATCAATAATATGGAATATACTTTTAAGAGCTTTTAAAACTTTGTATTTTTGTACAAAATATTTGCTTTTTAC
This sequence comes from Pardalotus punctatus, assembly GCA_013400915.1. Taxonomy (NCBI): domain Eukaryota; kingdom Metazoa; phylum Chordata; class Aves; order Passeriformes; family Pardalotidae; genus Pardalotus; species Pardalotus punctatus. Next base: position 285,027 of record VZTX01025369.1, read on the forward strand.
AATTGTTCTCTTTTTTACTGACTTTTTTTACAAATATAGTGCACAGGGGCCAAAGAAAACAATAAAGGTACTAATAATTCATTAAGGTTTGCTGTCAGGCCTAGCTCAGCTATAGAGAAATATTTTTCCAGTTAGAAATATTTTCACTTTCCCAGATGATTTGTTCTGGTTAAATAACTTTAAAAGCAAATTTTAGATAGTGTTTTCCTTACTGCACGCAGTCTAGTCTGCATGTGTAACAATTAAATTGACTAAGGACGAGATTCTCATTATAGCTCTGATCACAGCCAGTGTTTCATTGGGGTACTATGGAAAGACCATTTAAATAAAAGATTTTCTTTCCTTCCTTCTTGCCAGCCTGCCAGCCTGCCATCCTACATTCCTTCCACTCATGAGAAAATGCCATGGAAGTAAATCTCCAATTTTTAAGAATGATTTTTAAATGTTTTTATTCCTTCTCCCTTCTTATAAGGAATTCTACCCCAATAGGTACCACACATATTGCGGGTCAAGCCCAGATGAGAGACATTATGAAAAGAGAAACAAAGGAGCTGCGCACATTGAAATATGTTTGTTTTTAAGACAGTTTTCAAGACTTGGTGAGAAAAACATGCCATACTCAGAAAAGTCTAATAAATTTGCACTTCTCCAAAGTGCTTTGTAAATCGATCTCTCTGGTTTCTTGGACCAGTACCTCTCTCCCAAACAAAGTAGAAAATAAAATATGCTGCAAAGCAGAAAGAGATTATATCATTACCCAGCCAGTTTCCTCCTCAGTCCCATGAGCCATTGTCTAGGCCACAGTGTTGCTTATCAAGAATTTAAAAAATTAGCAGGTTCATTCATTAGCAAAAACCTTGGTATTTGTTTCCAATTTTTATACTCTTTTCATGGCCACATGTTCTACAATGAAGGAAGTTGTTTTGGCTTCTTGGAAAGGAGAACTGTTTTTCCATTGCCTCCTGACCTGCCATTTACCTTGGCTGAATGCAGATAAGTTTATTGAAATATTCCAGCTCTGTTGGAAAGAGGCAAGATTTTGTACTTCAGATTTTCAAATATTGTTAAGACCAACCAATTAAAGACTGCTGCCTCCCTACATCTCACACTCCCTTCAGTGTTTTAAATTTCAATTAGAATTTTCTTTCAGAATACACAAAATGTGACATTTGGGAATCTGTCCTGTGGGTACAAATTAGACATGAGACAGGAACAACACAAAAATTGCATCTGCTTAATTAAAAGTGAAAAATCTGTGCATTACAGCTGCGGAAACCATGTGCCACCATCATGGTGGCAAGGCTTGTCTTCAGACAATCTGGATTTCATGAGACTTTTCTTTTGGCTTTTTCATAAGGTTTTGCATACAACTTGATTTTGCCATGCATTCTCATGCTGTACCTGGATGTTACATGTAGACACATGCTGTAGTGTTTACACATATATTTACACAGTGTCTGTGGAGATAATGTTAAACTGTTATTTTGGATAATGAGGTACAAAACTAGTATTTTGCATGCCCAGAGAGCCTCACAAAACCTGGTGAGTGGAGCCTTGCAGAGCCACACTTAAGTGGAGGCAGTGCTACCTTTGTTTTGAATGTTGGCTTATTTAGGTGAAATAAGCCCATTTTGAGCATTTACCCCATTAAATTACATTCTTCGTGCCTTTTACTGATGTCACAGACTTCTGTCACCAAATGAAGTGAATGAAAAACTTCTATTTAAGCCCAAGCTGTATTGCTTCCTTGCCTAGATTTCATCCCTCTCTTCCTTCAGCAACAGCAGTGATGGTACATACACAAGATCAGATTATCCAGGAGTTACTTCTGTCCTCCAGTCAGAGGAATGACAAGCTGAGGACACTGAGAAATGAAACGTGACTGGGCTCACACCCTCTGTTCACACACTTGAATCAAACACTGCAGCTGTTAGACAAAACTGGATGAAGAGGGATGCTGCAGTTGCGTGCCTGACGTGTCCAGTCATCCTTAAAATATGGCCTGAGCAGCCAGGCGTGCTGAGACAGACCATCCTTCTGACCTAGTATTCCTGCAGGAAGGAAACAGAAGTGTCCAGTGGCAACAAGGATTGAAATCACTGAGAGGACCATGAGAGCTTTAAGACAGCTCAGGAACCTGTCACAGAAAGGACATACTGGCAGGAATGCAAGCAGGACACCAGAATGGGCTAAGAAATTGTCATGAAAGCCAGACCTGCCACTCTTTAATGGGAAAACATCCCCATCAAATCCTTGTGTATGGTTTGAGAAATAATGCAGGTTATATGGAAAGTTTTAAGTGATAGCAAATTATTTTGTCCCACCTTGAGTTTTGGCTTTCCTTCTTATGCATGAATATTGTAATTAGTCATACTGAGCACACATTCCCATCATCCTTCTTGTTTTACATAAAATTAAATGCAAGTTCATATACCCTGGCAAGCACTGGGACTGTTGGAAGTAAAAGAGGGAAAGGCAGAGAAGGTACAAAGTCATTGTGATTTACATTCAGTTCTGGATTTCTTAATGTCATTTCTGACTTGTTTCATTAATTTATTTGGAAATGCCTTCAGCTGATTAGAGCTTATAAATCTCAACTCTCATTTCCTTTGTTGTCTATAAGTAATACTTGCAAATGTTCCAATAAAGGAATCACTAAGCGGAGACATGGAAATGAATGTTGTTCACTCTGTGCATGTGTGTGTAACCAAGAGGGATGTGAAGATGAGAGAGATGTGGAGCCAGAACATTCATAGGTATTAAAAATCAATCTGATGGAATTTTTTCCATTAAAGCCTTCCTTTTCACTTACACCATCCTGGTTCTAAGCATGACTGTGGCTATCTTATCCCATAATTGCAGGTTTAGTGCCTTGTTCTTGGAGCACATAAGGGCTAGAAACATGGTTTTGAAGGTCTGATCTGAACAAGACCTTTAAGAAGGGCTGAATCCCTTTGTTGCTTACTCTCCTAGCACACCAAACACCTAAGATGGGCTCCCAGGTGAGAGATGTCCTGTATTGAGTAACATCAGTCCCCACATTAGCCAATATGATGGCTTAAATTGTCTGTTTATAATGGCTGATCTGGTCTTGCAATTCTTCTCTCTCTCTCAGATGGCTGACCTGCTCTTTTAATTTTCTGTTCCTGGCAAGTGGCTACTCTGCTTTTAGCAAGTAGCAGGCACTGTGTCTGATCACTGGCAAGGCAAGGAGCTGATCGGAGGGCAGCCACTGGCTGTGGGAAGAAACTGCTCTGCAGGGCGTAGGGAAAAGGTGGCCGAGTCGACTCACATGTGAGAAAACAAAACCACTTTTCCCCAGTGCAGCCTCCTTGCCTAAAAGCACAGCAGCTCACACATCTTCAGCATCCAAAGGATACAAAAAGTCTGCCTTACTGACAAAACCCTTGCTCCCCAGAAACCAGGCCTTCCTAAAACCAGAGTCTATTTGCTCATTCACCATCTCCACCTCATTTTCTCCATGTTGTTTAGAGGAAAAAAAAACCCAAAAAAAACCCGGAAAAAACCCCAAAAAAACCTTGACTAAAAAAATTTTTGAAAATTCTCATCTGTTTTCTTTCATATGGTGGAATACGTTTGTTTTTTATTCCCATCTGGCTCAGAGATGAAGAAAACATTCTTTGATTTCTTTTTCAAAATAAACTCAGTGTAACGCTACAAAGTTTGTGTGGAGATGTTTGGGGTTTTTTTTAGACCAAAACAATAAAAGTAAATTACTGGGCAAATAATGCTCTTTTTAGAGAAGATCTTGCATGCCATGATGATTTTTCTTACCCAGAGAACTTCCCAGAGGCACGCAAATATTGCCAGCCCCATTTTGCAACTGGAAGAAAAAGGAGATTTTCAAGAATATGATTAATTTTGATGTCTCAGTTTGGGGGATTTTGGTTTTGTGTATCAGTGAGGTGGTTTTTAGAAGTGACTTTTCCCAATAAAACCAACATTGGCATAGAGCAAATTATTTTTTGTACACCTCAGTGAGGCAAGTGGGCTTTTCAAAGCTACATTAAACAGAATGGTGTCCTTCCCCCATCACCCTGCACATGGGAGGCAGCCATTTCTGCTGCTGTTTTGGAGAGCAGAGCACAGTGTGATCACAGTGGAGGAACACCAGCAGAGCAGAACAGCGTCCTGGGTGGGTAAGAGTTAATACATGACACTAAATTACAAAGAGACCTCTTGATCAGAAACAAGAAGGTTAAAGGACTGTTGAGACTTTTGACTCCTCTGCAGCTCAACTTCAACAGATCTTCCAAAAAACATACCAACTTATAATTTAGAAATAATTAGAGGTTACTTTGCGCCTTTAATCATTTTGGATACTCTTAAAAAAGTTTATTAGGAGTCTTCTTTTAATAACCAGCGTGAATGCAATTATGTCCATTTTAGACACATTTGTTCTGGTTCCAGTGCCATCCTTTAGCTTAAATAGCATCTCTCCTGGGACTGTCAAGTAATTGTAGTGGTCGGTGTGGAGCAATTCATCTTGAGACACAGTAAGGGGTGGTTGGGAACAAACGCATCACTCTGACCAGCTGGGGAGCCCTGATGACAGAACCTGGCTCTGATCCTGCCGTCCAGCCCCACAAGGGATTATCTGAGGACACTCTGGGCATCTTGCTGAATGGTGGAAGTTTCCATACACTTTCTTGTTAGTGTTGCAAGAAAACAGAGAGCAACAAAATGGTTATAAAGGGTGGTTTCCTGCTGAATTAGAGTGGGTTACAAGTGCTTGGCTTTTTATAAGGCAGTAACACATTTTACAAGGCATTTGAAAAATCAGTCTGTATATCTGAGTTTAAGCAGACTTATTCTGGGTTTACACCAGAGCAGAATCTAAATTCAGGTTATACTTAGGCCCTTGATCTTCAAGAGATTAAAATCTCCAGTTCAGAGATTAGCATGTGTCTTCTACTTTTTCTCTCTGTCCTGCCAAGGCATAAATCCACAGCTCAGGCATCAGTGTGATTCCAGGCTCTAAGGATTGCTTCCAAACTCCCCATATTTAGAGTCATGCTCCTGCCAGCCCTGCCAGAGGTCCCGCTTATGGAAGCTGCAAGTCTGAAATGTGACTGTGGAAGAATTTTGTTCAGGAATCCCTCTCATTCAGAAGTCTGGGCATATTGCAAAGATGACATTTCTTTAATTCCATCCCTATTACCCACACTCATACAAAAGAGATGATGAATTATTTTTCTGAATGGCAACAATGTATTTTTGTCCACCTTTTTTTTTTTTTAATGTCAAAATAAAAGCCTGGAAGTGGAAATCAGACAAAACATCCTTGGCATTGCAGTATCTCACTGTAGCAGGCAAATAATGTTCCTGGATCACTGCCTGTGAGAACAGCACGAACCGATATCTGAACAGACAGCTTCAAGCATTCTGCTTGTAGAAGCAAACACCTATAGGCACAGCCTTGTCACTGTCCAACTCCTGACAGACTGGGGCATCCCTGCTTGCCTACTGTGTTCCAAAGAAACTGTAGGAGGTAAGAGAGAAAAAGGTAAAGAGAGAAGAGTTGATGACAGAAGGCCAATAGAGAAAAAGAGAAAGGGACAGCAAGGGAGTAGAGGAGAAAAATACAGAGAATGATTGAGGAGGATAATGAACCCTGATGTTCTCATCGTGGTTTCTAGTAAGATCAACCACAGAGGAGCTCTCTTCTCAGAAACAATATAATAGAGCAATGTCATGGTTCTCGTAATTCCCATTCTAGCCTGTGAAAAGAACACATCCTTGCCTTGCAAGAGAGGCATGTCATTCAGTCGGTGCCTGAAGTCATGTAATACTTTCCCAGCACAAACAAAAATTCCTGGTGGCTCCAGATCTTCTGGGAGCTGGGTTGAGGCTTTTGTTTTGGTGGTTGGTTGATTTTTCCTACATGTCCTTTTCCTCCTACACAAGTTTTGAAACAGAATATTTTCTAGTTTTCCGTCTGTATTAGAAGTACAAAACTCAACTTTGGAAGAAAGATTAAAAGCAAGAACACACAGTAGGTCTCCAAGCAACAAAACACTGTCTACAGTGGAAAATACATCCACAGCAGTATTTGGACTTGCAGCTTCTGTTTCTATACTAAATTCTCATTGGTATTGACATCTGAACAGGTGCACTTTCTGAAAAGTCAAACATGGATCTTTAATAAACAAACAGCTGCAGAAGTGCACAGATGCTGAAAAAGAGGATACAAAAAGGAGGGACTTTAGTTTGTAAAAACAGACAGTTGTTGAATTTCAACACCAGAGACATTTATATTTCAAATACCTTTGAATTTGCTTTAAAGGTAGCATTTTTAAATGACCAACCACTGATTTTCCCTAATTTTTAACTTTAAGATGCAAAACTTGGGGGCTCTCAACAGTCACCAGCTGGTGATTTCATGGAAAAAACTAATTTCAAAGGCAGGTTGGATCTCTGCATACCATTTTATCCAGATTAGCCATGTTATAAGTGGGAAGGTGGTCAAGTCTGGGTCAGGACTCTTCACTAGCTGAATTGACTCTCTCTGTGGAGAAGGAGAGCACTTTGTTTATTTCAGACATTACCATGAGGTCTCCCAGTCTGTGTCCATCTTGTGGCATCTTACATATGAGAAAATTCTAAAAATAAAATAAAACAAGAAAAACCACAGGCAGAACAGCTGTTGTTCTACCCAGACAAAGTTTTGAATGAAAGCCATTATGACAGACCAGACTCTGCAATTGAAAAGCCATTTACATTTTCAAGTCTGATTCCAACTGTAAATCTTCTGTTATATATATGACAGATTAAAAGACTCTGGCCTCGCTGCACTTCTCCCTGGCAAGAGAAAAACCATCTGTACAGCATCACTTGTGGTTGCTTCAACTCTGTAGGTACACATTTTTAAAGGACATGATGATATATTTTTTCATTTCCCTTCCCTTTATTTCAACATGCAGCAAAATCACGTGCATGGCATTTTCCCCAACCCTGTGGTAGTTGGGACTCTGGCTCAGGAGACTGATGTGTTTTGATTTGCTCTTTTCCCTCAATTTGAGGGGCTACTGCACTATTTCCTTTGTGATCACACCAGCCAGGGTAAAAACCTTGCATGAATATATGTCTGAGAAACCAGGAAAAACAGCCAGGAATGCTGCTCTTTTTCCAAACACAGAGAGACAGTGAAAATGAGTGTACACCATGTAATAGGCTGCACAAACCCATCTGGAACTCACTCCCACAGCACTCTGGCCATGCTCTGGGCTACTCATGCCATGGGTATGGGATGAGGAATGACAGTCCTTCCAGATGGAGAGCCAAGAACAAGCTTCCCAGAGCCCAGGCAAACCTTGTTTTGACAGTTTAATCACCATTTGAGAAGTACATGGCTCCTGCACCACAGTTGTTGGAGGCAGATCTCCACCTCCACCACTGATGCTGCGGTGAGAGTGTTCCCATAATCAAAGGCCCCCGAGAACACTGGGGCAGCTTTTTTCCAATGCACATGCAGCACCTTGTAAGGTTCAGAACTAATTTTTGAGGATGCTAAAAGGAAGATGAAACAATCAGGTGAAGAATCTCAAGTTCTGCTGGGAAAATAAAAGCAAAAAACGAAAACAAAAACTACACCAAACCTAGAACAGGTTAATTCTTTGATCATTAGCTAAAATACATGGTAAGTAGAGCTTAGGGAAAATACAGTATTTGTTGTAATTTAGTCAGTGTGATCAGGGCTGTCCGGCACTGGAAAGGAGTGCACACCACAGGCTTCCCCTACACATGAGATGACACATCTGAGATGACACAAAGTATAATACCTGTGGGATGACTGAATCAGAGCCATTGCTTCAGTTAAAAAGAGATTGCTGCCTGAGAAAGAAAATCCAGGAGGAGAGGATTTATTCAGGCATTTACTCCTAGGTGTTTTACTGCTCAGGGCCATCTTCTCCCGCTGCTGAGGGTATGGTCTCAGGCTGCATCAGATATGTCACCCTGTGTGAACATCTCAGCCACCCCACAGAATCCAGTACCTGTGGCATCATTAGGTGTCAGCAAAGAGCGCTCAGCACATACATCACTAACACCATCCAGCACCACACACAACCTGGACCTGATTTACTGTGGTTCATATAATATCAACTATAATGGCATAAACATGAAATTCTGGAGCATAAAGTAAGTGCACTCAAAAAATATATTAATTGAAACATCAGTTAAAGGACTTTCAAGTTGCCTTCTAATCCTGCAACTAATATATCAGAGCAAATTATGTCATTTACATGCCAACCAGAGAGAGAATTAAAAAAACTTAGAGAGTTTGTGGTGAGTATAACACTTAATTTCAGCATTTGAATTTAATGGAGCAGCAGTTTTTTCTACCAGCTCTCATACTGTGGCTGTGCATTTTAAAATAAACCATCCCATGCCTAATAGGGAATTACTGAATGCCACTGTGGTTTAGGCAACAGAAGTTAGAGGTATCTCAATGTTTTTCACCTTTCAGGAAATCAGGTGAAATTTACCTTGTGTTTTAAAAACTCTATAGCCTGACAACAGAGAATTTCCTCAGAATATGTCCATCCCTCTATTCACAGATTCTCTGCAAACACACTCAGTCTATAGAGTCCTTTCTCCAGGGGAGTCAACCAGATTCAGTCCTGCCACTGTAACACAAGATTTCTATGTGTAGCATCTGTCGCAAAACCAGTCCATTTTTCTTCCAAGTTTGTCAGATCTTTTTTTACTAAATAACTAAACTTTTTTTTTTACTAAATAAAAGAGTAGTTTGCTATAATAATTAAAGTCTGAGCCTGGCAGAGCTGTAGGAGATATGGGTACTACCATCAATTTTCTTGATGACATTTGGCAAAGATCTAAAGGCCTGGTGTGGTAAATCACTTAAATTTTTGCTTGGCTTTAAGCAGATCACTGGTCCCATTGATCAATGTCTAAAAGACTCTTCACCCCAGTTTCTCTCGCTATTCACTACAGATGCTGATGGATTTTTTCAGCTAAAGAAAAGTTGTGAGTATTCCCACAGGATCACCTGCAAAATATTTTAAGAAAGCTGGCTGGGAGATGGAGTAGAAATATAAACACAGAAAAAATGCACTAGTTCACAAGATATTTGTAACTGACTAAGGCAAACCACCTTTTGCCTCATTTACAAAACAGACGGCAACAATTTATTACAAAACAATTACTGCTTCTCCCTAAAGAAGGCAATGAATGAAGAGCCTATACTGAATGGGTAGACAGAATTTAGGTGGTAGGATTTAAGAGCAGGACTCTTTGAGGTCGACCCTGTCCCTCCTTTTGTAAAAGCAACAAAAATGTTGTGCTGTATCTATAGAGAAAAACATGAACTTGCATTGTGGCCATATATATTGTAGAACTAAAGTTGAGCCTACCTGTGAGAACAGGGGCACAGAAGCAGTGAGATATGGCAACACTGACTGGCTGCAAACAGCATCACCACTACTCCAGGAAGGATCATCCCATCACCAGCACCTCTCAATTTCCCCTTGGCCAAATGATCCTGGCTCAAAAATCTGGGATAAGATTTGTGTGTACTCACTGCTCTGCTTTAGATGGCCTTCCATGCACAACATTTTCTCTGACACTTTTCTCAAATGAAGAAGACACAGAGGTTTTAAAACATCTTTAGATCCACAGCTTCACCAAGAAAATGGTCCTGCTATTGCTGTTGAAACAGAAATCGCTCCTTGTCGTGGTTTAACCCTGGCCA
>VZTX01025371.1:0-68436 GCA_013400915.1 Pardalotus punctatus
GGTGTATGTAACTCCACAATCATTTCTTCTTCTCTGTATTAGGAATGTGTAACAAAATACACCTTTTCAGTGTATTCCAGAGATAAGGAGTTTTTCAGGGGGGCAAAACAGAGCACAAGGGTACTTCAGAAGTCTTCAAATATTTGAAGACTTTAACCAAGCTTGAATTAGACTGTCTGGAATATGTCCACAACTGGTTAAAGCTGTAGTGAAAGAGATTAGAAAAGGTATGGCTCTTTTCTTTGTGTTTTCAAATGAAAATACTCCCCAGCTTTCCTTTGTGCAGGAACGTCTGGCCAGAATCCTTAGGGGATAACTCAGCAGCCAAACCATATGCTAGTTTACTGAGATACTACTAGGTGAATGAATAAATAATAGATAAATAGATAAATAATTGAGTCATAGATCTATTGTTTTGTGGGGTTTTTTTGGTGATGTTATAAACAAAGATTGAAGGTAATCATTGGGGAAATCTTACTTGTCTTATCTAGTACTTGGGATTCATTCCATTAAAAGTATTTTCTTCTGAAGTGACTATATGAATAAAAACATACAAGCTTTGTTAATTCCATCTGTATTTCACAGATGTAAATCATGCAAGCTGGGTCTTGTTTCAACTGGGTACAGAATACCCTGGGCTCAGAGAAGTTATGAACACTCACCTTTCATCCAGTCTTCCTATCTGCCCTCAACAAGGGTTTATAAACACTAAATAAGACAAACATTCTGCTGTGTTCCAATACGGATTAATATGAAATTGGTTACTTGTGTTATATTCCAAGGTCTGAGAGCAGAGCTGGCAGGAAGGAAGCACAGTGTGACAGTGTTTGCACTGATGTGAATGGCCTTACCAGGGTGAAAGGAAGTAAGCATGAAAAGATGCAAGGGTTTGCTCTCCCCTGGCCTTCCCCTCTGAATTATGACAAAACTGAATTCCTTTGTGCTCCTTCCATTTCCACTATAAAGGACAGCAATACTGAGACCTGCTCCACCTGGGATCAAGTTGCTCCCCTGCCTGTTGTGACCCACAGACTGACATTCATCTCCCACAGCCCAGTGGGGCTCTCTAACCTGAAGTCTACTCTGAACTGATTTTTTCTTCAGATGCTGCAGGAAAGGTACTTATCAATAGCTAAATATTCTTGTCCTCTTTCAGTTAAAACACATTTAAGATCTGTTAGGCAAGTTTCTTAACCCTTCTTTTTTAATTTTATCAGCTGGCAGAATGAAGATTAGATCTTTGGTAACAGCTTTGGTTGGAGTGTTGGCACATCCCATGAGAAGATACCTTAATTGTAGTGGAGACAAGTTGGGTCTGACCTGGTTGCTGCCCCGGTGACTCTCCAACACCCCCTTTCTTTAATCTCTGTGCCACATCATGAGACAGAGGTAAACCCGTAGCCCTGGGCATTGTGTGGGAAGAGATATTACAGGAACATTAGCTCATAATCTCTGGCACCCATGCTATGACCTTGGCACCCTGAGCATTGTTTGAGCTCCTTAGCTGCTCCCTGAACCCTGCAGAATCTTGCAGTGCCCTGGGAGGACCTTCCAGGGCTCGGCTCTTGTGTTTACACATGGTCTTCCCTTGGGGAGACATTGTCCACTTCCATTTCCAACTTGCAGTTCCCCTTTACAGAAAGGGTCCAAGGGAAGAGTGTTTGAAAGTGAGGCAGCACATTCATACCTAGGGTCTATTTAGCTATCAGACAATATCATAACTTCCTTGTCCTTTAATTAAAGACAGGTCATTTAATGATGGCAGGAGGAAACATACTCTTGAGTTTCAGAGTCTGCAGTGGACTCTGTGCTCAAAGACTATGACTTCTGTTTCTTAAATGAAAATGTGGAAGAGTGAGAATAAAAAAAAATTGAAGCAGTAAACCATTAACTGCATTCAGCGGAAAGTAGTTAAATATGCACTAATACACGGTACCTATATATGTGTGTGTATGTGTTGATATGTATACATGTTTATATAAATATACACTCGCATAATGTCTGTTTCAAGCCAGCCAATTGCTTACCTAAAGGATATAGTGTGTCCATTTTAGGCAAGATATTCTGAAGAAGAACATGTCTCTTTTTAACTAGAAAGAAAACAAGATTACATTTTGGAACAGATTTGAATTCTTTTATCAATGACTTCAGAGTCATTGCCGTCTTTTCTGTGTAGTATTTGCTGTTCTTATTTCCATCAAGAATTCTTTATCACAACACAATTTGGAAAAAAACTTGGGGCAAAACCACCAAACAGAAATACACTTTGAGGAAAAGAAAACATTAAAAGTGTTATAGTTTCATTCTCTTTGAAGAAAATGCTTATAACAATGTGTTTGGAAAAGTTACTGAACTTTCGGCACTCACTTTCAGGAAAGAGAGACAATGTCTCTTCTGTTACTCACATTTATCTGTCAGGAATCTTTTATGAGAGATCACAGGAAACCTTTTTTTTTCAAGGCTGTAGATTACACAAATAGACTATTTTATGTAATTTTAGAGGTGAACTAAATGGAAGCTGAAACTGCTGAGTGTCTCTGAAAATCAGACCAATTTTGTTCAAATACTTCACTTGGAGTCCTTCACACATCTGAAACTTTAGCTAGAATCTTTTAAATATCTTGCAAGCATTTATACAAATCTGAACCTGTGTCAGAATATTTTTCCAGTGTTTTTTCAGCAGCATATCTCAGAATATTTCATCATTATTTTAGGATTTCTTGAGAACTCAAGCAGTAACAGAATGTAGCATGTGGATTGTAGGGTGCTGCTGGTTTTACATCCGTCTTCTAAGCCCGTTAGACAGAATACAGTGGATACAATGACATGAGGTGAGTTTCAGCAACTGCAAAAAATATTCCTTTCTGCTTATACTCTTCTCCCACAGCATGCAGGTCATGTACAATGCATGGTGCAGAGTCATTGACATATTTGTCAATTCCAACATCATATTATGATGATCTGTAAAGATTCAGTTATCAGAAAACATTCCAAGTAATAGCCCTATTTTAGACCAGTCTAATACGCAGGAGTTTCAACACCTTTTTGTTACACTTACAGAACAACAAATCTGCATGGTTGTGGCTTCTCTGAAAATTAATATCTTCCTTTGCAGGAAGAAAGGGATCAGCTCAAAATAATTAAGGTAGACAAAGCCTTTTTTTTTTGCAGATCGATTGATTTACATCAGTAAGCACACAAACTTGAAATGAGTAGTTTCAGGGATTTTTTTTTTGTTTTGTTTTTGTTTCTTTGTTTGTTTTTTGTAATAGTAATATTAGCTTCTTAAAGAGTATTAGATTGTTATTGTTTGGTAAGAACCAAAACATTTTCATTATCAAATTAATGAACTTAGTTTTGAGATTTATACATAAGGCTAACAAATTATACACCTGTACATATTTATTAAACAGTTTGTACCTAATTAGGTTAAAAATGGTCAGTGATGCATTTTTAAGTTACTCTGTGATTATTCTTTTCTTCATAGCTGATGCCAAATTGCTTTTGAATAGAGTAGAAATTCAATTAAAATGAAGACAAGTGGCATTAAAAAAAGTATTTCTATTAAGCAGTAGCATTATCACAAATGTATTGGCTACGTAATCCATTTTCTAAAGTTAAAATATCATTTAGACACTAAATGAATGTATCTAGTCAAGCAGTGTGTACATAAATGAAAATGAAAGAATTGTTCCCATCACCAAGACCTCCTACTTCTAGAAGATCTCAGTTTCTATAGTCTATTTTCATACAAATTGAAAAAGTTGTAGATTGTGGTGTTGCTTTTTTCTTAATATCTCGTTCAGACTATCAGTTGTACCATGCTGTCGAGGTTTGACCCTGGCCAAATGCCAGGGACCTACGACCTCTGCTCTCTATGCTCTCTCCTGCTGCAGCTGTGCAGAGGAGAGGAATCAAACTAACACAAACACACTGGACTCAGGAGTTGAGATAAGGCACTGGTGGGGAGGGGATGCACGAGAACCTGAGCAAACAGGTGAGAAACTTAAGTTGCAAAGTGATTTACTAACCTAACAGAGTCAGAGGATAAATGAGAGGTAAAAATAAGCTCTTAAGACACCATTTCTTCACTCACCCCCCGTACCTCTTAAGATACCATTCCTCAGCTCACCCCCTCCCTCCTTCACACAACCAACAGCTCCGGGTGGGGGGCAGGGTATGGGGTTTTTCCTTAGTCAGTCCATCACCACAATTCTTCTGCTACAAACACTGTTTCTCTACTCACCCCTCTCCCTCTTTCACTCAACCAACAGCTCCGGGGTGGGGGCAGGGTATGGGGGTTTCCCTTTGGTCAGGGTCAGTCCACCAGGGAGAAGAGTCCTCTACTCAGCCATGGGGTCCCTCCCACGAGAGACAGTCCTCTGAGAACTTCTTTGGCGTGGGTCCAATCTCACGAGCAGCAGCCCGGCCGAAATCTGCTGCAAACACAAGTGCTTGTCCATGGGGTGCAGGCTCCTGAGCCGAGGCCAGGTTTTTTCCATCCTGGGGCAAGGCCTTTCTCTCTCGTCCACAGCCTTTGCAACTCTCAGTCTCTGCTGGGACTCCCACTGGATCACAGCTTCCTCCAGGCATCCACCTGCTCCTCTGGCGTGGGCACCTCCCCACGGGCTGTGGGTGGATCTCTGCACCCCCCTGGACTCCATGGGCTGCAGGGGGACCACCTGCTCCCCCCATGATTTTCACCACAGCCAGCAGAGTGTTTTCAGCTCCGGCGCCTGGAGCACCTCCTCCCCCACCTTCTCCACTGACCTTGGTGTCTCCATGTTGTTTTCCCTCACATATTTTCACCTCCTCCTCCTCCTCCTCTGGCTACAAAGAAGTGCGTGCACCCATTGTTTTGATTTCTTCTTCAATGTGTTTTCACAGAGGCGTAACTAACATCTCTACTTGGCCCAGGTTTGGCCAGCAGCATGTCCATCATCTTCAGAGCCAACAGAGAGTGGCTCTGCTGGACAGGGTGAAAAACGTCCAGAACCTTCGCACAGGACACACAGGAGCCATCTTTGTGCCCCTGCCTACCCACTAGTAAAAACTGGGACAAGTTAAACCACCACACATGCATTGGTCTGAATTAGTTGGATAAACAGAATAAAATGTTCTGTCTTTACTGGAAGAAAAAATTCTCACCATCCCTGTATCACAAGGGGAGCTGCCTGGGTCTACACTTTGGTTTTTGGTTTTTAAAACCAAAAGGTTTTTAAAACCTGCTTGTAAACAAGCAGGTATTGTTTCTTACTCGAAAAAGGAAATTTAGTGAGCTTAAAGATTTTGTGGTTTAATTTTAAGTCCTTTGTAGGGTGTCTACACAATTCTCATATTCTCTTAATACTATTTTACTTCTTCAATACATAAAAGGTGCCTTTCTGAATATAGACAAGCAATAAATTAATTGTTAAATCTAGTGTAAACTTGAGAATAGTCAGTATTAGGTAACGTTTAAAACTATTTCATATGCTGATTTTCATACATGTATAAATCACTAAAATTAGAGAGACCTGAGGAAATAATGAAGTTGCATTTATTTTTTGACAAGTATAAGTACCTTCTCTAGGCATACATATCATGTATGTACACTTTTAGGCAAATCAGTGAATGTTAGATAAGATTTAGGCTTTTACAGAAGTAATTCTAAGTATTTTTCTGTAAGTGTGACCTTAGAAGTTTATCTTGGCAATATTCAGGTTTTAATGAAGTCAGTTCTATGTATTTTTATGCAAATGCCCCCTTCTGACTTCCTATAATCTGAACTCTACAGATAATTATTGAGTCAATTTTACATCTGGAAAAGAAAATAAAATTGATTCTTATTCAACTGAAATATTCTCTTTGACAATAATTTTTATATAAAACAATTGAAGTTAAAAAAGATTTTTTTTTTCTCCAGATAATACAATGTTACATTCATGTTAAAATATTCAAAATCTCTTCTATTTGGTATTTCTTATGCCGGAGATCATTTGCACACTCATCCTCAATATGAAAAGGCATTTTTCAGTACATTTCATCTGAAAAATGCTCCCTGTTTCTTCCTGTGAAGTGCATTGTATTATGCTACCTTTATTTGCCTGAACCTAGTTAACTTTGTGCAAACAAATGATGTGTGTAGGATGTTCTCCATATTTATAGATGCACACTTAACTAGCGTGCTTCAAATCAAGGAAAATCTAGATGCATTTAATTTGGGAAAGTGCCTCATTTTTGCAACATAGGAATAGCATGGTAACATTCTTGAAAATACAGAGTTTTTTCTATTAAACAGGCAACAAGATACAAACAGGAGGCCTCTGTTTTAGAGCAAATAGAAGATTGGTCTTTTGCATTTCCCCTTTACCAAGAAAATATATAACCTACTTGGCATTCCTTCATGATGATTAATTTATAAAGCACTAGTATGAAAGGGCTTTGCAAAGTTGTATTTAAGGAATGAAATATGTTCTTATGAAAAAATGCTATTGATGCTTTCTGACTGGTGTGTTTTCAGCAGTTACAGAAGTGCCAACTTTTATAAGGAAACACACATAACATCTTATGACGTAGGACTTCTGAAGAACAGGCATTACATTAAAACAATTAGTATGAAAATAAATAACAAGATAAAACACTCCTTTCATATGAAATTGCTAATTAAAAGTGATATCAAAATATACTGTGGGTTTGCTATCAGAGGACTGGGGCCTTTCCTTCACAGACTGGAAGCTCAGCTTACAAGAATCCAAGAACTGTTTTGAACCTAAAGATCTCTTTCCCCCCAGTTCCTCTTGCTTGCTAAAATTTGACATCTGGACAACCAAAATGGTCTGAATGTTTTCCATGCTCTAGTGACAAGCAGCAACCAAGGTGTAGTCTTGACCAGCAGGCATGGGAGCTGAGAAGAATCTGCTGCTCTGTGGAGCTTGTGGTCTGTGGTGCTTGATGGATATATACAACTGCACAGATACTGCCCTGAACAAAATCCTGTTTCTTCACAAAATGAGAAACAAAAGAAATGCTGGTCAGCAGCAAATGCCCAAGAAATAGATACTATTCCAGAATAATCTGTGGTTTGCAGATCATTAGTGGTTTTGTCAGTTTGTCTGATGACATCTTCAATCATCTCCAGAGAGAAGAAATCTTACATGTTGTATGAAGAAGTGTCTTCTCCTCCTTGCTTTGAAATTGCCACCTACTAGTTTCATATGAAGTTCATGAGTTTTTCAACAGGGAATAATTGTTCTATACATTTCCACTGCTTGTGATCATATAAAATTATGATATGCCTTTTCTGATTTGTTACATGCCTTATCATAAGCAGGCAGTATAGTTTTTTCTACCTGGACAAGCATAAGGCCCTTAAACTGAGAATCTGTGCAGCAATCTGTGTATAACTAACACAGATATGATACATATTTGCCATACAAATATCTTTGTGTGAATTAAGGAGAACAAGACCATGTGTGGATTTTGAAATTTCCAGCAGAATACTTGGGTATGTGACAAATTTCATCTAGTATATTGGTTAAAAAAATAAATACAGAAATCTTGCTAATTTCTGCCTTCAGATTTGAAAACTGGATCTCCATGTTTAGTGACTCGTAATTGCCTCAGATTTAATTATCTTTTAAATTACCAAAAAAAGAATTATCCACTGAAAATTCCAAAATTTATTTGTACTTAGTGAGTTAATGCTAATAGAAATGTCTATTATGCAGTAATGAGTGTAACTATTACACCTGAGGGCTCAGGAACCTGTTTTTAACATGGTTTCCTGATGAAATTATCATTACACAATCTCTACTTGTCTGTCTGTCTTCCTTTTTGCTTAAGAACTTTGAATCTGTTAGCCAATTTTTATCAATTTTGGAATAGAAGTCAAGAAGGAATTTCCTTTAAAGCCTATTGAAACCATTGTCTACAACAACAGAGAGGGAAGGTGGGAAGAGAGACTTGAGTCCCTGTAATAGGGGAGTTTTCCCTAAAAAGGTAGAATGTGTTCAGCAAAAGTGATCCAGTCTGTCTATGCAGATGGGTTGGTACGATGAGCACACCCTCAGCTCCGGATGAGGAGTTCTGATGTGCCCTGTCTGTGGCCTGTTAGAAGAGACACGGGAGAGCAGTGTGGAAGAAGAATCTGTAATAGGTACAAAGTTTGGCTGGTCATGGCAAGCTGGACTTTATTCCTTCTATTGCTTAATAACCTTAAGGGCCTAACGGCCATTTTGTAAAGATTGTTGTGAGACACAGAAAGAAGAAATGTTAGGAAAATCCCAACAACAAAAAAACCCACCTGCATCAACAGGAAAACCTGTAGAGGAGCTCTGGTGGAGCATCTCAAGAGAAATGTTTGTTTCAGTGAAGATAGGGAGAATGTTTTGGGCTCCTCATACTCTCTGTGCCCATGCCACAGCGCTAGAAAGTATTTTTACAAAGTCAAAAGTGTGTGTTTTGTAAATATCAAACCACATCACACAAATTTCAGCTGCTCAGCAAAGTTCACTAAACTTATCTACAGCAATATGCTGAATGTATATGAAATCTAATGCTTATGTTGCAAAGCAATAACCTTAAAACCACATTTTGCCAGGAAAGATCTATTTTAATAGATGCTCTATCCAAGCACCTACACTACTTGGAATGTGGACTGATACTATGTGAAAGGTAGGCAGGTTCTAACCTGGAGTGTGAGTACAACTCACCACAAATTTATTCAGTAATTTTTTAAGTATAAACACAACCAAGTGACAAGTTTACACTAGGATTAGGGCTTAGTTTTCAGCATAAAAGAAGCTGGAAATACTCAACTTTCCCTTCCTCAATAAAACAAGCTGACAAGGAAATGTGCTGAAATGGTCACTGGCTCAGCTGATGCGAGATGTGCACAAGGAAATGATGAGTTGGGAACATGACAGGTACCTCCTTGGTCTTCTGACTGCTGGTGTCATCTGTGTGGCTCAGACAAGATCTTTCACAGCTCTGCTGAAAGATGCAGCAATTTCTCATCACACCTTAAAAATGATCTTCCCTTAGTGACCATGATGCTGGGCTGCTGAATCTGGGTTTTAGTGTCCACTTTTGAGGTTACATCCACTATTTCACATTGTAAGAAAATTATCTTTGGTCTCCTTTTAGGGAAGGAGTTTTGGAGCCTGGCCCAGACCAGGACTGTACAGCCTAGTGATGCTACAAGTGGCAGAGGGCTGTCCACTTCTGGGAGAAGAGCCAGGAAGCCTGGTGACACCCTAAGTATCGTCCCTGCTGCTGTGGACAGGTAGCGTCCTGCAGCAGGGCTCACAAAACAAGCCCGTTGCTTTGCACATGAGACATTGGAGTCTTTAATGAAGACATAATGGAGTTGGATGGGAAAGTCTCTTGGGATTACAATTTAGATGCCTAATCTGTTGCTAAATTCCTTTGTAGCTCATCTCTTACTGCATATGGCCTATAACCACAATAAGCTCTTTTGGTGCCTCTTTAAATACAGAGAGAACAAAGATGATTTTCCTACATCCTGTCTTTCCCCTCCCTTTTAGACTTTCTTAAGATTCTCTTGAAAAGCTTTTCAAGGGCAACTAAAAGGAGACTAAAATTATACTTTGAATAGAATGGCATGAATCACACACACAACTATTCAGATGAAATTTTAGTTGTATAAGCAATTTTTTCCAGTCATGTCATCTTCAATTCAGGAGCCAGATGAGAAAATATTTGTGCATCCTGTGTTCTTGATATATAAAGCAATGTCACTGCCAGAGTACAATGAGTTTAAAATGCAGTTTCAATTTTTTTGTATGGTCTGCCTTTTTTACAATGTGTTTAGCTTTCCCAGACATTACTGTGTGCATTATGGAAAGTGAAGGCAAAAACCTATAATGTATCTCTTTACAGACATAATCATTCTACAAAACCTATCCCCTTCAGAAAATGTTTCAGCAACCCCCATGTTCTAAGTGCTTCAGAAGCACAGTCATGTACAATTGATAGCAGCTGAAAATAGTTCAACACATCCTCTTACAATTCTAGAGTTAATATCTCAATTATGTGTTATAGATTTGAATTTCAAGAGGACAGTTATTATTTCATGATAAAATAATTTCTGGACAGGGTTATGGAACATAAAATTCAGCTCAGGATTGTGTTTATATGTGATGTACATTAAAAAGTAAATCAAATCAGGCTGATCATTTCAACATTAATTGTATAGAAAAAGGGAGAAATATTTTGCTGGGAAAGACAAAACATTTCTACCTTTCATTCTTCAAAACAGAATGTTGAAAAAATAAATGTGATTTCATAGTTTTTTAGTAACTGCTTTTGGATATATTCACATACTTCACAATATTTGTAATCATCAAAAAACTCCATGCCTGTGCATCCCAGCTGTACTTCAGTACATCCAGCTGCATTTTATAGTGTGAATTAGATTTGAGTCTGTCTCATTTTCATCCATGTGCTAAATTGTAGTCTGCAGACCAAAACTAATCCACAAACATTTATTTTGAAAATTAAATTCACACACCAAAACCTAAAGGGTGAAAATCTACACCACGAAATGTTTAAACATCTAGGATGCATGTGCTTAGTCAAAGCTTCTCTGACAAGAGGCTGGTTTCCAACTATGTGCCTAAATAGATACAGAGACTTCAGTATATACAATCCACAGTGCACTTTAATATGTATGATCTGCTTTGCCACATCTTGGTTATACTTGAATTTTTAAAATCATGTTCAGACTTCAGGGCGTGTATAAAATATGAATGCTAGCAAGAATGCAAAACCTTTTCTTATTTGCTTTTCCTTTGAAAACCAGCAAGGTCACTGATGTAGAATTTAATATAAAAGAAGGGATAATTAACACTGGATTATGAAATGCGATTTCTCCATGGAGGTACGCTGATTGAGACGCTTAGTGAGTTTCTAGTAAGCACTTGATTCTAAGGGTCTGTGGGTCTGTAAAGGTCTCTCTCATTTGCACCTTCTTTGTCTACTCTCTATAACAAGATGCTGCTCTGCTCTCCCAATGCCTGCGTTTCAAAGAAGTGGCCTAGGGATATCTTTCACTTCTAAGTACTAATCAAAGTCAGAGGTTTTTTGTTTTATATTATGACTGTTTCATGCTTCTGCCATGTAACTCCTTGAACAAAATTTTTGGTTGTGTGACATTTTATAAATGTAGCCTTTACGTCATGTCTTTGCTCAACCAGCCACTGTGGAAGATCTATGTAAACAACTTGCTTAAAGTACTTTGTGCATTGTGTAGCAAGCCAATAGTGACTCATAAATTTCCTCTGGTACCCCTGTAATATCAGGTTTAAAAACCAGCTTTCTTTTATGCTAAAAAGTTAATAAGACCAAAGGAAAGCAAATGTTGGAGTTTTTAAAAAACTCAGGTCTGAACTCCATGGATTGCTGCTACCCTTGCTCTGCATTCTTTGTTAATACAGCAATGCCAACTATCATCAAGGGTCCCAGGGGGCTGGGGACATCCACCAGCCAAGAGTCACTGCACTGGTGCAACTCAGATGTCATTTTGCAGGGTCTTGCAACATCAGTCTCTCCTGAACATCTGCAGTATCTGGAGAAGAAATACTGATGAGAAAATACTGACCAGCATGGCAGGTACACAACCACCATGAGTATTTTGCCAAGCATCCTCACAAAGGACATGGTTGCTGTCCCTTCCCTGTGCACTCCTTCCATCTCTCAGAGGAGAGCCTGGAAAAGCTGGACAGTGCTGGCTGGAAAAGCAACGTCTGGTGTACCTGGCTGTGTGTAGGCAGGAGTCAGATGCAGGGACAGGGAGAGGACGGACTGAAGGTAAGCCAGGGAGCTCAGGTTAGGCTGGTGTGTGGGGGGAAGAAAAACTGCAGCAGATGTGAGGCAGGGCCAGTGAGAAAAATAGCCAGGTCAGAAAGAATGTCTGTAAATGAACATGGAAGGTGTGTTGCAGCATTTGTCAAGGGCCATGAGGAAGAGCTGTCAGTGGCTGAGCTGTAAAAAATAGGCCATATATGATTTGAAAGACGGGATGGGTAGGAGAAAAATGTTTCTACATAATAATAATATCATGTGCAAAAACTGAAGCCAAACTGTAGACGTGATTAATCGGAACCAGATTTCTTGCTGGTCATCTTACTTTGTAATACAAGTGTTAGGTTGTCTCCACATGAAGCTGACTGAATTGGAATGTGTTTGTGTATTGAAACAAAATGGAACAATTGTTATGAAAATGAAGGTGCCTGTAGAAGGGGTGTTGCTGCTAATGAAATTGTGTTGTGTAAAAGCTCACACACGTCTTAAAATTTTTGTCTAGTAACAGTTTAAATGTATACTCCAGCATGTTATTTGCCGTTTTTATGCCATATGACATCCCCCCTTTTTTTTTTTTAAGATAAATTAGTTCAAAATATTGATCTTCTGCAATAAAAGAGTCACTCCTTTACATTGTTTGACTAGCACTTAATTTAGAAAGTATGTAACACCTGTACAACTGGAACATGTTTGGGAATATTTGTATTTTTGTTTTTCTCTTCTGGAGCACAACAGGAATCAATTCTACCAGAAATTCTGTGGGACTGACAACAGAGAATGGCATGACTCTTTGTTATAACCCGTATCCTAGCATACAGCTGTAATTCTATTATTTCTCTGTCACTTAGCAGCTTTTGTTTGGATTTGAATCCCAGTGAATTTTTAAAAGGTATAAATTTGTTATGGAGCTTTAATATTGACTTGTGCTGTGTAGTTCTAATTAAGTATTCCCAGAAATGCACTAAAATGGCTTTGTGTTTGTTGTGTTCCTGGGTTTGCTTGTTGGTTTGTTTTTTTTAAGGGAGGAAAAAAATCATGGCTGCTATTTTCCACTCACCTAAAAGCTCTTTTGTGATTATAATTCATATTATTCAGGCTCATACTGACCACACAGTAAATAATGTTTAATTGTCTTGATTACAAAGAACTAAAAAATAACTCTGGCAATTATGTATTTTGTTAGCACTGCTGCAAAATACAAGAAGACTACTTGCTGATTCCCTAATGACTTGGGATCCCACAAAATGTGTCATTCTTCATCATGTTTTTCAGATTTAAATTCAGTGTTGGAGAGGGGGGAGGAGTGGCTTACTAAGAAAAAGAATATTTCAGGCAGTGGCTTACTAAGAAAAAGAATATTTCAGGCAGGAGCCTGATGTATTTATTTTTTCTGTAAAGGGGAATAAAGAATGTGATGCAGTCTAATACATTAGTTTTTAAGGGGTGGGGAAAGAATGACTGAAGTCTGGATTCACAAGTCTGGAGAAATCTGAGAAGCTAGAAAAAACATTTGAGAGCTTGAAAAATTATTTTCATTGTGCAGATATTAATGTTTCTGCATAAATTTCAAGATCCCCAAGCACCTCTATTCAAATATCCAAAGGAAGGATTTCTGGACTTTTCTGTGAATGTCCAAGGCAGTTTGTAGCTTTGGTGACATTTTAAACTAGACAGGTCATAGAAAGTTCTGTAGGAAAAGTCCAGAATTTTCAACCAGTGCTTTTCTGTGGCAGACAAACTCCAAAAAGAATTAATGGTGTTGTCTCTTTCTAAGCACTGTTACAGCCTTTCTGTAGGTGAAGTTCAGTGTACAGCTATGGGGAATATCAATCTGTCCACTTTCATTCTGAATCCTTTTCATTTAGCACTCATCATGATGGGGAAAAAGTGACCAAAGATTCTTTTGATAGGGAGCTTGGCCTTATAAGTACAGAGTAAAAATCTTCTGAAAAGAGAAATATTTTCCTGGTTTCTCTATTCTTGTACAAGCATCTGTACCTACACTATAGCATCCACAAGGCAGCTGTACACAGTTCAAAATGTAATGTAAAAAGAATGGCAGTGTTTGTATGTCCTTTCCATTTCTTATTTCCTGTTTAATTTTCAGACCAAATTAAGCCTTTTCAACTTTCTGTTCCAAATTAAGAGAAAAAATCTGTAGGGGGAGAACTTATGAGGCAAAGAAGAAAACTTCAATCCAGGACATTATCTAGAAAAATTAATCCTTATAAAACCCTCCCAGCAGTGGATATGACAAAGAAAAATCAGTTGGCAGCAAAGATGGACTTTATAGGCCAATAAAGGTAACTGTTGTGATGTTGTTATCCATTTAAAGAAGTTCCCCTAATGATAATTATTAAGAAAGGCAGGTCAGAAGCGTTTGATACTTTCAGATTCACATAAAATAAAACAGGAGGATCATATGGGCGCATGTATTTTCCTTGGTCCAGTCAAAGAGAGGAAAGTATGCTTAATTATGCTAGCTGATAATTTGAGCCTTAGCTCAAATAGTCCTGTTCCCATTTCAAGGTTCTGAAAGGACCATGTACACCTATAACAGGAATAAAGGTAATTCAATACAGCTGGAAAGGGTTTTCTCTTAGATGTAAGCTATGACAAGTTCATCTTGCAAGAAGCTGCTGTCTTAATTTTTTCATCAGTAAAATGGGATGATGAAAAGAGTACCATTCCCCAATACCTAAGTGGATATATTTAAGATTATGTATTTGGAGTGGCTAGAAATATGTACCACTGTATTTTTATGAAGATACAGATCACTTGACTAAACACATTATTTTCTCGTAATATACCATAAGACTAAGTTTATAGGTACCCAGTAGTCTGTGAATACACATCCTCTACAAAAAAATTTTCATGTTTGCTTTTAGCTGCAATGCTTAGAGTTGCCCTTTCTGTATATATGAAAAAAATCAAATTTCATGCAGATACCAAAGACTCAGATACCTGAGCATTTTACCTAGATTTAGCAGCTTGTGTAGGAAGTTGTAATTCTGAGAACAGAAAATGAAACTGCTGCTGAACTTGCCTGGCCAAGCACTTGTGGATGCTCCAGGAGCAGGTTCAACATGCAGAGGCAGGGCTTCTTGTTCCCATTAAGTATTTCAAACATCTGTCCCCAGCATTGAAAGGCTTGTGCTGGCACCTGTTGTATAGCAGATCATTTGCAGGGTTGTATGTCATGGGCTTACTTCATCCCAGTTTTGATAATCTCTTTATTCCCTGCATGCCTGACACGATTTTAGATCTGCTGACACAAGATTTCTGTGGTTCATAACGTCTATCTCAAGACACAGAATGTGGCTTTAGGGCTTGTACTTCTTAATACTTTCCTGTTTTGAAGTTCATTCCCACCTGATGAGGCTAGAGCTTGACAGTTGTTTTGAAATTCAAGAACATTATGGCAAAGGCTTATTATTACTGCTTACTCTTCAGTGTATAGACATAAGTTTCCAAATCTCATTGTGGGACTGGGTCCCAGGAATGCCTAACCTATAATCCCAGGTACCATCAATGTAGTCCACGGCTAGGGCAGAAATCTCCTGTCATTATATAAATTCTACACCATCTGTTTCCTTCTTAGCAAAATAGGCATGGCACCTCATGATCATTTCAACTATCTGATTTGCTGCTTTGGATATAAAATGTTTTTTTCATCCACTGGACAATAAATGTCACTTTTATATTGAGACAGCGTCAGACCTCTGAGCTTCAAATTCACAGGCTTGTTAAATATTTTGATTGTTTTCCTTGGATGGGTTGCCCTGAGATGCAGGAGAATGTGTCTTTTAATAAATACTACTATCTTTATAACCCTGCTTGAAATCTTTGTACATTCTTATCTGATTTCATAATCTTTACTGCATTCTTAAGCAGCCCTTTTGTTAGTAGACTGGTAATCCTGAGCAAAAGACTCTCGTGTAAACAGAAATTCTCTTAATTGTCCTCTGGACCACTGTGCAGCCTTTTCATGTGGCTTTGCTGTATGACCTATTTACTAAGGGAGCTTTCTGATCTAATATATATATATTTTCTTGGCAGATGAGGCTTTGTGGTATGCATTCCTGGACAACAAAAAGTGTTGCTGGGAGGCTGGGGGCAGAACACATTTCCTTATACTCACGTTTCAGAGTAAACAACTAGTCATCTTGCAGGGTGTTTCCCAAGCCAACACACAGGGAACACAAATCCATGGCTGTGACTTCTAGGACAATACAAAAAGTAATGGGAATTAAGAACATGGAAGAGGCGTGACTATTAGCTACAATCTGAACACCACAAATTCAAGAAATTCAGGCTTGCTCTTTAGATGTATCCTAGGGTTGTGATCTGTCTGAGAAACTGGAATACAACAATGTGTTTAAAGATTTACTGCTGCAAAGCCCACAAAGACCTTCATATTTGCAAACTTACCCTATATTTGCTCTAAGAAAAACTAAGTTAAAAGAATATAAAATAGTTTGTCTGGCAGAATCTTAACATAGGTCATGGAATGCCAGTGGTTACAGAAGCAATTGAGCAAGAGGATAAAATCCACCTACCTGCCAGATTAGATCGAAAAGTGTCCTTTACTTGGCATTGTCTGACTGATTGCTGGTTATGATGCTTTGCACCTGCATTACTTTTCTGGGATTCTGAGGTCAGTGCTCAATCTATTTTCCATTTACAAATGGTAGAAGGAATTTGGGAGATCACAGTTTTTTGGTAGTGATCAAAAAGTATGCTATGTGCCCGGAAGAAATCCCTAGTCCTTTACTAGGTAAAAGATTCAGAAATCCAAACTATTTTATGCACCTTCAAGGAAAAAGTTAAGGACTCTCATCATCAATAGGTGTGGTTATCACCTGCCCATTTAGTAAGCAGAGTCAGATAACAACTACTCTAGTGTTGGGCTAATGGTTAATGTATTGCAAGGCACAAAAGCAGAAAACTTATTTTTCTGGGTGTGGTAGTGTTTCAATGCCAAAATGAAGCGTTTTATATATTGTGTAAATGTACACTTCCTAAATGTTCGTTTTACCATCAACTAATCTCATTAACTTACTGTGATGAATATAACATGTCATGTGCTCTTATGCAGTAAGAACCAGTGCTTAGCTGAGGAGTAAAACAAATTTTCCCCATCTAATTCTCCTCTTTTTTTGAAGGATATTGTATCAATACTTGGCTTAGAGTCTGCCACTTCTGACTAAAAAGAACAGGTTTTTTTGTAAATGTGCAGTTGTTTTGTTTATGTCTTTGCCATTCTAAGAATATTGTCTCCTTTGTCTTTCTCAACAAACGTATGGAATATGGGAGAGAGGAGAGAAATGCAACAAAATGAAATAGATCAGCTGAGGGGCTGACACTAAGCATAGCTGTAGGGGAATTAAAAAGAATTTGAAAGCTGGACCACAGTACAAGTAAGCAATTTGAAGGAAGTGGGAGCAGAAGGAAAATTAAAAGTAATAGAAGTTAGAAGAATAGATATCTCTTTGAAGAGCTACATAAGAAAGAAAACAAAGAATATGAGAAAGTGGAATATGGTTGGAGAAGAAAAAAATCCAGTAGGTAAAGATGAGATTAAAACAGGAAGAAGGAATAAAATGAGCATAACAACATGAAAAAAAGAAGACGAGAAGAACAGTAGCATTGAGTTTACATTACTTTAATTCCTTTCTGTAGAATGTTAAAAGTTTTTTAGAAGTTTGTGGCAGTAAGATCAACAGAGGAACCAAGACAATTTTATTTGAACATTCAAAAACTCACATAGCCTCCCAACAAACCTGGGGCTTCCATCTGCTGTTTCATTTAAGGGTCTGACTTCAGAATACAAAGTGGATGTCCTGAAGATAAGTACAGTAAGTTCTAAGTAACTCAGATGAGAAAGTAAAAGAAAGTCTTCCTTGAGAGACTTTGAATGACCCCATGCTCTGTTCCTTATCATGGCTGGAAATTGTTACATTATTCCATTTCTGCTCACATGCTAGGTCTCATGGATGTGTCATTTGTCCATCAGGAAGAACTGTAAAAGGGTTTCTGAATGAGGAGCCCTCCCATCCCATGTTTTTTCCAGTAGAAAAGAAAGGACCATGCTGCTTGTGCTGAAAGTTGAGTTGATAGAGGTGGGGGAGTGGAAGAAATCAGTTTGTTCTCCCAACTCTTTGGGGTCCTGGACTGCCTTTTTCTTACAAAAACATGAGAGATACCCTGCCTCCCTCCATCTGTCAGGCCTTTGGTAACTCATCCCTGGCTCAGGGAGGGACCACCTAGGAGCTGGCTCTTTGCTCTAAACATTGGTCTTCTGTAGCCACCATGGCATTCACCTAAAGCCACCAGTTTGTAACGAATTTGGTGGTCATGACCTTTCTCACTCCACATGACCGTCTAGGATGTGGAAACCTTATGCAGGAGCTGGTCTTTTCTGTTTGGCAAATATTGACTCTTCTCATCTATTGCTTCTTCCTAAGCCTACACAAGCAGAGTCCAGGTTTTCACAGGGCCCTGAAAGCTGGTTTATTGAAGAGATCAAGGATGCTGCATAAATGAGCCTCATGCAGGTATTGCAACACTGGGCAGTGATGTTCTTCATTTTGCAGATGAAAAAAATACGTATGGGCCTGGCCACAGTGAGGACAGGTAGGAAATGTAAGAAATATGGGGAGGAGAGAGGCTAGACTAGGATCCCGGGCCTGTTAGGGCAGCTTTTACCTTCACATGTGGCCAGAGTTCGGATGAAGGCACTGACAGGCTGCTGCAGTACAGAGTTGTGTCTGGGAGATGCCAAGAGTAGAGTTTGGACTGGGAACCTTGAAGCCCCTGCTAACGACGGAGTTGCTTCCGCAGAAGATTAATAAATTTCTGGATTTAAATATTCTACTAAATTAATTCCAATAAGCAAATATTTTCTAGAACCAAAATTAACTTGTGTCTGTCTTGTAAATGTCTGATGGTTGAGAAATGTCAAATCATCCTCTGTCTGACACTAAAATATAACAATCAGCCTCTATTTTTGCTGTTCATTCCATACCACAAAGTATTTAGCAAAAAAAAGGGTGAAAATGACATTGGAAACTGAGATCTAAAGTTGGTAATTTTGTAGTTTAGGAGGAGAAACAGTGGGGGTGATTTTTATATAAGCCGCCTTCACCTCCTCAACATAGCTTCATCAAAGTGCTTTATTATATTATCACTCATGCTTTTGTACTGTTTTCTAATATTGTACTGACTTGTCTGAATAACTTTGAAAATTAGGGCTGCCTCCTTCTGAGATAAATCCAGGCCTTATTAAAATTCATAAACAGGCAGCCAAAAGCTTTGAGCACTTTTCCATTGATGCTGAGAAATGGAAGTGTCCTTATTTATCCTGATAGCATATAATTTCAAAGAGTGTCCACATCCATAGGAAACTGGATTTTGATTGATAACATTTAGGACTCACTGTGAAAGAAACTGATTTTCATTAAAGACTTCTGTGACACAAATTAGTCAATGGTATCTCAAATCAGCACTGTTTTAGTGTTTAATATTCTTTTGGTTCAAAAAAACTTAATGTTAACATTAATAGCAAATCTGTGCTCTCACATAGCGGTGTGTGAACTTCTCAGGTAGCATCCATATATGCCTGGAACTCTGTTGTGTACAGTCATTGCTGATTGCATGAACTGTCCCTCATTTTTGGGGATCAGTGCGGGAAGAAGGGAGATAATCACTTGTCTCTGCTTTTGAGTCCAGCTGAGCCCAAGTGGTAAAATTGAATTCTAGCTGTGAAGTATATTTGGGCACTGCATTGTTTTTCTTTGTCTTTCTGCCAAATACGCACTGAGAATAATGATATTTCTCCAAAATCATTCTCAAATTTAATTAGAAAAAGAAAAAAATTGTATGCTTTAGTCAAAGATGAAAATTGAAAAATTTTGATATGGTGTGATCTCAGAAATAAAAGAATTTAAATATAGAAATTGTCAAGCACACCAACAATAATTAGTAAGCTTTTGCAGGGTTTTGATATGGAAAGTATCTAAAACTTTAGCAAATAAAATCAGCTAGGGTAACATAATTATTTAGAAGTTTGTGTAAATGTTTGTATGACATACTGTTCATTTAAAAAGAAAAAGACTACATGAGACAAATGCAGCACTTATGACTACACTGTATGAACCATTAGTAATTGACAAGTTGGCCTTCAGTTTAGAGAGGTCTTTAGTAGTATCACACAAATATGATACACACTGTAGATACCAATGTAACCTTTTCTTTAATAAGAACTGACTTTTAACTGAATGTTAAGGTTATCCTAGAAGTAGTGTCTTCAAATTAAAATAATTCTTGGGTTTAATCTGATTAGGTTTATCCAGAGAGTTGGGGTTTTATATGCAATGGGAGAATTTTTTCTGCTATTCCTTTAAACTAGAGCAGATTCTGGTGAGAACCAGAATAGTTGTACTTATCCACAGCGGGATGTCTTTCTAGACAGATCATCAAAAAGATGCCAAGTTGATTGTAAGATCAACTGGTTTCCTGAGATTGCCACACTTCCAGATAATATGGTCTACTTTATAAAAATGAAATTATGTATATTTACATTTAGTTTCAGCAGCATAATTCCAAAAGCACAAGTCTAAATGCTACTTCTACACTAGTTTTTCATATTTCTGGGTCTTCCCTGACCTTCCACAATGTGTTGTGTGTGCACAAAATTCTTCTCGCACACCCTTCTTTTTATGAGGTCTAAGAAGTACCAAGTAAAAAATGTTAAAGTTGTAAGCAGCTAAAATCACTGACATTCATAGCAACTTTGCTGTTTATTACCACTGAGAAAATGTAAGATATAAATGTAGAATTTTAGATCCACTATTAAATTATTCTTTTATAACAAGACTTAGAGCAGTCCCATAAGAGCAGTAGATTTGATGGTGGCTTGCTTTTATAAAAAATGGAGTAAACGTAACTGATGAATTCTATTACATGTGTTTTCCAAATAACAGTAAGTACACGGCACAATCACTTTGCATTTGGAACATGCATGCCTTCTAGATTTGATGTATGAATTCAAACCCCCACAACCGAATTTACTAAACTTGTTTTTAGTAAATCAACATAAATATGGTAACAGCTTTTAGTAAATGGTCTTTCGGACAGTTTGTCGTAGAGGAATGTTCATACTTATCATCCCTCATAGCCAAATTTGTTCTGGTTCTCTGTCACAAAGCTGTGATTTCCCAACAAAATCTTGCTATAGTGTATGCATCATTAGAAATATGTGATTTTGATTTTCACTATGAAATATTTAAAATTAAATCTTTAAAACTTCTCAGCATTTTACCTTTAGTTGACTAGTCCATTCATTGAAACACTGGAATGCATTAGGAGTCAAAATAGAGGAACTCAGTTCCCAAGTTCTGGACCCGACTCAAACCCATTACTCTTAAAAATACACAGTCTGGTTAGGAACACCCTTTGAAGTATTTTTCACACTGACTGGCTCCAAAATGCTCATAGATCTTTTACCTTGATATCTGGGTTGAATAATACCCATCACAGAGCAAGTAAGTTGCATATTTTCCATGTAATACAGCCTTGTAAACATAAGTTATTTCAAGTCAATTGTGTATTAGCTCTATGAAGTCAGTGAATACTTGATGAAATGCTTTTTCCATACTGAAATATTCATGAAGCTAATTTTCAACAATCAACAAAATTGAGTCATGTTTTTGAAAAAGAAAACAACATCTTCCCATACCTGCTTGTTGAATACAAATCAAAAAAGACCCCTAAAATAGAAGTGATCAAATTCACTTTTTGTATTTGCTCCTGGTTTGAGAGAATTTGGAGTTCCAATCAGACCACAAGTGAATAGCTCCTTTATTATTATTTTGATTTCAGCCATCCTCTTTTGGGAGTCAGTACAAAGTACTGAATTTGATCATGAATCTGAAACACAACCCTGGCTGTAGCAGACACTAACATTTCAGTGAGGGATTTAATTTAATCTAATTCTCTTCTTCTCAAAATCTTATAAATATTTCCTATTTCTCACACACACAGGTACGCACACACACACAAAGTGTAACTGCTTTCAACACAGTGGTTTGCCTAGTATTTTTCATGCTGTCTAGGGTAAAACCTGAATTAGTATTTACTAATATTAGGTCCACTGAAATCTATCAAATCACTGCAACTTGGCCTAATAACTATTTTAGGGATGGTGGTTTTAATTGTATGATATATCAAATTCCGTATGAAGAGTTTAATTTGTAAAGGATTCTTTCTGTATGCCATTTTTAGCTTTGAACTCAAGAATGTATTTTGAACTTTCCTAATAGTGAGATTCACAAATGCCTTGAGGATAAGGCCTCTCATGTTAGCTGAGCAACCTAGAGATTGATAGCTGCAGTTCCAATGGAGAAGGACGCACAACTGTAACTGTGCTTGCTGTGGAAAAATGCACAGTGGCAGCCAGGCAGATGGGAAGAGATGGAAAAGACATGGGATGGTGATCTTCTTATCCACCCAGCACTGCAGCTTGTCTGGCCTGGGAAAAACACAGAACACTACATAGTGCATATAAGCTCTCTAAAGGCTTTATGCTGAGAAAGAGGCATTTGGAAGGTCCACATAGAGGACATTACAGCCTTCCTACTGAGTGCGTTGCCTCCTAGAATACCAGCAATGTTCACAAAAAGCAAGATGCTGGAAACCCTAGCCATGCAGAGAGAAAAGGCATGCTATTTACGCACTTACTTCTTCAGTTCCCCTCAGATTCACAGGTTAAGGCTCTCTTCAGATTCAAGAGAAAAATGACTGTTTAGAAGGACTCAAAACTGGGATGGGGAAGGAGGAAGATAGTAGCTGGACTTGCCTTAAGCGTAATAGTCAAGAGTTTGTACTGTTCTCTTTGGAAACAAGAGAGTGGATTTACTTACCCTACTCAGCCTGAGGCTGTCAAAAACATTATATCCTACCTCCCTTCTAGGAAAGTGCTGTCAGCACCAGACTAGCTCTGAAGTTGGCAAGAGGCAATCCCCACCCTTCCTGTGTAAGCTTTTCTCCGGCAAAACAAGAAATACAAGAAGCATTAGGAACAAGAGGAACACTGTAAGAGGATACTGTAATGTGACTTGTTGCCAAAGGTTAGGTGAGCTCCAGGAGTGCCTACTGTAATGTACATCTCACAGAGGGCTTGGGAGGAAAGAGAGCTTATTCTTGATTTCTTATTACTTTGGTCAGCAGCTAAATTCGGCATCAAAACCATGGGTGGTTTTGGCCATCCACAGTGTTACTACTGTAGGTACCTGGGAATGTGGGGATCAGAGGCCATAACAGGCAGCTCTAGGCTTTGCTAGCACCTGAGCTTGTGGGGGGGTCAGAGCTGAAGCCTCAAACTCTGGTGTCACCTAAATCCTGAGGCAGTTCTCCAGTGGATCTAGCTTCTTAAAAATTCTTTGATTATAAAGTCATTCAAGTCAAGAGATATTTTAATGAAAGGGCACTTTACCGCCCTTGGATTCAAACCACTTTGTAGAAAAAGCAAAGTTAGGATATGAAACACCTTGGGAAATAAAATATGCCCACTCTAGAATGAGCCCCTACTAAAAACAAGAAGTCAGCTGTGAAATGGTCGTTGTACAAGTCAAGGGTAATGCTAGTTTTCTCTCTTCAGATGCATAGTTCACACATCATAGATCTGAACAGGCTTGTGCCAGGGAGTGGAGGGACTACTTGTTAACTTCACTGTTTGTTTAAATAGATGACCTTTTTCTCACTTGGCAGGATTTCCAGGTATCAGTTCTTTGTGTAGATAAACTGTTCTTTTAGCAAACTTGGCTCTTCTTTAACAACTGAAATATTTTGGAACAGATAGTGAGCACAACAAAAACCTGAGCATGTCATAAATATAAGTGTAATTTATGGAGGGCACTCCTGGTCAGACTGAGTCAGCTGCCTTTCAGTTTGTTGACTGTGCTAGTTCTAGCGGAAACAAGCAGAAAACACTGACATGCTAACACAGAGTGATGAGAAGAAATAATCTGTGCCTTTCAGCACCAACAAAAGTAAGGCAAGAATCTTTCAACACATTCCTAAAAGGCAAGCGTCTCTCTTCCATGGAGAAGACTGGGGGCTCTGGGGTGTCCTTTGTCTATTACAGATCCACAACTGTTCTGTAATTGTTTAATTGTGAGCTCATGTCTGCAGTGCAAGATGTAACATGTGCTCCACAGCCAGACAAACCTGGTTTTGTTCACTAACAGAGCAGTGAATCACTTCTTCTTTTGAGCATGTTTTCGAGTTTTTTCATTTGATCCTGTGTTTTGTTGGCATGCTTTTCTGATACTGTTGTTACAAATGTGTTTAACTGTCCTTTTTTACAGAATTGGTGTAGGTAACATGTGGAAGTTAAGAAATATGTTAATGGGCTGGTATTCTACCTTGAAGCTATTTTGTGTACTCATCTGTCTTGCTTCCAGCTAGGACAGGGTTAATTTTTGCAGTAGCCAGGAAGGGGCATGGCTATGACCTGGAAATTATTCTTATATATAGCACTTCATGTCATTGCTGGGGGTCAGGGAGAAGGGAAGAAGGGGTGCTGGTCCAGGCAAGCAGACATGGTGGAGAGAGCCATCCAATATTGTCTATTGTCAGGGGTTCATGTGAATCATTCCTTTTCTTGTACCCTCTGTCATTAATGTTGTTTCTGTTACTGTTCATTTTCTTATCTCATTGCTGTTTCCAGTAAATTGTTCTTATCCTGTGATCTTTGCCTTCTGTGCCCCCAGTTCCAGTCTCCAGGGTGCTGCAGGGAAAGTGGAAGGGGCAGCATGCAATGCATGGTTTTAGTGGGAGCACTGAATTAATACTATTCCTAAACCTCTACAGACTTATTTGGCACACAGTGTGCAACACAAAGGGTTGAGATAACAACATATCTGGTGATTTGGACCTAAGAATTTGTTGCATTAGACAGGGAGCCAGTGGTCACAACATTGTTTGGTCTGTTCATGTGGGTGCTCTACCTAACCCTGTTGATATTCCTATTTGTGCTCCTTGCAGTGGTTTTTTTCAGAGCAGGGAGAGGGATCAGGATTGCTTTGTTGCTGTACTGTGTGGTATCAGCTTATAACATGACAACATCAAGGGCAATGATGGTTATTTGGGATGTGTATTCAGTGTTGCTCTCCTACCTTCACCCCAGGTGTTACCTTTGGGAGCCCAGACTATATGCAGTTTGTAGGGAGAAGAGAGGATGATTATTTTTCCCAGCTTTTCACCCCTTTTTTCTCCCTCAGGCCTGTTACAACACCTGTTGAGAATTTTTCATTTCCCTTGGATATTTAGGAAAGCATGTCCTTGTTGCTAGGTCTGCCAGGTCTCCTTAGTGCTGTCCATATCATGTTTAGAGTTACAGAAGAGATTTTTGGGGATGCCTTTCAGAGATCTGCCCTGAGGGTGAGTAGTCATGAATGGCATGGCATGTGAGAGGACATGGGCCAGTATTTAGAAGACTTCTCTCCTCCAATGGTTTGGAAGTTAACCCCTGAAAATCTCCAGGATCCTGTGTCAGAGCCTGGAGGGATTGATGTCTCAAGACATTACAGGATGCCTCTGTGTGTGTGAAGGAGCAGGCTGGGCCTCACTCTTGTTAGACAGTGATCTGCTCCCCACCCAGATCCTCTATCCCAGCCCGGCCGAGCTGCCAATTACTGGCACATGAGCCAGGGCTCCACTCTTCCCTCACCCAGGTCCTGAGTGGCTGAATGACCTGAAGTCCCACCTGGCCCCCCAGCCCATGAAGGTCCAGGGGTGTTTAAGCACAAGGCCAGCACATCTTGACCCTACCCTCCTCTTGGAGTTTGAAAACTGCTGGAACCCAGGAGTTTCTGGGTATATGTGTGCTCCTCTGTATCTTTTCTGTCTTTCTCTCCTTCTAATTCCCTCTTCTTGGAACATTTTGAGTAGCTTAACATTGAATAGTTTTAAAGTTTGCTAAGTTGAATGGGCCAAATTAATTCTGTGAGAAGTGTTTTATATTGATTGGATGTTACAGCAAACATTTTGCCAAAGTTCCTTGACATTTCTATAGTTTTCTGGTACACTTTAGTCTTGTTTTGACCTCTTGAGAATATCTAGCCAGTATTTCTCCTGTGTGTGTAACCCAAAGCACAGGTACCACTATAAATCCCTTTTCAGAGGGTTATTTGGGCCCTTACATCCTGTTAGAGTGATAAAAAATGTGAAAGAAAAATGCTGTGGCAGCTCCAGAGAGGCACAAAGTTATGCAACATGCTGGGTCCTAGATACTGTGTGTTGGACACTACTCTTCACTGTACAGCACCCTCAGGGGGTGGAGGGGAAAGCAGTCCAACAGGCACCAAGGCCACTCAAACTGCAGCTGAACCAGAGGAACTACCCATGCCAGTAGCTGTTGTCCCTATACAGAAGAAGAAATCAAAGAGCAGTTCTCACAGGGATGAAAAGGAAGCAGGGCCCTCAGAACAGGAGGAAGAGGCAGGGCCAGAGATAAGCACCTGATCCCTACCCCTGGGTGATCCGCAAGATATACAAATAGATTTCAGCAGCCAATTGAATGAGTCCCAAGTGACCTGCCTGCTTTGATGCTGGGATATCATGGCCCACAATATGAAACTAGATGGTAGCGAAACCAGATAACTGGGATTCCTGTCCTGAGGTGTGGGCATTGAGAAGGGAATTAGAAACTCTCAGCCTTTGAAGGTGACTCCTGTCAAGCACAAGGGAAAGGTATTCTCTCAAGGGTGATCCAATAATGCACCCAAGCAGCTGGAGCACAATGAAGAAAGGTATCCTGTACCTGAGGGAATTAGCTGTGCTGGAGGCAAGATATAAGGATTCAAATAATGAGCACTCTCCTGCATATCCGGATGAGGTCCAATGTACAAAATCCATGTGGCAGAATTTATAAGGAATGCACCATCCTCGTGTACCAGCTCATTGGCATTGATGACAATGAAAGAAGAACAAACAGTACTTCACATGACTACCTGACCCTGGGAATATGAAGAAAATCTTTTTCCTCCCTAATGGCATGCATCTTAGCTGTGGAAAAACTGTTCAGGTCATCAGAGAAGAGATGCAAAATACTTGTGGGCTTGTGATCCAGGAGTGGACTTAACCATGGACATTGTCCCCCAGTTATCCATAACTGTAAACTTGTGCTGTGATCAAGCAGGCCAAGTGGGTAAAGCCTCTCTGGTATGGTGGATATTGGTCAAAATACAAACATGGGGAGGCTTGGCAGATCTATTACACTACACCGCCNTTTGCAGTAGTCTAGAGGGGGGTGTGGCTGAGAGTACATGGCCAGGACCCAGGTGTTTTTTGATACCACATCAGGTCATTGCTGAGGGTGGGGGAAGGGACTGTTTGGCTTCTGAGAAGAAGGGTGTGGCTTCCAATCAGGCAAAAATATGGCAGATGGAGTGGTCAGGGTAACTTGGCAGAGGTCCTGAGCCAGAGAGAGTGGAGGGCTGGCATTGTCTACAAGTGGGGTTGGATCACATTCAGTGACTATTTTGCATGTGAATCACTCTTTCTTTTGTATGTATACTTTTGTTATTAATATTGTTTCTGTCACTGTTCATTTTTTTATCTCATTACTGTTTCCAATAAATTGTTCTTATTTATTGTGATCCTGTGATCTTTCACCTCCAATTCTCACCTCCATCCCACTGCAGTAGGAAGGGGGAGGAAAAGGGGGAGTGGTCTGGTTTGGGAACGTCTCAGTGGGGGCACTGAATTGAGGAGCACCATGCCTAAATCATGACACCTGACACTTACTGCGCACCAGCCTCTGGAGAAATTGAACGGTACAATGGACTGTTAAAAGACTCATTGAAAGCAATGGGGCCTTTGAAGTCTTCAAACATTGGGATCTGCATTTAGCAAAGGCTACCTTGTTAATTAGCACTAGAGACTCCACCCTGCACTTGATCCTACTTGTTCCTACTGTCTGTGATGAAGATATTGAAGAGCACTGATCCCAGAAGAGAGCCCTGAGGGACACCACTCATCACTAGACATAGCCATTGACCAAATACTCTGACTGCATCTATCCAGCCAATTCTGCATCCATGTCTTTCCAGTTTGGAGATAAGGATGTGATGTGGGTCCGTATCAAAGGCATTACAGAATTCTAGCTAGAAGACATTTATTGGCCTTTCCATATCAGCTGTTGCCATCACTCCATCACATAAGGTCACCAGATTGGTCAGGCACAATGTGCTGGCTGCCTCAGGTCACGTCCTCATCTTTCATGTGCCATAATGTAGCTTCCAGGAGGATCTGCTCTGTGATCTTCCCAGGCACAAGAGGGGAGGCTCACTGGTCTGTAGTTCTCCAAATCTTCCTTTCTGCACTTTCTAAAAAATGGGAGTGATGTTTCCTCTTTCCCAGTCACTTGTGACTTTGCATGACTGCCTTGACTTTCCAAATTTTATGAGATTGGTTTGGCAACAACATGTCAGTTTACATACCCTGGGATGTATCTCATCAGATCCCACAGTCTCATGGCTATTCAGCTTCATCAAGTGATCCCAAAACTGCTCTTCACTTCTAGTGGGAAGGACTTCACTCCCTCATATCCACAGAGGATCAAGGACTTGAGACAAGTGGGAAGGGTGACTGCCAGTGAAGACTGAGGCAAAGAAGTCACCTTGTGTTTCTCCATATCAGACACCACCAGTTCATCCTTCGAGCTTATCAGGGGTGCACTCTCCTTGGCCTTTCTTTTGTCACCTGTGCACTCACACAATCTCTTCTTGTTATTCTTCAATCCAAGCCCTGTTCCAACTTTTCCTTAGCTTTCTTGACCTCATCCTTACACATTCAAACTGTATCCCTGTGCTCTCCCTAGGTCACATTCTCTGCTTCGACTGGCTGTGCATTTCTCTCTTACTCAGTTTGAGGAACAGATCCTTGCTCCACCACACCAGTTTCCAGCTTGCCTTGCTCTATTTCCTACACACTGGGATAGAAAGAGAGCTCTTGTGCTCTAAGAAAAGTGTCCTTAACGAGCCGTCAGCTCTGATCAACTTCTGTGTCTTTGAGGACAATTTCCTAGGGGATGTCATTCACTAACTCATTAAAACGCTGGAATTTCACTCTTCTAAATTCAGTTCTGACTTTGCTCCTCTCCAAGCTCCTGCTCGTTGAGACTCCAAACTCAACCGGGGCTCAGTCACTACATCCGAAGCTGCCTTCAACCTCAGCTGCTTCAATGAACTCATCCACACTGGCAAGCGCCAGCTCCAGGATCACCTCATCTCTACTCTATCTGGTTTCTCTAATACCTGGACCAGGAACTTGTCCTCCAAGAGTCTCTTCGATTGCTTGCAGCTGGCTGTGTTGTTTTCTCAGCAGATGTCTGGGTGGTTGGAATCCCCCATTGGGATGAACATTCGGAGTGCAATGATACCTGTATCCAAAGCAAAAGTTGTCTTTAGCGGGCTTCCTCCAGTCAGGCAGCCTCTAGTAGACCCCCACCACATTTTTGGTCCTCTCCTGGATTTTCACCCACAGGGCCTCAACCTCTTTGTCTGATTTTTAGAGACAGCCCTTCATAATCTATCCTGTCCTACACTTAGAGCACAATGACCCTGCCTCTCCTTCCTACCCTATCTCTTCTGAAATATTTGTAGCCCTCAATTGCAGTGCTCCAGTCCTGTAACTCATTCTACTATGTCTCCGTGATAGCAATTAGGTCATAATTTTCTAAATGTACCATGGTTTCCAATTCCTCCTGCTTTTAACCCATGCAGTGTACATTTGTGAAGAGGCACTTCATCTGGGACGGCAACCTCTTCATCTTTTGGGAGGGGGCCTCTCTAATTCCTTTGGGATGATCTACATGTGTTTTCCTGCTGTTTCCTAATGTGTTGTTGTGTTCTAATTCCTAGCTGACAACCAGTAGAGCAACCCCTTCCCCTGCTAAACTTAGTTTAAATCCCTGTTAATAAGTCCTGCCAGCTTGCTCCCCAAAACACTCATGCCCCACTAGGTCAGCTGTTCCGCATCAGCTAACATCCCTCGTATCTCAAATGCAAGTCCCAGATCAAAGGACCTGAAGCCCTGAACAGACACTGGTCTTGTCATTCACCTTATCACTTGTCTAACTCTGCCTGGGTCCCAGTCCCCATCTTGGGAAGACAGAAGATTATACTATCTGTGCTCCAAATTCTTTCAACATCTTTCTGAGACACGTGAAGTGCATCAGAAGTGGTATTTCAGAACCTCTTCGTCATGGCATCATTTGATCCTACATGAAAAAGTAGGAGTAGCTGATAGTCCTCAGCTTTTAGCAGGCTTGGTTTCCTCTTTATGACATCCCAAATGCCAGCTCAGACTGCATTCTGTAGGCAGCAAACTGCTCTAGAGAGGTTATCCAAATGAAAAACAGCTGCTTCCATGCCTCTCAGTGATGGGTCAACAATAGCTAACATCCTCCATGGTTTTTTGGTGGCACTTGCTCTGACTTTATGTGGGATGATGTTTTAGGGTGGAATAAAATATTCTCATTTACGTATTTTAATCTGGACTATTCAAAATCTAAAAAAAAAAATTTGTTTGGATCAATTTTGTTCCATTTGCTTAAAAAATTGTGTCAGGAAGCCAAATTACTGGTGTAATTCTGATAGATGACATCTATCTGTTAGAAGAATGGTTTCTGCAAAGAATGCCATTATTCTGTTCATGTTATCCTCATTCTGGCAAGATCTCTTGGTGTAACCCAGGGTAGTTTTACCGTGTGAGATGTCAGGATTCAGTTCTGCTATTAACTGCATCTCCAAGCTGCCTGCCTGAATGCAGTATATATTCTGTTGGCTTGTATCCTGTTGTTGGCTTCATGCTACAGCTACGGAACACTATATACCACAGGATTTCATCCTTTGGTTGATTGTTTTATGAACCTTTGTTAAAAATCAGCCATTTATTTCCTGATTTACAGTCTGCTCCATATTCTGCATGTCTTCTGCATAACTCACACAGAGGATGTACTGTAGTGTTGCAAAGAATGACTAATCCTTTTTCTATTGTGATGATTCACTATTTGTTGTTCTAAGAAAGAGGCTTCTCAAATTATGTCTCTCAAAGTTCTTTTTCCTTTTTTTAAAAAATCTTTTCATATTTACTATTTATCAGTCTAGGAAGATAAAAGACTTTTAAAATTTTCATATAAATTTTCCTACAGTATCTTCCCTTAAGTATTGTCTGTAGAATTTTTACCTCCTACATGAACATTTAAGAAAAGATCATTCAAATATGCAACACAATGAATAATTTAACATTTGAAAGACATATTCTCTCAATGCTACAATTAAAGCACAGTTGTTCCTTACATTTATATGCAAAGAAATTTTCTATCTAATCCTGTTGATTAATCACGTCTTCCTTTTTTTCCACTGACTAGCTGTCTAAATTTACATGCCTTTTGCAATTACCTTAAGCACAGATCTACAAACTTTTGCTCTTATAGCTGTCTATAGGTAATTAATCATAGAAACCAACAGCTAGGTGTTCATCCTTTAGTAAAATTTGGGTAATTTATTTCTGTATTTTGTATTTCCTTTGAACTGTTTCATGCCTGAGACCTGCAGCAGAGATGTTTTGGTATGCAGATTTTTCTTCTTTTCAAAACCCTGCAGTTTTTCCTCCATTTTGTGGTACACAGAGAAGGTTACTGCTCACTAAGAAAATGTAATAAAATTATTGTATCTTTTGGCAATGTCAGCTACTTTGAACAATAGAACTCTTTTGAAAACACCAGCCAGCAGAACATTCTTGTGGTGCATGCTTCAGTTTTGTGA
Source organism: Pardalotus punctatus (assembly GCA_013400915.1). Lineage (NCBI taxonomy): Eukaryota > Metazoa > Chordata > Aves > Passeriformes > Pardalotidae > Pardalotus > Pardalotus punctatus. The sequence continues at coordinate 31,641 of VZTX01025371.1, forward strand.
AATGATTGGTTTTGTTTGCTTTGGGTTGGATCGGTGGTTGTAGTACATTTTTTTAATTACCTTGTCATAACTTATTTTCTTTAAATCATTATACTTTTAATGTCCGTGTGCCTTATGATGATCAAATTGGCTGCATCATTAATTCCTGGGGAAAAGAACTACAGATTTAAAATATACTATATCTTTCTGTTAGATGGATTTTGGCATGCACTTAACTTTGAAAATCTACCCCCTTGGTAGCTATGACAACTTGTGACAGATTCTGGGGTATTACAAGCAAATATGAAGAGTGGTGAATAGCACAGAGGCTTAGAAGAATTTCTCTTCAAGGCTGGCTACTGTCTGTTACCCCACTGAATTCCTTTACAGCCTGGATAGTGAAGGCACTTTACAAATACCTCAAGTTTGCTCATATCCCAAATCTGTTTATGTGCAAGAGACTGTGAAGAAACAAAAGAAGTTATAGAATATCAGCATTATGTGAACCAATATTTTTATTTAGGGCCCTTGATTGTTTTTCTGGATACATTTTCATCTTTCATGTGTGAGGCTCTACTTTTTGTAAAGGACCCAAATGTGGACTGCAGGCCACGGGAACTTCATCGTTCATCTGGGCATGTATCTCCCTCCTGCTCAGCTGCTATTCAAGTCCAGGAATTGAGGATGGAAAAATCTTGAAGACAATCTTACAGTCTTCACAGTGTCAGTGTCCTTCATATGTTGAAAATGAAGAGGAAAGATTTGTGGACCTCCAGCATGTGACCCAAGGACTTTGTGGCATTTATGATCACGGAGAGAAACTACAGAGCATGAATCACCTGCTAGAAAGCCCTCTCCATGATTCAGATCTTTCTTGGGCTGTTTCTGGCCTGGAAAAATACACAGTCTTGCTGCCTGTGCTTGTTATCAAGACTGATTTCAGCTGCTTGGGAAGAGAGAAGAACTCTAAAGGGCAGATCAGCTTGGCCTTCACTTCCTTCCAGGATAAACAGCTTTAATTTTGCTATTTAGAGACTTATTTGTTAGGCAGTGCTTTAAGAGACAGGAGGAACAATTTAACCTTGAAATACAAACCCTTTTCTTCATGCATTTCTGCTGGAACTCTTATGGAAAACCAGAAGACATTGTCTAATAGGATGAAATCCACTGCAGAAATGAGAGGCAGAGGAGAGAAGAGAGAAAGCAAGAGGAGAGAAGACAAGAAAAAGGAATGGACTGGCTTCTTTGAATAAGTTGCTAATCTGTAAGCAGCATTTTTTCAGCTGAAGAAAAATGACTTTGTGTGCTAGCCTTCTTGGTAAGGCAAGACCATTATCAAGTGTGTCTTCATTAGCTGGAGCTTCTTAGATACACTAGCAAGCCACACAAAATAAAATGGGCCAAACAGCCTCAGTCTGTGGAGCCGGTCAGAAGCTGATGGAGTTGTCCTTAAGCATTGGGAATCACCCCATGAAACTGAACCAGAAATACCAAAAGCAGCTGGGGTCTGTAGCTGTGTACAGTGGACTGGAGCTAGGGATCAGGATTCAGTGCAAGGTAGCACTGAACAACACAGAGTATCTATTGCTATAAGCTGAGCAGTGTTAGCATGGTAAAAGGAAAGTTTAAGGAGAGGGTTGATTTAGGATAATGAGAGTGCTTAGTAATAATTCCAGAGCCTCCTTTTGTGCTCAAAGGGCTACAGTGTCAAAGAATCACAATGCTTATTTAAAAGTTGCAGAGAGGAGCTGGTGTGGTTTTGTATTGTGGTCTGTAAAGTTTGTGACTGGTTCTGAGCGTTCCTGGCATACTGGCAGGAAACCTGCATGGCCATAGTGCTTGTTGCCTGCATAATCCTGTCTTTCCAATTCACTCTCCCTAATGGAACATAAAAATAACAAAAAAACCCAAACCAAAACAAACAAAAAAAATCCATAAAAATATTTTTTATATCACTTTCAAGTATAATCTGTACAAATGGAAGCTTGTACTTCCTGATTACTTACAAGGCTGTATGGATGACAGGGTGGCTTTTTCAGGAAAATTCTTTCATATCTGCTTCTGCTTTTCATGTTGTCTTCTGCAACATTTTAAAATATTTTGTGAGCTGAGGAGGATGAAAACATTGAATAAGACCAGGGGTATGAGCACTTCAAAATATTTCAGTGGAGAAAATACAGGCTGTAGACATGCCTGAAATAAACATGCCTGATGAATGCACTGGAGTTCTTTGAGTCCACTCTAAATTGGCTCTCAAAAGTGAAACACCAATAATCTTACTTGGAAGACAAAGGTGTGTATCGCAGAGGAAATAACAGTGACTTCTAACAAGACCAATAGATATTTTTAAATCAGGTGTCTGTTCCATATTTGACCTCTTTTATTATTTTCCCTACACCTTTCAAGTTTTGTTAATAAAATCATAAGATAGAAAGATAGAAGCAAAAGAACAAAATATTTTTGCTTCTGCCATTAATAATTTTTTTTCTAGTATTGGCCAAAATCTAAGATTTTGCTTCTCTGTTTGGTATCTTCTTGGCAGCCCGTTTTCTATGTAGTTTAGGATATTCTAACATAGCCCTGGTTTACCACCTTTGCTCTCCTCTGAGTCAGCTCAATCTGCATCTCAATATTCACTTAGGTTTTGGGTATTGTGGATGTCATCATGATAGCCTATGTGTTTATGTGCACTGCAGGATAAATCAATTCTCAATGTACTGCATATATTTCTGCTGTTAATGCAAACTATTCCGTATGTCCACAACAAAATCCCACTTGTTACCATCTCATCAAAATACTGGAGGAAGTGTGCATTGCTCTAATATTTTTTCTTCTCTGGAAGAGAGCTTTGAAGTTGCCATCTATGTATCCAGGTTTTAAACATGCATGTTAACTGTCCAGAATTAATAAAATTAGGCTTATTACTCACATTTTGTTGCTAAAGGCATTTCTTTTAATGGCATATACTCATGAGTCTTATTATAGTACTAAATGCAGGAAGTGATAATTTTTCCTTCTATCCAATATTGCATCATTTTATTATCCAATTAAAGTCCATATGTCCTGGTTGAATCTACCATATCTGAATAGAAGTTTCCTACCTTTCAGCCCACACTGTCTCTGATAGCCAGTGTTACACATCTTTGTAAATTATCTTGAAGGAAGACTTTTTTTTGGTGCTTCTGAATTAATAACTTCTAATTATTTTCTTTTACTGATAGGAAAAAATCTTGAAGAGAAAGCCACCCTCCTTCACTTTAGGGGTCCAAAACACAATGGGAATTTTCTTATCAGAAGTCTTTTCGCTACTTACTCCTATAATTAACTTTCGTTTCCTGTATCAGGTCTATTAGGTTCACTGCTGTGTTTTGAAATTATGTCTGTGGTTCTTTCACAGAATTAATTATCACCTCTTTGCCTCTGCATGTGGTCTACAAACTCTACCCTTTCTCTGAGGTTTGAAATAACAACATTTTCAAATTAATTTTATATCAATGTTTTTGTGATAACTCAAAATCCAGTGACTTGCCTTGCTTTTGTTAATTCTTTTGTGCTTCGGAGTCCTGTTTTTCCTCATTTATGAAGAAAAAGAAGGGTTAGTGTTCTTTGGGAACTGGGAGTTGCTGAAGAGGTTGCTGGATCCTGTGGCCAAAGTGAAAAGGAAGAATCTGGATTACAGTTTGGATTCTGTATTTGTCTCATTATTCTTGGTCCTCAAAATGTTGTTTGGTTGGTTTTTTGGAGTTTATTTTATATAAAGAACACAGAAACAATTCCTCCAGTCATAACCATAAAAAACTAAGGTAAAATACTTAAATATAAAGTTTTTCTTCCCCTGAAGACAAAAATTTGATACAAATTTCTGGGAAATCTTCATTATATTGGTGCTAATACTTTTTTTTAGGAAAGGACTGAAGTGTGACTAATATAATATTTGTGTTTTAACTTTAAATCTTGATGAAAATTAAATTCTTAGAGAATTATTTTCAGCAAAGTTCTTACTTTGAGGGGAATTTAAACCGAAATACAATGTAATTGTAAATGAAACTGGGAAAACAGTAATTTTCATCTCTCTGTACAAATTGATGGAATTTTTAGGTCTTATTGGAGTTAGGCAGAAAATTTAGTGGGATCTGGACACTTTAGTTCATTTGGCTCCCCTGACAATGCCAGTTAATGCTGTTTGTCCTGCATGAAATATTTAAGGACTTTCTGTACCAGAATAGCAAAGGTGCAATATTTGTATTTAGCCTGGTATGAGTTCAATTGGTATCTCAGCCCACCTGTCTCCCTCTAACAGATTCTGGATGCATCTTGAACATCCCATAGGGTGAATTCTCTTGTTTCTTAAAGCAAGGTAATAAAAAATTCTTTGGTATCTTAGCAAATGTTTTGCATTTTCTATCACCAATTCTGCACTTATTTTTGCCTCTTAAAAATACTTGAGAGTATGAACAAGCAAAATATATGGTCATGCATACAACACTAGCTGCATCCAGCCAAGATGTACTTGCCAGATACTCAGTAAGTTAGTCACTAGTGCAATTTTGTATCTTGGATAACATCAACCTAAAATAATTTGGAGCAGTTTAGTCAAGTCAGGTGTTAGGGTTAGGGATATACTCGTGTCAAACTATACTTTGCTAGTACTATAAAAAGGCAACTTGCTTGTTCTTCAATGTTAACCAGCTATCAGTCAGCTATTGGTAGATATTTGTCACTACATTTTTAAAAACTTAACATACCTGTAATGTCTGTATTGGTGCAGTTATCCGTTAATCTGGTTTAGCTAATTATTGCTGTTTCCTTATTTATCAGTCTCTGGGTCTGCTGTACTTGGCCTTTTCTAATCGATTGAATATCAGAGGTGGTAAGGAGAGGTCACTGTTGCTTACACATTCCTTCCAAAATGTACAATTCTTCCTTCATGCAAAATGGTTAGCTTCATATTACTTATGTCTAGCTGTTCAGATGTACTCTTTCTCCATCATCTGTCATGCTTATAATAATTATCCCCATAAACTGTAACAAAAATGTTTACAGCATTTAATTGTGTCACTTTCATTCCTTTAACGACTCAATCCAGAAGATGCCAGATGTTATCCACCTGTCAGAACTTAAACTAACCTTATCTCTGCCAATCAAGTGCTTTATTCAGTTTTCCAAACTGTTTGCCAAATTATTTGTAGGCATTTTTTATAGTGAAATAACTTGGCAAATGGCAACAGGCTCACTGGTTTATCTTCATTAGAGGTGACAGTATTTCCATCAGATTCATTCAGTTTTAACTGCCCTTGTCTTAAAAAACATCATTAAATATTCTAAACATCTTAGAAGATGATATTGCTTCCAAAAGCTTAAAAATCTCAGTTGGGAATCCATCTGTGCCTGTAACCTTTTTTCCTGTTGACAAATACTTCATTAACTGGCTAATTTCCTGATGCAGAATTTCTGTCTCCTATCTAAGCTGCTACATCTGACTTGGAAGGGATTCTCCCATCAGGAGTGATTCAGAGAGGTATTTCTCGTAGTGGAAAAAATATAATCTTTGTGCAATGTGTAAGTTTAGTCTGAAGGCTTCAATGTTAGCCTAATTGTTTCTTTGCTGTACTTTTATTGTTGTTTCATATTAAAGTTCTCAACTGCAATTGTTTCTTTCTAATCTGTCAATTCTGCTTTATTATTTTTCCAAAGAAATATCTCCATATGAATAGAATAAGAGGCTGGCTTTGAGAATTTTTGGTGTTCCTGATCAGTTTTGCTCTCTTTCTTCTCTTTAGACTGATCAGTCACATCAAATAGTAAAGAGCCATTTAAAATGACATCTGTGATGGAATACTTGAAACACATTGCTTGGCATCTAAAAATAATATCATGGACTTTATTCAGAAGCAGAGGAAATCAAGCATGGATAAACTGAGATGGAGTCATATCTAGATTTATAAGTCTAGTTTACAGCCTGTGTGCAAGTGGTAGCTATCAGGAATAAGTTAAAATTTTAATTCACGGACAAGTGAGTGTGAGCTATGGTATCTGGAGCATAGGGCTCTGTTGCCATTTTTGGCAATGTTTTTTCATAGACAATGTTCCACAGTTTTGGCCTGGAAAACCTGGCCAAATTGCCTATAACTATGATGTCTCATCTTCTTCATGAGGAAACGAAGGATGAGAACAGGTAAGAGTGAATCCTGTTAAGCTCCAAGGAGTATTGTGAGGCTTGGCTTCTCCATTAGCACTTAGCAAAGTGGTTTGAAATCTTTGATTAGAAGGTGGCTCTAGAATGAAAACAATTCAGGATGAGTTTTGGTTCTAATGTTTGCACATCCCATGCTGAGACAACAGCTGTACTAACTCCTAGTGATCTTACTGAAAATAAACCCAAGTGCTTAAGTTTTAAAACAAAGACCAAAGGCAACATCAGAAATCAGTGGTTCAAATACATTCTTCCAGTATTTTTGCAGATTGCACCAAATCTTTGGGAATTTTGATTGTGCAAAGAGCGATGTAGGAAGGCTGGCACTGATCTGATCAATGCCACTACAACGTCGGCCAACAGGACAGAACTTTGAGAACAGTTTCAAGTATTAATCACGCCTTTCTTCATTTCTCTCATATCTAAGAACTGATTTGTACTTGGAAGGTTAGATGAAGAGATGGAAGCTGATAACAGCCTGCACACCAGGGGATGTAGCATTCTTGCATTAACCTTTGAGATTTTGTGTCCAAAGAATTGTGGATACAATTAAGGTATTAAATTCAAAGAAACGGTATACTGTAGTTGGGGGAATTCAGTAAATACTTCACAGGTCAGCTAATATTTCTTTTATTGCTGACTTCATTTATCTCTTTACATAAAGGTACAGTGTACTTTTTCTTTCAAAGAAACAGCGGTGTTTTCTATAGTGGATTGAATTGGCTCTGAGCAGTAACTACAATAATGCTTTTGCCTTTTCTGATAGTTCTAGCATTGCTTTCCAGGCCTGTGGCTGGACTACAGCATTGAATAAGTGCCCATGGCAGGAAAACTAAAGATTCCAGCTGTGCCAGAAGGAGAGTGGAGGTCATAGGGCAACCCTCACCTGCTGGAAGAGTGTGTGCTCATTGCAGCACCAAACTTGCTTCTTCTCTTGACGTGCACAGATCAGGGACAGTCCTTGGGTGTTGTACCTGGGACACTGCAGTTGGAGCCAAACATCTCTAAACACAGCGTGCATGCGCATGCATGCAGGTGCACAGGGACCATATGGAAATAACATTATTTCTTCATCCTCATTTTCTACTCAGGTTCCACTTCAGGAGAGGCTGCCACTGTATTTCAAATAACTGCAAACCAAACAAAACCAAGCATGGCATTAAGACCTCTCTCTTTGACATTGTTTCAAAATGATGAACTGGAAAGCTTTTGTCCCAGCATCTGTGTGAACTGCTGGATTTTCAAGTTGGTCTGAACACACTGCTGTTGCCCTTGCTCTCTATAAAATGTCACAAATTGTTTAAAGAAGAAAAAGAAAGACATTTCCCAAGAAAAGTATAAACATTCAGCAGAAATATGCTGTGGCCTCTTTCCACAGTGAAGTCAGAGGAAATTGGGATTTCACCCCTCTGACCTCTTTCAAGGAAAAAAATGTGCCCAACCCATATAACTACATTTTGGTGTCAGCCTTCAATAAAGTTTAAAAAAAGAGAGATATGAAAATTCCATTCCCCTTCCTTCTGAGCATGAGTTTCAATTCAGAACAGGAAAAGAAAGCTGGTATCATTGTGTCATCATTGTACCAGAGAGAACTATTTTTAATTTTTTGAAGTTCCTTCTTGGAGGCATGTAAATATGACAGCCTATTTAAAAAGCCCAGCAAGGAATTTTCTGAATCCACACACCACAGCTAGTTCACAGGAAAATTTGTATTTCTTCTAGTACACCCATAGCTGTATTTTAAAATCTAGATGCTAAGCAGACATGTGTTCAACCAGGCATCATCTCCATGCTGCTTGCTCTTAAGGTACAAATGGCACAAGCCACAATTCAATGACATTCCAGTCCCACATGAATGACTGGTTTCTGCCAAAATAGAAATATGCTGTTAATTTTCCTCTGTGACAGCATTGCTACACTGTCATCCCACCTGACATCCGATACATACCCAGGCAGACTTAATGCTTTAAAGTACCAGGCATAATGAAAACAAAGATGGGGTAGCAGGGGGGGATATTTGACAGTAGGATGGCAACCCTCCAAGCTCTTAAGGCCAGTCCCTGGCAAATAGTGAGCAGTTCTGTTATAAGACCAAGCAGGACAGCTCCAAGGCATGCATTTGTCTCTTGGAAAGGCATTGCAGCAAGTCAGGTGAGGGGTTGTTTGGGTCAGGGGGAAACACTACTGGCATCTAATATGAAAAGAAGACACCGAATTCCCTATGTTATAGAGGAACAGGACAATGCAGAGGCCAGAACTGGTGGGGCCAGTTGCAGGCTAGAGAAATGAGGAGAGCAGGAAGTCTCTAATGCAAAACAGTGTGCCACTGTGGAGGTCCATCACCACACAGATGCCATCTCTCTGATGTGCCACTGTGACTTGGTGCTGTCTTGAGACGTGGTCAGGGACAAAACATATCCATGACAGAACTGCTATGGTATTGCAGTGGAGTCCAAAACACTGGGACCTCCTCCATGGCCTTGAGATGGGTTGCACTAATAAAGTGTGTCTGCTGCCATACAGGGAGGTGTGTGCCCAGCCTTTTCCTGAAGGTCTCCTCCATGATTTGAGAGCAGAGCCCATTTCACACTAGAGTTACCAGCAAGTTGTTTACTAGTGTAAAAAAGGTGAAATTCTGAAGGATAGATCAGACTTCTGTGGCTAAATTGCCCCTGCTGTTTTTAATAATATGCAACTAGGTGCTTTAATAGTACATGAGACTTACAGGTATGTGTTCTGGAGCTCTGCTCTCCATTACTAAAGGTGTCATTTGCTTCCTGACTTTCCTTTAAACTTCAGAATCATCTATAAAGGGTGTGGAAAAGCCACAAAACTCAGGATCTTTGCTTAAAATAGAATCCTTATGTCTTTTCCTGATAAGGGCATCTTAAAAAAAAATCCAGTGGCAAAGTTTAAAACTGAATGTCTGTGTCCCAAGTGTAATGGTACTGCAAACCACAAATAATAATCCTAGAGAATAAGGGAGGATAATAATACTTTCCATGCATTTCTTTCTGCTTTCCCTTTGTAGGCTGATGTCATCATTATGAATTGTCAGTTCCTGGGATCACACTTAATACTCTGGTGGTTTTGTTAGAAAGATAATTCATGTAGTGGCAGAAGCTAATTGTTCTTTGGATTTGTCCTTCACTGTAGAATTTTATGAATAAGTTTGTAAGTGAATTTGAACCTTATCTGAGTCACTTGGGTTTGTGCCCTGGTGCTGTTAGCTTTATTCTCAGGTTAAAACCAGCCATTTAATAAAAGTCCCTGCTTCCAAAATTAGCTAAGGGGCACTAAGAAAAGCATTTGACACTGTAAAATGGAGAAGGAAAAGTACAGAAAAGGCAGCCTTAGGTTTTAGAAATGCTTTTATTGTATTATTGTCAGCTTTTCCAAAAGCTACAGTAGTCTCTGATGACCTGTCCGCAAACAGTTCCATTGCAAAGAATAATAGGTGAGGCCATCTTTTGTCAGTTCTCTTTCAACATGCTCTTAGAAAAATAGCAGAATGTCTCATCAAACAAAGTAAAAGCAAGGAGAAGTATAAAGGAATGTTACCAATAGATGCTAGCGTAATTGTTGGATAGGGATGATACTGCTTATAATTCTGATTTTCCCGCAGTTGTCTTCAATCCCAGCAGCCTCATTTTCAGCAGGATCCAAACCTAGTGCTATTCAACACTTTTCACTTTAGTATACGAGGTAATTTACCATTTCAGTTGGCCTTGCAGTGACTGAAATATTTAGGGGATTTGTGTAGTGACAGAAATAGATAAGATATTTGAAGCAAATGGCTTAGCTCTGTTTAGGAAAATCGCCATGGGATTTAAGAGGATGCACAGATGTAATACAATTGGTGGTTTTATTAAAATTCTTTCTGTATAACATCTAGGGTAAAAGTATAGCCTATTCCCACTACAAAGTCCTCCCCATCTCCTAACCCTCCCCTTCCTGAATGAATTAGAAACCTGTCTGGAGAGGTAAGTAATACAGCAACAATGAATACAACAGTATTTTGAAAATCTATTTATTGTCTGTGTACAGTTGATCATAGCTGTGAAAATTGCTAACAACCCAATTCTACACTGTAAGCTAAAGGTTGAGGCACCTTCATAGAAACATAGAATAACCTAAGTTGGGAAAGGCCTTTCAGATCACTGAGTACAACTGTTAACCCAGCTCTGCCAAGTCCACCCCTAAATCATATTCCTAAATGACACGTCTGCCATTGCTTAAAAAATATGTCAGAGGTAGCAGATTTTCTGCTTGTCTATATACTATTTCTGTCTTGCTTGATGACAATACAAAAATGAAAGTGAGAATACTGACAGTCAATGCAGTACCATATCCCAGCATGGCTGTGTCTACGTGCAGGTGTCAATAGGAACATTTGCATTCACTGATATGGAACAAGATTGCCCACACACACTGGTAAATTATTTTTATTATTATTATGAATGCACTGTAAAACACTCAAAAAGCTAAGAAATACCAAAACATGAAGGTTGCTGGAGCAACCTTAATTTGGTTTCTTGGTGTGTCTTTACTGCAGAGGGAACTGTTTGGGAATTTTTCTACACAATTTTTGTCAAAAACTCCAGTCTGTCAAAACCCAAACAACAAACACATTTCAGTTTTGGCATTACTTTTCTAAAGCCCAGACTGGAATCTTTATGATTAGAACTTTAATTTAGGGCTGGTTCAGACCAGTTTTGTGAACCTGGCTCGCTCCAGAAGGAAGCCCTAACTAGGCAACATCTAAATGACTTCCTAGGCCTGTCCATTATTTTTTTCTCCGTACTTCTTGGTCTTCTGACTTAAGGCTGTAAGACTATACTGCGGAAAAGCTGTATGCTCAGAGCTGTAGCTGTAGTTAGTGGAAGATAAGCTTTGAAAATACAATGTTAAATAATCATAAGAAAGGTTGCAGACATTTGAAATTGCTTACCAACTTTTAATGTCTCTGCCTCACTTCTTAAACTGTGGAATGATTCATTAACATTTGTGTATCATTGCAGTGCTGTTATGGTAAGCACTACAGAAAAGCCCTTGAGGAAATTTTGTGTGTTTTTTTCAGAGTAGGCTTGAACAGTGTTAAATAAATAACACATTAGGCAACAGTGTACTGAATGAGGAAAGAATTAAATACTAAAAACCTACAGGGCATTGTCCTTCCTAAGTAATTGAAAAAGGCAGAAGTATTGTAAGAAGAAACCACTATGTGACTGTATCACTATACATGATGACAATACATATGTACCACAGAGGGTGAATTAAGGTTGTGCAGGGAGCCTTAATTGCCGGGACTTCCTAAATCCTGAATGCTCAATGTTGATTTTTAGAAGAACAGTGTTAAGGTGGGCTTTTTGTGGGTAATATGCGTATAATCTATAGAGAAAATATAGAGCAAATGTTTGACAGAAAAGTTTTATTGGGATGAGTTCGGTTGATATTGTTGTTTTTAAATAGTAACTGGAATTTCATTTCATTAGTATGTTTATTAAAGTTAAGTACATTGATCTATGCAGGAATTGGAGAAACAATAATTTTGTAATTAACATGTTTTCAAGGTCCCAAATCAAGTTAAGATCTTTCTTGTACATAAATGTAGTCCTTACCTAGCTACAATTAATGTCTGTTACCTGCTTGTTGAAAATTTTCACCAGCTGTGCACTGCTTTGAACCTACAAAACTGCAGTGGAATTTGGGGTTGAGGCAGGGACATATGAGAAAGAGGTAAGGGTAGTCCAAGGAGTGAAGGTGCCTTTTAAATTCAGGAATCAGTGGCTCAGTCTCTAAAGTTTGACACTTATCTGAGAATATCACATCACTGATGACTCACAGATATATGTGTAGCACTGATGGAAACTTCTGGATTTGTCACCCAATTTTTTGATGTCTTGTGAAATAAAGCATTCTCTATTCTTCTTAAGACTAACAAGTAAAAACTTCCCTTCCTGTCAGTAAAGAAGAATGACAAATCAAATCTTAAATGTAACCGTTTGGTGCTCTGATGGGACAGAAAGAAAACAATACATAAATTCTCCTTTTCTGAATAGTAAGATTCACTCACCAGTATAACAAAACTCTTTCCCTATTTTTTCAAAGTGTCCAGCCAGAGATTCGTCTGAAACTCCAGCAATGGAGCTCCTGGGCAGCCTATATAGACAGTTTTTCTGCTGTATGTCTGGGTCTCTTCAACCAGTTGATCTAAAAAATGGATGCCAGGATTTTTCTCAAAGAACACAGCCTTATGCCAGCCAGCCCCAGACTATTACTCCCTCTATATATTTAAAAGGAACACCTTCCAGAAGACTGGGAATCAGTGTGTAGACATTTAGGGGGGAGCAAAAACAGAAGAGAAAGAGAAATGGTGTTACAAGCAGCATTACCTCCAGTACTGCAGCAAAAGCTCTCCTGAATAAATGGATACTTTTATGAAACTGCTATCACAGGCTATGAAGTGCCCCTGTCACCTCAAAGTAAATATGTTTAAGAATGAATTGTCATTATTCAGTGGAAATCCATTAGAGGAGATGAGCCAGGATTTCTTTGTCTTACGTGAAGGCGTAGATTACACATTACCCTCTCTGGAATGTCCATGAGAAAGTTACTTAATACTCTGAGCTGTACTTGTGGGGAAAGGGAAGGCAACTGTTATCACTTGAGCTACCCCCTTGGGGGATGCTGTGATGATAACTTTCCTGTTTAAATTTGGGAAATACATAGTGTACAAATGAATGAACCTCATTGTCTTTGAAGTTTCCTATGTGAGTCATGGTGAAGACTTTACATAATTACATTAACATTATAGGGACAGGAATCAGCATGCAAACAGGCCACGGGCAAACATATAGTTACATGATTCTATCAGCTATACAAATGAAAATTAGCTCCCTTTCCATACTACTTGCCATGCTTTCTATAAGTGTTACATAAGTTAGTGATAATATCTAAAAATGTTTTCAGAACTTAGAAAAATCTTGCCAGAAGAATAAATCAGTGTAAAAGCTCTATAGGACATTTGCTGAAAGCCAGTATTAGTAATTCATTTAACATCAAACCTGCCAAGCATGCCTATTTTGTGGGAACCTAATAAAGAAACTTAAGCTGAATACTCTAGCAAGAGCACCTTTCCATCACCGCTCAGACATCTTGCATGGTCTGTCGACCTTGTTTTCACATTTCCAGCTTAGCATGGGGGCACATTAAACAGGCAGTGGTGAAAGAGATTGCAGAATGACTGGGATGTCAGGAGGCCTTTAGAAACACCTGCCAAAGGCACAAAGGTATGAATATCTCTGAGACTTTGTCTAATTCATTCCAGTGCTAAAGGAACCTGAGCAAACTCAGGTTGTGCTGTACATTTTCACAACTGTTAGACGACTGTTAAATGTTATTGATGGCAAACAAGAGCTTTTTTTTGATTGGCTGGAGTTTGAAGGGGAACGTAAAATTTTAGTTACTGTCAGAATGTTTCTGAAGCCAGTTGCTACCTGTCACCCCAAGCATTTCTCCCTGTGGAGAGTAAGAAGGAGGGGGCAGACTGAAGGAAGTCTTGCAGAACAACCAGAGAACAAGTTTCAACACTGACAGTTGCCTTATTTATTGCTGTTTTCTTTTCTTTGTTATGAAAAGAAGTCCTAGTCTTTCCCTGTGGTAAAGAACATTGTGTTTTGGGTTGGGAAAGCAGAATGTATACTAAATTAACAGTTTTTCAACATCAGTTCCTGGTGCTCTGTGATTTTCCTTGAAGTGCAAGCAAAATGGCAAATAGTGATGTATGAAATACATGTGCATTCTTATTTTATCTTATAGATGATTATCAATAAATAACACAGGAATTTCAATTTCATTTCTTCATGTCAGCAGACCAGACAGATTTTCCAAGTGCAGTCATGTTCCTTTTCTAGAATGACTTCTAAGTCTGCTTGGCATAATTGGGGTTGCCTCTGCTGCAGAAATAGCATGACCAGAATTTGTAAGTTGGAGTGGATAGAGCCAGCATCCCCAAGCCCATATTTAGGCATCCAAAGAAATGGTCTGATTTCCAAAACTGCTGAGCAGCCAGCAGCCCTAATTGGAGTCCATGGGAACTGTTGGATGTTCAGCGCATTTGAAAAATCAGGTCACTTATGTAAGCAACTAATTGTTGCAGTAAGAGCCCAACTTCAGCACCTAGTTTTACAAGGGCTTAAGGTTGCATTGCCCAGACACCTTTCAAAATTGGGTACCTGTCTTGCACTCACTGCTGACCTGAGTGGAGGCCCTGACTGCTGTTTCCTTACCAGCAAACTACCTCTGGCAGGCTGGGCTTCATCTCATCTACCTTTCTGTCTTGTCTCAGGGAGGTGTGCAATGTGCGGCTGTGGGTTTGCCGCTGCTCTCTGTGATTTGGAGGCAGTGGCTCCTCCAGCCTGCAGTGAATGCACTGAGAGCTGCCCGCACCTGGGTCACCTCCCTGGACCCCTCTGACTGCCTTTGAGAGACCGGGGGCCACCAGATTCCAGCCCTGGAGCCCTCCTGGACCTCTGAAATGACAGAGGGGACACTTCGAAGTGTTTGCCTCATTTAAACAGTAGTCCTGGAAATTCTAAGTCTTTACTGGCTTTATTCAGTTCCCTTTGGAAAAGGAAAAATAAACCAACCGAACAACTATGCTGTGGAAAAATCCTGCAAAAAAAGACCCCTCTCTTGACTGAAAGATCATCCGCTATGTGTCAGCAGGGATCAGCCTCCAGGCCTGCATGACATGTTACTTGCTGAAGGGTGTGAGGCAAGTATGGGACAAAGAGTGCCATGAACTATTTCAGTGCTAAAATGAACTTTGTGTAGCAAACATGGGGAGGCTTAAGTTCATTTAGTACCTAAGAGGGTAAGTTTGCAGAAGTTCTTGTAAATCCCTATTGCACAACAAGCTCAGCACAACTGTCATCCTGAAGTAATAGATATTCCTCAACATGGTGAAACATAAATAGGTGTCTTAGTCTGACTTTCCACATCAGCAAGGATCAGTGCAGATTATTTTCCTCTTTGTTCTTATGTTTAAAATAGTACACAACAAATGTAAGCAAGTTTCTTAACTCCTGGGCAGGGTCTGGTTTCCTAACTCCTGGTCCTGGGCCAAGCTCTAATCTTGGGCACACAGCATACATAAACACGTATCTCAGCAGACATTTCCAGATACACCGTGCAGCTCACAATTCACCCGAGATTACAATCTGACCTGTTAGTGGAGGATATGGGACAAACAAGCCATGTAAAGGAGCAGAAGCAGCAGTAGTGTTCCTTGGGCTGTGAGCCCCAAGTGCTGCTAGCAATAACAGGCCCTGAGTGATGATTGGTAACTTTCAGAAATGGTGTCTTTATGAAGTTCTGCTGGTATTACGAAATATTTGCATCCCTTTCATTACAGCACCCTCACAACCTTCAGAAAGTAGGGCAGGCTGACAGGCAGCATTCAAAGAAAAGCCGCACTGGGTGTAACACCAACAACGTCACTTTAAATTACAAAATTAGCTGTCTTTGTTTAACTTAATTTAGCAGGGGATGGGAATAGCTGATTGATTGTCAGCCCCACAGATTCAAGGCACAGGATTACAAGGTGCTTCATATGCTGGGTCTGAGGTAGAGCCAGAGATGGCTACAGCACTGGTACAAACACTGGCAAAAGAAGTGCAGAAGATCCAGTGATGTTTCTGTGAAAGGGAGCATTGGATCAGCTCACTGAACCAGCATAGGGGCTAATTCACCATCTGTCTGAGCTGCCTTGCAACTCCTGAGAGCAAAATGGCATATGAGCAGGAGCAAGTGAAAAATGCAGGAGAGAGGACAAGAAGTAGGAGCTCATTTGATATAATCTCCCCATTGCATTCATCTCACTGTGGTGTGAAACTGCATATTAAGCAAAGCATGTGTACATGTGGACTCAAATATCCTCCCTGTTTCTCCTGCACAAATCCCTTCCCATTTGTGAGGCATACTCTTCTCCATAAGTAGGAACACTGCACTTTTCTAATTCAGAGCCCATGTTTTGATTAGAATACTAATTGTAATTGTATGAAATTGTTATATCTATTATTAGACTCTCAAAAAGGCATTGTATTTACAGTGCTGTATTGTAACTCAATAGACTAATATGCCAGCACAGAAGAAGGGAGGCAATACATTGTGTAGGATTGGTACAGTCAGCCCTATAGGTTGAACCACATTTATTGATATTTTGATATAAATTTAAAATACAAATTAAAGTACAGTCAAAGTACAAGTTGGTTCCTGTGGTTTATGGGTAATTGTTGGTAAGAAATGGTCCTCCCTTAATGTCTTAAAATTTTAAGATGTAGGAGTTAAAATATGGTATTAATCAGTGTTCACCTTTTTCCTTTCCCATCCCAAAACCCAGCCTCACCCACTTGGTTTTATTGACTCTTTTACAGTGTTGCAGTCTGTTCTTTGACAGAGTCCATTTTTGTTCACAGGAATGAAGACAGAAATATGTGTTTGTGCTTTCTGATAAATGCAGACATAAGCCTACTCCCCCTTCCTTTTCTCTTTCATGGAACATACTGTCATTTTGAGATGACGCAGAAGTGCATCATCACAGAATATCGTGACTTGTTAGGACAGGCATTGCCTCTAGCTTTGTTTTAACATCTGGGCTACAACTGAAATGAAACTTAAAAGCTGCCATACTGATGGTAGCTAGCAAATATTACTGGTAGTGAAAGTTACAGATAGAAAGCTGGCAAGGAAAACCATTTACCTACTCAATATCAAAGAGTTGTGTCTGTGCCAGCCGCAGTGAGACAGTGCCAGAGAAAATGTGTTGCAGTAACATTACATATTGCCTTTCTATGCAAAAATACTGAACCAAATTCAGCCTCTGGTATAAGCAAAGGCAGTTCCATGAACAATTCTAGTGCCATGTCTACCTCTTTATGCTCATGCGGCCCACAATTATATGTATAATTTACATTGAGTGATTAAGAGGAATTTGCTTAAACTGCTGCAAACAAAGGAAATACAGTTCTAGGGCCAATGACATAACTTCAGCTCACATTGCTGGGGCTTGGGTGTTAAGGGAGAAAATTCTACAGGCTGGACTCCAAAAGAGAGAGAAAGGTCAGAGCAACACACAAAATGTGGAATGCGGTTATTTTCCAGGCAAAGTATCCCCCCGAGTGCCAGGTTATGGGAGAAGCTCCTGGTTCCTTTCAGCTAATGTTTCTTTTCCCAATAGGACCCAGAAGGGAGATCACGAGCAATTTCTCTAAACATACTGCCACACACAAGTGACCCCTAGCCCTCCTCCTCCCCAAACATCTGCTCTCACCTTTTCTGCCTGAGTCTGATGGGCTACAGGCTCTTCCCTTGTAGCTGCGTGCTGCTTCACATCACCACTGCCCTCAGTGCTGTTTATTTCCAGCCTTATTTTGTACCACAGTTTTTTTTCTTTAAAAAGTGGTTTTCTTAAATGAGATAAAAGCATTATCATGGAAAATAGTGTGGTAAGCCAGCAGGGCTGCAAACTGGTTAAACTTGAATATAAACTGTTCTATAACGAATATTGCTGGTATGTAGCCAATAGCCCGGAATAATTTCATTAATTAGTTATATGCCAGTAACTGTTTTTAGAGGGCACATGATTTACATTGTAGGCAGTTGAACATGTAATTACATGCTAAGGATGTGTGCTATTTTACTGTCATGAACTCTGTGGATGCAAGTCAAAACATACATTATAGAAGCAGATGATCCAATTTACATCAGACCTAAGACTCTTTTTGGAGTCTCTTAGCATTAAGACACATGGGTTTTGATCAAGTCTGTTTCTATGTCCAACATAAATACATTTTTCCTGTATTTTCCACTCTATTTTAGACGGCAGCCATTCTAGACGTTAAAAAATGCATGCATTTGCTGTTCTTATATGAGTTCACTCTAAAAACAGCACATGAAAAGAAAGAATTACTTTTAAACTGTAGAAATATTTCACGTTACTGCAACTGTTGGTGTTATAAAACTAACATGCTTGTTTATTGCAGGCTGTCACTACTTGTCACAGTTGAGATTGTTTTGATGACCTTACTGTGAATTTCTATTAGTATAAATTGAACTTTGAATCATAAGGGTTTTTAATATTTGTTTTGGGGATAATTGCAATATTCTTGCAATGGTTATTTTGTCCACATTTTTAATCTACATTCTCTGTCCTAACTCTGTTGTTAATATAGTCTTGGCCTGGGAATACTATGCAGTAGGTTAATGAAATAAACAGTTGACAGCTTTGCATTAAGATAATGTATTGTAGTTTGATGTCTGCACTGAGAGAGCTAATGACAGTGCTGGAGCTGGAATTGCTAATACCACACTGAGCACACCTTGGGTATGTATTTGCACAGCAAGTGCCAAAATGTGTTGATATTGGCCTTTCAAATTAATGAAGAGCCAGAAAAAGGAACAAAGTGAAAATTAACACAGCGGAGGAAAAATATTAAACAAGATCTAGAAGAAGAACACTGCCTGAGATCTAGGCTTTGTGGGATGTTTCTGGAGAGCACCAAAGGGAGCAACTGAAGTAGCAGACAGTCTCATTGCTAGCTGAAGAAAATCTCTTCTGCATTCATCTTACTTTAGTTCATTATTTCAGAGAGTACATTGTAAAACATTCAGTTCATGCTGCCAGCAATAATTTGTACTGGGATGTTATCGTCACTCTGGTATCCTCTTACACAAGCTTCCCATCTGGGTCAGAGTGTGATGCCCTAGCTTACTGAGGAGTCTATCAGAGCCTGGTCCCTCACCAAACCTGCTAGAGCTTGTAGGCCCTATATGACATTCACATTTTACTAGTGTTTATTAGCTCAGCTGCATCTCACTTTTTGCTAACAGAGGGCTGTTCCTGTACTTTCTCTAGCTTAAGGTTGAAAGTGTAATGAAACACAAGTCAGGAAACTGCAGCTTTTTTAGACAATTTCTTGTGTTCCTGGGCCCATAACGATCTTGCCAATCAATGAATCATGCTCCAAAATAGAAAACCGACAACTGTTCATCTACTTTACAGCTAGATTACAGAAGGGCTAAAAAAGTTATTTCTCAAGCATTCTAGACTTCATTGTCCCCTGCTCTGCCATGCTGCCTCTCAGAGTATGGAACCAAGCTCCTGGTGGAGGACATGTCTTTATCCTTGAGCAGGTTAGGTGATGCATACCTTTTCATAAATTTTCATTTTAATCTGCATGATCTTTTTAAGTGATGAAATCTATGGATTGAAGAGAATTGCCCTGAAATTAGTTTCTTGCAGTCAACCCAAAGTTCAAAGCATATCTGACTCTTAACTACTTATAATCTACTCTGGGGTTAAGGGAAGAACCCAGGAAATCCTGAAATCCAATTTTTGCACTCCCAAGCAGTGTTGCACTCAGAAGGCTGTTCTCCACCAGACAGTGATGTGACTTTCTCCACCCCTTCCTCTTCAGGAAGAATACAAGACGACTGTGCAATGCCTTCCTAGTTTGCCATTCCAAAGCCACATTAATGAAAAATGTGTAAATGTCAGAATCCTAACATAACACTCCTCTGATGTAAATATTGCATTAAAGAGGTGAATTTGCACATGCAGTCTACCAACTGAGAGTTCATGAGAGCTGACTTTTTAGGAATTGGGTGGGGTAGGGAACTGAAATAATGTATGCCTGCATACTGGTGGCTACCAAATCTCAGCCATCACTTTCACAGAGGTACCTTCCCAAGAACCCCTAGTAACTTTCTTGTGAAGGTTACTAGCATTCTACTAGAAGACTAAATACCTGGGAGTATGGTTGATCATAATATTTTTACTGAAGTCTGCCAACATAAATCTCAGCTGGATCTGTAGAGTTAAACCTGCTCACATGTAATTGATGTTTTGTCGCTGCTCTAAGGCACAGGATTTTGGGGCAGCATTGGAAGGCAGAGATTCTCGGTGGCAGTCCCTAGACACTAATTCCTTGCCACCATTTTTAGTTACTAGAAGATGCAGCAAAAGTCTGTCAGTCATAAGGAACTACAGAACATGAGTGGCTATAAAAACCTCCACCAGTTTTTATGTGCTTAGTAGTTAAGCAGAGGGTTTTGTGCAGCAAGGCTGCTTTCCACCCCCACAGTACTAGAGTGTAGGCTTTCAAAAAAGGAAGTTGGTTATATGCAAATTAGATGCAAATACCTAATAAGCTTGTTAAATAATTGGCATAGAATATCACACATGGTGCAGCATCAAACTTGGCAGCTACAATCGTCCCTACTGTACTGCTAGTACTTCACTGGTGCTAAACTGATTTGTACCAGCTGAGGATCTGGCCCACATAACATATGGAATTTCCTGGATAAGCTACTACTCCCTGTGATACTTAATCACTGATAAATACAGGCCAGATTTATATTGTATGTATATGCTGAATTTATCGGATGATCTTTCTCATTCTGCCATCAGTTCAAGCAGTCCATTAAAATGCTCATTGCAAATGACTGTGTGCTGGAATCAGAGCTGATCACATGCTGGCATTTAGTTTTCTTGATAAAGAATAGAGGAAATAACATAAACAAGTATGCTTGATTACTTTCCCACCCCCGTTCATCCATTTCTGAATCATGTTGGATTAACAACACATTTGAGACAAAGATGCTGAATTTTATTAGCATTGCTTGCTCACTGATGTCATTATTAAATGCTACATTATTAGCTACTCGGGTATAGTATACATTCTTCCTGTACCATTCCTCAGAAAATAAGCAAAAGCCAAATTGTTTTGTGGCATACTGAAACCAGTGCTGACTTTATGCAGCAGATGTTCATCTAGCCACGCATGTAGATGATTTCATAGATGGGGCGAGTGTGCTCACCAATCACACACATTGCTTTTTTTCCCCCAGCACTGAATCATCATCTCTCCTTAACTGTTTTTTTGTTGTTTTTTTGATATTTTTTTTTAATGGAGAAAGTAGAGCACTGTGCAAACAGTCATGACCTTTGCCGTCTTTAACCAACATTTTTTTTAATGCCCCAATTCCAGGCTGACCTCCTTTTTCAGAGCTATCTCTGGAACTCAAACAATACTATGAAAATACATTTGTCAGCTTCATGATTAGTGCCTTAATGGTGATGTTCTTTCACTGCTTATTTTCCCCACGCTGTTCGAATTATGGCAGTTTTATTTTTATGAACAAAGAAAATGGTAAAAGAAAATCCAATTTATTTCCTTAAATTTACCTCTATTTGGA
The DNA here is from genome assembly GCA_013400915.1 of Pardalotus punctatus. NCBI lineage: Eukaryota > Metazoa > Chordata > Aves > Passeriformes > Pardalotidae > Pardalotus > Pardalotus punctatus. The sequence goes on from VZTX01025371.1 coordinate 53,074, forward strand.
AGTCACTTCTGAGGGCTGCACTTCATATGTGCTTAAAACTAGAGAACTTGCAAGACTACTTGAAGCTTTTGTTTGGTCTAAATAGGAGAGTAGGAGTTACTTGCTTAGCTGTCACTATCTTAAGCAGCTTCAACAGCTCTGTGCATCTAATCTAGCTGCAGAACTTATACAAATACCACATGGTTCACAAAAACTCACCATCAGCAATATGGCTACATTTAAGACACACAGACATCTAGAAGTATGAAGCAGCTTGTGGTGTGAAGGTCAAAACTAGTACACCTCTTGTAGAGGTAGGAGAACACACTGTGTCTGGTAGGCTGTGATATCATGCTATCACAAAACGTAACTTTATACAGATCTTTTTCAAGTTTCAGACCTCACCTCCATCATCTCATGGTGCTTTTCCCCACTACATTTGAAACAGCAGTGTGTAAAAATGGCAGTTTGTCATTACAAGGGGTTCCTGAATCATCAGTGTCCTCCCACTGAAACTGGCTCTAGGATATTGATCACCAGCCAGGTGGTTCGTTTCTGGAAAGCATGCTCAATTGAAGCAGACCGCGAACGCTTGGAGCTCCTCTCTGTAGATATCAGTTACTTTGCAAGCCTGCTGTAGGCCAAGTAGAACCAGTGGAGTTTGAGTATGTATGCAGGGCCTAAGCAAGACTTTGTTGGGGCAGGGTGTGTTGCCTGTGCAGCCAGACGTAGAGATCTCTTTCCACCCTCACAGCTGTTTCTTTGACTCCACCTTTTTTCTTATTTTTCTCTCCATTATATTACTGCTTTTCAGTTTTGTCAACAATATAATTAGACACTTTACTTAAACTTGTATAAAACCCACAACTTTATTCTTCAAACACTTCTCTGAAGGTCAGGAAGAAAGACAACTAGATGAGTGAAGAAGCAAGCTGATGAAGAAGTGAAGTGTAGAGAGTAGCAGAAGTGATGCTTCAGGATTCAGTAACTCCAGCCCAATGGTGAGGACCACACGCTGGCATTTCCCAGTTGGGCATCTCCTTGCAGTGCTTAATGCTGCCTGGGATGTGCCTTATTAAAAAACAGAGCTGTGCTGAGGCTGCTGCTTGGTGACATCCCATCTTGCTGGGTGTCTGATGCACCTCATCCTAAACACAGTGTGGCACTGTGGAAGCCATTTGACCCCAGCCCTGCACACCACTCAGGCTCTGTATGCACCTCAGGCTTCAGAAAATAAAAATCTTATGGCTAGCTCTCCTTGAACATGCTGGTGTGGGCATCCTCATAAAATTCTGCCCAGCACAATGCTGAGCTTTATCAGTACAGTAGCAACTCTGATACTTCTCAGTAACAGCAGGAAGATGCTTTGAAAGTGAATCCTGTATGATTTCAAGAAACATATGCCAGTCTTTGACAAAGAGAAACCTTTTTCTTGGGGATCTTCTGCCAGTAATGTTCATTTGTGTTACTGCAGCTTCAGCAACAAACACAGACGGCTGGTAATGACCTGATTTGTTTAAGCATCTTGCAAAAGGAAATAGAAACTGCTGGCATCTGTGCATGGGTGATGATCAGATACTTAAACAGAGCCTGGAAATGGAAATACACACCTGACACTACTCTAGAGAGCAAATAAAATTTTTGAAAGAGTCTTAAACCCATGTTATTCAAAACTATGCATGTACTGTACAAAGAGACAGGATATAGAAATATGTCAGGCAAAGAATCTGCCAGGGAATGCATGTTGCTGGCCCTAAGTGCTATGGAGGTTTTTCTAGCTGTAAGTCAGAGGCCAATCTGCTTCACTCCTCAAGCCAAGGACTGGCTTGCAGTTTCCAGACATTGCAAACTTTCATGTGAACCTGATAGGAAGCTGGATACTAGTAATGCTCTTCAATTTGGAGCACCATACAGATATTTATATGATGACTGGACAAGCTTCATGTTTCTTGACAGTCTCTTTCTCTGAAAACCCTGCTGATGAGCCATGACAATAACCACAGACAGATCACTTTCAGACACATCAAAAAGATAAGCAGATGTTGAATTTGGGGTAAGGGATAGAAAGAAAGAAGCAAGAAAATTTTCTGCCTAAAAAGAAAGTTCTAACAGCATATTGTCTCAATTCCAAAGTCCAGCGGCAGTAAAAATTACTAACAACTTACTAGCAGTGAGGTAACACTAATCAAGAACTATTTTATTGCTGCGCAACTCACAGAGCATCCATTCTAGTGAGCCTGTAATAAAAACCTTGGTGGTTCACAATGGGAAACTTGAGCTCACTCTGCTCAGCTGTGAAACACCTACCTGCCCAGCTCATAGCCATCACTGAACACACAATGTTTGTGGCTGGGAGAGGCATGACCCCATGTCAGAGCGTGACTATTTCAAGCAGTAACATGGAGCACTGCTTGCTTCTAGCCAAGTTCAGAGGAGTAGAAGACACCCTGTGCTGGTGCAGTGGCTGCTGCATAAATCCCTGTTAGCAGTTAAAGCATGAAAACTGGCAGTGCTATACAGACACAATGTGTCTGATGGTAGGCACATAGAGTGCAGTTAAAACCCCATCCAGTTTATGTAAAGTTAGATTTCATGGGCTTTATGTGAGCATGATCTACAAAGTGTGCAAATCTCAAAAAACCTCATTTTTGCTCTTTAGCTGTGAGGTGTCCTTGGAGTTAAACCTCTACATATGCTGTGATATAGGGGAGCCTGCCCTCATTTCTTCCACTGGGAAGGTGGGGCTGTTGCTCTGCAGAGGCCAGGAATTAAATAAAAACTGACAAGCACGAGAGGTGTTCTGCACTCTGAAAGGGTGATAGTGAACCAAAGAGTAGCAGAATATATTCCTGGACAACAGATGACAAATCAATCACTGGGGTACTTGGGCACACCCTTGTCAAAAAGATTTGCACCCTCTGCAAAAAGGAAGTTTTCTCTAATGTGTACTTCTGAGCCACCAAATTCTGCAAAGAGGAACATAAGACCCTCTTTCTCTCTCACTGCTACATCCTGTGTAGAATAAGTTTCAGAAAAAAGAGTCTATAGGAACAGTCAGTTAAAAATTGGCTTAGTTGGTAGAGTCAGTCAGGGCAGAAGCGTTGACACTGATTGTTTAGTTTTTTGCAGAAAACTGTTGTATGAGAAATATTTGGGGTTTATTGATGAAAATAGATTTATTTCTATTTATAACAAATAGAGAAAAAAGGAAAGAGGTTGAACAGAATGGCAGCAAAATTGGTTTTATGTTTCTGTTAATCTTCAAATTGAAACAGAATAATAATATAACAAATGGTATTTCCACATCCAGTGATATTGTTTGTTCCTAAAGCATTTGAGTTTTTAATTTTTTTTTCAGAATTACTATGGCTAATTCTTTTCAAATTACAGAAGGATATTTAAGCAGAATTTATGATTGGAATAAACTGGATCAATTTAAGTTATGAAGCACAGGTGTGAAGAGAGAACATAAAGAATATCCCAGTTCCGCACTGAGAAAATGTAACTGAAAACTAGATTTTTGTGTCCCACCATCTGAGGTCAGATGTTACAACAAATACCTGCAGTCCACCTTGCAGATGACTGCAAGTGTGGGAAATATTACTATCATCCAGTGGAACATTTCTGTTTCTTCTTCCTTCTAATCCCAGCAGAAGGATAATGCAATAGTGATGACTTTTTTGTTAATTTTTCCAATCATGGCAAACACAATCACTGAAATAAAATTCTGAGTGGTAGGAATGGAAGGGACAGGAAAAAGAAATGTTTCACAACTAATTAGATAGGAACTGAATCCTTGTACATTCCTGAGATGGTCCAAACCCAAATCCTCAAATCTGAACTTAATCAGACCTCGGAAAAACAAAATCTGTATGTGAACTTAGTGACTTGGCCATCTCTTAGACCCAGCCTACATCATGACTCACAGAGGCACAAAAGTGCAGGAGAACATTACATGCTCTTCGATATCTTAAAAGAAAATAAACGAATCAGTTAAACCAAAACCAAAACTAAGTATGACTGGTTTATACTCCTCTGGGTTTCCTGTGTGTCAAATCCTGCCTTGAAATATAGGGCCTGAGAATAAGTTCAGTTTGTCAGAGCAAGCAGAACGTTGTTGTTATTCTCAAAATGAGAAGGATGAAAAGTAACATTGGCTTTTAAAATGACATATCAGACACACTGAGGGGGAAGGAGGGCAGGGAGTGGACAGGAAGGCAGGGTAGTAATGAGAAGTGAGAACACAGAAAGCAAAGCAGAAAACAGTACGAGTTTCTTCTCTTTAACCTGTATGTTTTCTTTGTTTTTCTAATTCAGCTGTTCTAGTGCCTGTAATTCATAATATTAAATTGCAAACGGAGAGCAGGTTTGTGCGAGAACTAACCTGAGCAATGAAATTCATATTTATGAATATTTGTGAGGTACTTTAATGCATGGGAAGGACATTTTCTCTCTGCCTGCAAAATATTACTCTAATATCGACTCCAGACCTGGAGTCTTTGCCTGTGTCACACTCTGCCCTTCTTCATGACAGACATGGTAGAGCTTAGCATTCCTGCAGGGTAGTACTCAGACTATTCTCAGCCACGAGCATTTTGAGTGGAAGGCACTGAAGGATCATTGCAATTGGGAATGCTGCAAATGTTCACCTTATTGTCAGCAAAGATGGTCAGAAATCTTGCAGGGGAACACTTTACCCACCCTGAAATGCTGATTAATCAAAATCAGAACATTCTGTGGGAATGTGTCTGTTTTAACAAATCTTCTGACAAAACACAGGCACGTTTCCAAACTTGCCTGCCAGGCAGGTTTCAGTCAAAAGCCTGCCCAGTTTCATGCCAGCTTGCCAACCCAGCTTCTTAGCAGTCTGCCCAGCAGTCTGCTGTGGAGAAAAAATGCCAGGCCTTCAGATTTCCCAGTGCTAGGGCAGCCCATTGAATTAAGAACCTGAGTGTTGACCCCGGACTTGCAGGCTGTTCATCACAAAGCTAGAACAGTCATCAACCTTGAAGGCAGGCAAGACCAGAACTGCCTGCCCCAGCAAGGGCAAGAAAGATGTTTGATGAAGAGTTCTGTAATGGAAGCAGTAAATGAAGGGTAAGGAGGAGTCAGGCTGCATGAAGGACAGCAAAAATCAATTTCCTTCTGCTCTAATTAGTGAGCAGACTGCAACAGACCCTGTTTTGGGAGAGTTTCAGTTCTGGATCCAGCACCCTTTGAGAAGGGGAGCACTAAATTGGCTCAACTACTGGAAGACCCCTATCAATTAAAGTATCTGCGCATGTAAATAAGTGTTTTGACCTTTTCTTCCCTCTAGGTTCAGTTTAATTTCTTTTTGTTGCTGGGGTGGGCAGAGCAGCAGAATCCCTTTTTTGTCATAGGGTGTGCTTGTACCAAGCTCAGTTTACTGGTATGTATTGCAGAGTGACTTCATACATGTGGATAGCATACGAAGTTCTTTCCAGCAGCAAAGGATTCACCACATCCACAAATCTGTGATTGCCCCAAGAACCACCCAGAGTTTCAATGGAAATTCAAACAAGCTGTCCTAAATGGCCTTTTGTCTTGTTTTGTTTTGTGAGAGGTTTTGATTGGTTGTTCAGTTCATTGTTTGTTTTTTTTTTTTTACTTTGTGTTTTGTTTTTTGTTTTATTTTGTTTTTTCCTCAAGAACAACTCAGAAACGTAAAAGGAAATAGGAAATATATTGGATAAGACATTCTGGCAGTGGTAATCATAGTAGTAGTCTATCTTTACTTGCAATTTTGGAGTCTTTTAATGCCCTCTTCATCCTTTAAAGGATGTGCTCTTGTCCTGTAATGGAAGAGAACATGAAGGACCTCTACAAAGGCTGGCGAGTATCAGCAGGCTTTTGTCAGTTCACAAACTAAGCAATGTCTCCCCATCATCTGTTGCTTGCTTCATCTCAAGTTTTCTTTAGGAAACCAGTTCACAAACTGTGTGAGCTTGTTACCTATAGCCTGGGATAGGAATGCAGGCTGAGACACTGTGGCTGAGAAAATGGTCTTGCTAAACACTTCTTTAAACAATCATTTTTAGTAGGTGTTATTGTTTTCTTTCTGTTTATGAGTCAATAGATTTTATTGTAAGAATAATAGCTGAGGAACAGTAAACAAAAATGGCAAATTGGGGCTTTGGATGACAAGTGTTCTTGACCATTTTATTGCAGTCCTGTTACTGGGCACTGGACTTAACTAACACCAATTCATCTCCATGAGAATTGTTGACAGAAAACTAAAACAGCTTTGTGTTAGAGAATAATAGGTCAGTCTGGAAGGAATTGTACATGCTTATTCTTCTGAGACTTGACAACGTTCTTTCATGGCTAATTAACCGAAGCAGAATTTAGCTTAGGTACATAGGGCAGGAGTACAGCTGCATCAACTACCATTTAGTTGATGTTTGTAACGAAACAGTGTTTCTAAGCTCCCATAGGTTAAGGTGGTGTGTGTTGGGCCTTCTAGAAATATATTCAGTTTAAAAGAGAAAAGGTTCATGTTTGTGAAGACTATTTGTACCAAGGACATAACATTTTACTTCTCACACGTGTTTAGAGCCAAAGACAAGTAGAATCAAAAGCATGGCATTTTCTTTACAATTTGTATAGAGGCAAATTCTATGCTTATTTTCACCAATTGCATGAGTAGCATTTGGGACTTGGCCTAGATAAAGAAACAATCTCTTACTCTTTCCATGTGTGCTCACTGTTAAAATATTTTCAGGAAAACTTGCTTCACTGATCCCTGATTTTACTCAGGGATCCTTACTTTTTTTTCTGGGGACACTTGAGAGGGTATTTAGGTTATGCATCTTTTTGTACTCATCACCACTAGCAGTGGAAGTTTGGTTGCCTTGACTTAGCTCTAGAGCACTGCTCAGTAAGAAGTTCACAGCTAATATTTCACACCCCAACACAAACCAATGCAGCTACAAGAGGTTTTGCCCCTGGACAAACACCAATACTTCCCAGCTCTGTCATTCTCCCTTTCTGGTGTCTCCTCTGTTTGTACATGAGGAAAGGCACCTCAGAAGCTAACTTAACAAATCTCAAGAAAATTTTCTCCAGGATGTGACATCACTACCAGACATAAGGAACAGATTCTGCCAGGTTCTGAGGGGAAGTTGGGTGGATTGCAAGGGTGTGTGCCATGTGCAGGCAACAATAATGGGATGGCAGGAAAGAAACCTCCATCCTTTCAGTTTGTTGCCTCATTCCTTCTTGGGGTGCCACAGCTCAGCTTTTAGAGCTAATTCAAAGAACTTCTCTGGTTGCTCTAACATAAAAATATTTTACTGGAATACTGGTTGGCTAACAATACTAGTTAAACGTAGCTTGCTACTAACACTACAGACATTTTGAACCACTACTCTACTTATTGCACAATTTCAAATTTTTGTCCTGTGTTTCAAGCGGCTCAATGTAAAAGCAAGATTACAGTCAAGCGTAATGTTTTCTTGTGTGTTTTCTTCTTTTCACATATTGCTTTTTTTAGCAGCAGGTCTGAAATAAATGAATTAATTTTTCGGTAGAGAAGATACTTTTAACTTTGAGGTGTTGCAGCCACATAAGTATATGCAACACTAAATCAGGATTTCCTTTTCTCTAGTTCCAGTTTAATTTCATGATAAATTTTATCCATATCTATCTGTTCTAACATAAGAGATTTGTACTGAATATTCTTGAGGTACTGGTGTTTATGCATGAAGAACGAGAATACAATAGTCAAAATACATTAGCACACTATATTTCCATTTCCTATCTAAAGGAAAGGCAGAGGTATTGAGATATAAGATACCTCTGAAATAACTTTATTTAAAGACTGCTGAGCCTGAATGACTTAATTGGACCACATATTCTCCAGTCCTACTCTTTTACTACATTTAAATACTTTTTTTATTTGAGACTTTTTTCTTGCATGAAACAAAATGAAGAAAACTGTGTATACATTATTGTGTAAGTCTCTGTCATACTTCTTTTTAGAGAGCTACTGTTGAGCCAACTAGTAAGTAGGTTTTTCCATGGGGTGCTCTATGAAGGAATAAGGGCAGCTCAGGACATGTTTGGACAGTGTGAGAGTTGGACCTAGATGATCCTTAAGGTCCTTTCCAACCCAAACCATTTATGTTGGGTTTGTGTGGCCAGGTTTTGGGGCTTCAGGGGTGGTTTCTGTGAGAAGCTGCCGGAAGCATTCCCCATGTTAGATAGAGCCAGTTCCAGCCAGCTCCAGGACAGACCTGCTGCTGGTCAGGGCCAAGCCAAACAGGAATGATGGCAAGGCTTCTGGGATAACATATTTAAGACAAAAAAAACCCAAAACCCTTATTGGGCAGATGTAATTATGGCCAGAGAATACGGGAGAGGAACAACTCTGCAGACACCAAGGTCAGAAAGGAGTGCAGGGGGTGTTCCAGGTACTGGAGCTGAGATTCCCCTGCAACCCCTGGTGCAGCCCACAGTGAGGCAGTTGTGACTCTGCACCCCATAGAGATCCACGGCAACGTAGAGCTACAGTTGCAGCCCATGGAGGAGCCCCACACTGGAGCAGGTGGGTGCCTGAGAGGAGGCTGTAACCCCTTGGGAGGCCTGTGCTGGAGCAGGGTCCTGGTAGGGACCTGCAGAGCTGTGGAGAGAGGAGCCCATGCTGGAGCAGTGTCCTGGCAGGACTTGCGACCCTGTGGGGGACCCACATTGGAGCAGGCTGTGCCTGAAGGACTGCACCCTGTGGAAGAGTGATCCATGTTAGAACAGTTCATGGGGAACTGTCACCCATGGGATGGACTCATATTGGAGAAGTTGATGGAGGACTATCTCCTGTGGGAGGCATTCCACACTGGAGCAGGGGAAAGACTCTTCTCCCTGAGCAGCAGTAGGAACATAATGTAACATCATATAACATTGTGTAACATCATGTAATATCATGTATCGACTGTAACCCCCATTCCCCATCTCTGTGTCCCCTCTCTCACTGGGAAGGGAGGAGGTAGAGCTGGGAAGGAAGAGGAGTGGAGGGAAGGTGTTTTTAAGATTTATTTTACTTTTCATTTTCCTGCTCTGATTTTGTTAGCAATAAATTCAATTAATATCCCCAATTTGAGTCAGTTTTGCCCATGATGATGAGTGATCTCTCTCGCTCCTTGTCTCAACCCATGAGCCCTTTATTATATTTTCTTTCCCATGTCCATTTGCAGAGGGAAGTAAGTGATAGAGTAGCTTTGGTGGGTGCCTGGCATCCACCCAGGGTTACCCACAATGCCATTGTGTGAATCTATGTGTCTAAATCCATGATGACTATCTATTTACTACCACAGGTACATTTATTAATACAGGATGTTCTTCAGGGTAGGGTCCATCCAGCCCAATGCATAAACTGTCCTGTAAGTAGTGAAACACAGATACCCTTCTCCTATGGTGAGTGCCTTGATGGCTATGCTACAAAAGGCAGGCTCACTTTTGCTCTGTGTCTAACTCTTTTTCTGCATATTAGGCCGCTTTCTACCCACCCTGCTGGATGCCAGATTTAGAACCCTTCAGCTCAAAAGATAGGAAGCCACCAGTGCAAAATGGGTTTGTACCAGCAGTGGCTGGTAGAGATCTCTCCAAATGTCTATCACACAAAACCCTGCTCTGGACTTGAGTAATAGCGGTCCCAGTTTCCCACATCTCTAGGAACCAGTCAGACTTACTGGCAAGAAAGATACTTCCCTAAAGGAAAGCTTTAGTCACCTGAGCATGTTGAGGGTGAAAAGGAATTATGGCAATGTAATATCTAGTCCTCCAAGGTTACCAAGCAGCTGAGCAGAGAATTCAGGAGCAAAACTTTGAATTAAGCCATCTGCCAGACTTTAAAAGGTGAAGACCATGCAACAACAGCTGTTGAACAACCAAAAGCATGCTTTTCAGTGATCCCTGCTAAGGGTATTTTTCAGGCTCTCTGTAGTCCTTGAGAACAAGGGTCTAAGACTAAGAATTGTACTCCATTCTCTTAATAAGGCTGTAATTAACCTGTCCAGTGCTTGCACAGCTTTAACGTACAATAACCATAAAGCAGTAGCAGAGACATCCCCTGCACAGAAAAAAGGCTTCTTCTTGTCTTTCTGTTAATCACTGCTGTGTGACAAACTTTTTATAGCTCTTCATGTCTTTAAGTTTACTATTCATTTTTCACTTCAATAGAACACATTTCCAACTATTTTGCAAAGTATAGTGGCTTCACCAAATGACTCACTGATAGTTACTGTCATAGGAGAGCCAACTGCTCAGTATGTTAATATGCATTTTACTATTCTTGGTTGTTATGGTGGCTGTAAAAATCCATCATGAGATGTTTGCACTCAGCATCCTGCATCAAAACACAACATCATAGAAAAATATATGCCCCCAGTGTCTTTCTGCCTCCAGTGGTCAAGCACACAGACTTCCAAACATTTTGGTAAATCAAGTGAAGTATATTTCTTAAAGATTTAATGCTGTAACTTAAGTCAGGATTAATCACAAATGTAAATCACCAAAGTCAGTGAGATGACTAATGTGAACAAAGATTAAATGGTAAGACCAAGTCTCAATTGTGTTTAAGAAATGACTGCCAAAAACCCCTGTCCCACTGGTTTCTTTACACATTTCTCACCTTGGAGTATGACAAATGAAGCAGAAAAGTAGATGACTAGAAAAGCAGCAGTGAATAGCGTTGGATCATATCTAAAAGACTCTGACTAAGAATTTTGACTTTTCCTTGTCTTGGCTCTGCTGGAGACCAGGCAGTGAATTTTTTGACTTGTACTATCATTTTTGAGTAATCTCATTTAGATGACTAACTGAATGAGGTTTGTGCTACTTCTGTCATTTGGGGAACTTTTATGCAAGACAATTTTATTTTGTTTTGGAGATAAGATTGCTCATATCCACATGGACAGAAAACTATTTAAAGGGAAAGTGTGAAAGGTGTTGGGGGGATATGTTTGTTTGCTTCTTTGTCAGGAAACTACATTTGCTGGGGCTTTAGACAAGATCCTGCCAGCAGTAGCTTCAGTTGCTGCAGATCAGGAGAGTCTCTGGACACGAAGGACCTTTGGGCCCCTTCTAGTAGAACTGGTCTTACTTCTCAAGAAATCCTCACTTCAAATCAAAATCCTCCAAATTATTGGCCTGTCTTATTTAATCAGAGTGATTCAAATGTCAGCAGCGAGGCAGCTCTGAGTAAGTACACGTGTCAAACCCCACTGGTCCTTGGCAACCTCTGGGCAAGGTGCTGTGAAATAGAACTCAGTATGGTGAGCTTGTTTCACCACACTGAAACAGTTCCCAATGGCAATGACTTATCACCTGTCTCCCTCCTGTGCTGTTGGCCATGAGAAACTGCTGATCTTCCTACCTGTGTGACACCTCCACCTTCCTTTTAAATTAATGTGGGTGTAAGGTGTGCCTTGCCATCTCAGTCACTCAGGGTGTCTGCTGGCTTTCCTTCTCCAGTGTTTTTATGTGGTGCTCTCCAGATTTCCTACTCATGTCTACTACTCAGTCATAGGAAGAGGAAAGCTGGGACTCTATCTCTTTTTTTCTTTTCAGTGATATTCCTATTATTTCCCACTTTCTATATGAATACTAAACACTTCATAAAATGGCACATTTTCACATTTTGAGGGCTTTCCAGTGATTTTTTTCCAGTCCAATATTGAAAATGAATGGCGATACATGTTTCAACTTTCCACAACATTGGCAGCACTATCTCAAGGGTTTCAGTAAGGGCAGTGTTGTACACATTAGAGGCATATGTATTTATTAATGAAAAGAAACTTTCTGAAAACACTTTTTGTTTTTAAAATATTCAGGTGAAATCAGATACTTCCATCAGTCCTGGAGATACTGCGTTCTCCAGATCATCTCTCAGTCTACATGGGTAACATGCCAGTGGCTCTGTGGGCAGAATTATCATTTGTGATCTAAGAAACAGGACATTTTTGTTTGCTTTTAGACTCATCTAAAATACTTGAACATCATAGCCTTCCTAGTTTTCTGCATTTGTCATATGAATAGCTGTGAAGCCTTAAGTTGGCCGTTGCAGTGAAAAAGTATCACGTAAATATTCTTTATTTAGTCCATGCACTTATTGTGCAATTTTTGGTGTTTCTTCACACTTAACAGTTCCAGTAAACATTGCCTCACTTACGTCTGCCTAAGTTACAATGTGAACATCTATTTCTCTTGGGTTTGCTTTTAGCAAGAGTACATTACAGCACAAATATTTTTCCAGAACAGTTTCCACAAATGTTCCCAGATGCATGGAAATATTTTGATTAATACTTTGAACTGTAGTCAAATTACTTGCCTTTTTTTTAAATGCATTTTATTTCTGTCTTTGATTTTTATAAAATCACGATATCATCTATTTTATGGAACTTTCACTACTGCTCTTCTTGAGCAGGAAGCCCTGGAGGACTTGGTTAGTCTTAAACATTTTTGAGCACTGATAACATTTAATATATAAAAAGATTGGTGCATATAGTTTTCTGTAATTGCATTGCTATTTAGAAAACCTCCTACAGATATGAAGAAAGTAATGCAAGGGAACCAAGGATAATAGCAGAAGCCACCATCTCTTCAGTTAATTTGAGAGAGTGTGTGTGTGTATACACATACACATATAAATAAATCATTAAACTGTGTTTAGTAGAGCATAATATTAAGACATGTTTTATTCTTATTTTGCTCCAGACTTACTTCAATTATTACATTGTACTGTATGCAGACTGTAATGAAAGTGAGGAATTAAAACCTCTCTTCTTTGGAGGCACTGGAACTTTTACTTTCAACTGAGTCTAAATTTCAGGTTGGGTCATATTCAAAGCTGATATTACAGGAAGCACAAGAGGCATGGACATAACTGAGTGCCAAGGAGTCAACCAATGCAAGAGATAACAGGAATTACTTCTGTTATATTTTTATTAGTTACTTCTGAAATGCGTTTTCTAGACCTTGCATGTAGTACTATGACTCAGCGTAGCCTTAGCAATACTCATTAAGCTGAAATCAGAGGTAGTGTTAAGAGAGTTTAAGTCATGTAGCAATAAATACCAATGAATCTAAAGGAGTTGAAGTTAATATTGTGCTGTCCAGGAGCAACTATAAATCATACCATGCTAAAGTCAGCTGAGAATTCAGCTAAAGGTCTTCATGACTGACTTTATCCCTCCAACAGGAAAATCAGTGGAGGTGGATAACCATAGAATGATTTTCTTTTTTACAGTTTTTTCAAAAGCCTTAGACTCCTTTTGTGCAGAATCTACAAAGCCATGGCTTTCATCCATGCTATTTTTTTTGTACCTCAGGAGAGGTGGAAAAATGGTGAATATGCTCCTTCAGCCACATCAGCATTCAGCCCTATGTACCACCTTATCCCTGACTCTGTCAAGCACTCACTGTAAGATTTGGAGAGTAAGACCAAATTTTGCTGTAAAAAATTTTGACTCTCCTGACCTCCACCAAGTAGAAGTAATGTCAAATATAGAAAACATCCTTGTTACTAATCTGAGAGAAAGATCAGTTCTGTTTTTATGGCTGATTATAATTAGCGACAAACATATAAGCAAATAGGTGACTAAACTCCATCTGGAATATTATTTCCAAGACTGTCCACCCACATAGGAAGGATATTATTTGCCTTGGAGACTTCTTTCTAGAATTCTAGAATTTCAAGAACCTGAGTCATGAAGGTATATTTGAATTACTGCTGCTTTTTTTTTTTTCTAGATATGACTTAAAGTTGTTTAAAGTATATGCCCAAGATTCATCAGAAACTATTTATCATTGTGAAAACACTATGCACCATTTCATTTCAAAAACTGCCTGAAATTTCAGGATTTACTTTCTTTTTTCACAGTCTTGTGACCTCAGTGCATCGGATTGGTACAATATGTGTGGGGACATAGTGCATGCTACACAAGATTCCTCACATAGGTTCTTTGGTGTGCCTAAGACTTCAAGTAAGTCACCAATATTTATGAGCAAGCAGGTCTCCAAGCTTATTGCTGGATCTCATGTCTGACATTTCCAGTAGCATGCCAACTGTCTCTGTGTGGCTGTTATCCACTGGCAAATGGAAGCGTGGCCAAAAAAACTGACTGCACAGCCTCCAGGTGGAGGTAGTGGTTGATCTCTCAGGTTTGGGCTCCTTTTGAGTCCCCTTTCTAGTAATGGTGGGCTCCCTAGTCTGTTACTTTTAACAGGTCTGCATATTGCAGATATTAGAAACAGGAAAGGAAGAGGGGTAAACCAATGTGAGTAAAGGTTATTAGATCTTTCATATTAAATAATCCAGGGAGATAGACAGAAATGGATTCAAGGCACTTAGATTTATGGTGGAGGGAGACTACGGGTACATGTGATTTTAAAAGACTGAGGGCTGAGACAAACAGGAAAATACTCTGAATTTGCTTTCTGTAAGGGTTGCTTTATTCCAGAGGACTGTATTTGTTAACACATAAATACAGGATGACAGAGTAATATAACAAGATAATGTTGGTGGGACTCTATTATTTTGGTAAGTGTTTAACAGAATGAAATCAGGAATAATTTATGTTCTGGAACTCGGATTTAATAAAGAAAATTTTCTGTTGCCTCAATAACTTTTACTTATGCAAGAAAAAAAAAAAAGAGATGGAGATACAAACCTTCTGGGAAGATAAAAATGAGGAAGACACCCATCTCACACCTAATCAAACGTGCGCACATTCAAACACATTATGGGATGAGAACTGGACTTCTTGCTCGCCACGTGTCACTTTCTAAAACAGAGGTTGAACAGGGGACAAACCAGCACCAGACTCTCCGGGGCATCTCCGCTTTTTGGGAAGCAAGGCCCAGGGCGCGGGAACGGGGGGCTGCCGGCGGTGATCGCCCTCGGAGGGCCAGCGGGACCGAGCTTCTCCAAAGTGCTTCCTGGCTTCTGCGCAGCATTTCGGCGCTGCCGGCTCAGGGGCGAGGGTGGAGATGAAGCAACACGACCGAAATCCTTCAGCCTTGACGGCCACGAAGGCCGGCCGGCGACCGTTGGCGCCCGCGGACCCAGGGTCAGGCGGCGCCCCGGCAAAGCCGGGCGGCTTCCCCCTCAGCATGTCTCTCCTCTTTGTCCTTTTACGATTATCGCGACTGCTTTCCGCGAGTGACAGCAGCCGCAGCGCGATCCACCGGCGGATCGCCCGTGCGCGTGGCGAGGCGGCGGGTACGCGCCTCGGGAGCGCGGCTTCCGCGTCCGTGTTCAATCTCGCGGAGACAGCGGGGCGAGGGCTCGGCTCCCGCACGCCGCGCAGACGCACCCGGATAACGCCGCGCACCCCAGCACCACGGCGGGAGCCGAGGCGGCAGCGCGGG
>VZTX01025372.1:0-10878 GCA_013400915.1 Pardalotus punctatus
CCCCGCCGGGAGCCGGGGTGCCCCGGGGGGGCTGCGGGCCGGGCCGCCCGGGCCGCGCTGGGGCACCCGGCTGCGCAATGGCGTCGCTGCCGAGGAGAGCCAAGGGCTGGCGCAGACCCCGGCGGGGCTCGCTGAGGGGGCCTGAGCCATCGCTCCCCACCTCTGCTGCTGGGGCAGCCGAGCAGCTGCTCCCGATACAGGAGGGTTTGCGTTAAGCCGGAGCGAGCCGGGGCCTGCGGCAGCCCCGGGGCCGCTGTGACCACCGAGCAGGCTGGCAGCGCTGTGCCCGGCCATGGCAGCAGCCACACGCATCCGCTGCCCTGGGTTCGTACGCTTCCCAGAGCCAGATCCTGCAGAGCTCCATGAACGCGCCCACTAAATTCCGAGGACATTTCACATGTGAGAATTAAATCCTGTGCAAAAGTATTCCCAGAGCTAGGCCTCACTTAAACTACCCATGGCAGGTTGAGTTTAAGTGCCTCCTCATCTAGGAACCAGTTGTTACCCACACATTGCATCCCAAACTGCTGCAGCACCACACCACCTACTCTGTGACCGCAGAGCGTCCCAGCAGAGCCCTGAGACAAGTTTCCCTCTTCTGTGTTGCTTTTCACACCACCTATTCTAATAACAACAAGTTACAACACTGCCAGTGCACAGGTAACTTGCGCAGTGGAGTTCGTGAAGGGATGCATGTAAGCAGGGCTGCAACTAAATTATTTTTTTGCAACTGCCTCTGTTCAGCCTTAATATTAGCATTAATACTTTCACTTTCTTCATTTAAATACAATAAAAGGGAAAATTACCTTTGCTTAATATTGTTACTAATCAGGTTTTGCAATTCCAGTTTTTATAAGGCGATAAAGTTGGGGAGAAGTTAATGTACACCTTTTCTGTTGCTGGGCTCAGTGCCCTCAGCAGCAGCTTATTTTAAATGGTGAGATCATCTATTGCAGCTGGAAGAAGAGCTGGGGAAAAAAGAAATCGTTTTTGTAATATTGTACAGTCATTTTAAGTCATTTAATATTGTACATCATTTTAAGGAGCCTGAAATTGAAAACACTGAGGTTTTGTTTTTTTTTTCTTTTAAAACCCAAGCTACTCAGGATGCTTTCTGGCTTGGCTAGAAAGACAAGTTTGGTACATGTTTTTGTTCAGGAATAATTTTGAACTGCTTTTAGGCTAAATTTTTACTTGTCTTTACTATCTCAGCAGAGTACAGAGTACATGACTGATACATATTTTTGGTAGACTTGAAAAGCAGTGTGTACGGCTTGATTGTTGTCTGTATTTCTCCATTCATTTTTGAGTGAGGCTCTTTTGATTGATGTGGGGATTTTGTTTGAAACGATGAAGGGTATGGCATAGCTACCCAAGATGCTACTTAGAATTACACCATACCTCAGCTAACAGAGAGATTTTTTATTGTGATTGTTACACTTTTAAAAGCGACTTAGCTAATCAAATTACTATTTTTGGAATGCACTTAAAGGAACATTAAAATGCATTAATTTCATTAAAATAAATGAGCAGATAGGTAACAAAACAAGTATCAGCCAAATAAGCAAGATCTCAACTCTGGAGCCAAATCCAGCCCTAGTGAAATCATCTGAGTTGTGCTTGTCTACAGCACGTTTAATTTGGCTTCTGCAGTCACACAGCTGACGCTTTATTTGGTTGTCAAAGGTGTGTATATTAAAAATGTGTGAGCAGTGCTTCTTCTCCAGTGTGATTAACCTCTGAAGTTAAATTCACCTGGTTTCCATTTAGCTCTGCTGTGCAGTCCTATCACACATGCATTTTTTGGTGTGTGTACACACCGTAGATGCAGAGAGGCATTCCCAGCCCCTGTGTCGGTCTAAGGGACGTGAGTTGTGTCTGAAGTGAGGGTGTGATGAGGTGGATTTCAGCAGAGGCTGTTCACAACCAACTGCATATATATGCTCTGGTTAATAGGCTGTACTGAAGTCTGTGCTACCATCTTTCATTACTGCTGTTACTCATGCCAGTGAGAGTAAAGGAAGGGTTGGTGTGTCTGTAATCACACATTCATTTGCTATGTAGATATGTCCTAAGAACCTCTCAGCCCAGGAAAATTATGCTGGAATAAGGTCGGATGTGAATGTAAAGCAGAACTGTGTTCAGATAGTTTATTCATTCTGGAATGACCGAGTTGTTTCCTGGTTTCACTTAATCCACTTTCAAAGTGGATTAAGATAATTCAAGAAACTGAATTCTTACACTGGCATGAGAGTTGTCTACACATGGGTTTAGTCAAACATAATTACTGCAGTGTACCAAGTAAGTGTCATGAAATAATTTGGTGCGTAGACAAGTCCAGAGTCCCACAGGTGAAAACAACAGAATTTAGTCATTTTGTATAACATGAGGTTAATTTAGCCCAACATTTGACCTACTTCTTTCCTCATGAAGCATATTTAATTCATTACAGTTTTTTCTTCCTCAACAAAAACCCCACAACAGAAATGT
This sequence comes from Pardalotus punctatus, assembly GCA_013400915.1. Classification (NCBI taxonomy): domain Eukaryota; kingdom Metazoa; phylum Chordata; class Aves; order Passeriformes; family Pardalotidae; genus Pardalotus; species Pardalotus punctatus. The sequence continues at coordinate 2,491 of VZTX01025372.1, forward strand.
ACTTATGATCAGTTTTAAGATAGCAATGACATGTGCACTCCACTAAAAAGAAACAATTTAACCAGTATGTACTCTAAATACCTTCTCAACTGCCGTAAAGAAGACACAAGGCTCTTTACTGGAAAAAATACCGGCTTCTCAATCAAAAATATTTTGAGTGGGCTGTTACAAGAAAAATGAAAACAAACCCCAAATCTCCTCTCCCCTCTGAGACACCCATGATCCATTTGACTGCATTCCATTCATAGCAATAGCACTCAGTCTGACTCAGCAATATTAGTTCCTGAATGAGGAACCTCACAGGCTCACACACAAGGGTTTGCTGAACAACAGGGCCTTCAGGAGGCACCTTAAGAATAGACAGCTAATTTATAGTTTACTTACAGAGGTCTGAATCGGGAAGAACCTACCTGAAACCCAGGCAGCTAGTCTGCTTCTGCTCTGAATCAGGTGTATGGCATCACTGGCATACAGGAAAGTGACCGAACTGATAATGACAACGTACAAGGTGCCTTGTGACCTTGTTCCAAGCACAAAGTTTGTCAAATGTCATTCAGTGTCATTCCATGCCACAGACATCCATGGAAGAAGAGCGATGACTGATGTGAATGAAGTCTCCTAAACTTAAGATTGTTTGTTGGTTTGCTCTTTTTTTTTTTTTTTTTTTTTTGGGCAGGGGGGAACCAAATAGAAACTAGATGAGGTAGGAATTATGAAGGTGAAAAAATCCAACTTCTGCTTTGTGTCAAAGACTGTAATGTGTCACACATTACAGCGGGTAACCTATGGGCTTCCCTTACACAGATGAAGTGGACCCAGCTACTCTGTGTAAGAGGCAGTGATGCCCGTAAGATTCTCATTTTGTGATTATAAAGCATGGCTTTGCCCTCCTGTGCTTGTCTTGGTTGAAGATACAGGGAATGGATTTCACCTACAACTCCCTCATGCCAAACCTGCTTATCTGAGAGTAATTATCTTAATAAAATAAGCATTGACTAAAGAATGTAAACGTGGACAAACATAAAACAAAAAATCAAGTTCTTAAGTTCTGTGGTGCTGGATGACTTTGACCATGGGTATTGATATTAAGGCTCCAACTCAGATTGAAGGCAGTGAGAGTTTTATAGGAGCGTGCCTGGTCTGAAATCCCACTTGAATAAAAAAATTGGATTGGATTATTTTACACTGTTTCCACTGAGAGGTCTCTGAGCATTGGATGCACCTGCAGTGGTGGGGTATCCTGGCTCTCCCCCACTCCTGTCATTGCAGGGGCATTACTCATCCAGTGAGGAAGGTGTCTTTAAAGCTCCAAGATGATGGCACAGCACACGGAAGAGGAAATCTCAGCACACAGCCAATGCCAGGCAATGAAGGATCCTCTGTGGGAGTTGGTTAGTAGTGCCAATGTTTGATATTTGTCGTAACAACCACCAACTGTTTTGTTTTTTGTTCTAACAATGTGAATTATGCATTAAACATTAATACAAGTGAGTGTACTCTCTTTTGATCTTCAAGCATAATCATTTCTAATGAGAGCTTATACATGAGCATTGAAACAAATCCCTGAGTCATGTGAATTTACATTGGTTTTACTCTGTGGGAAAGATCCCACATAAGTTACTCATGTCTGTAAAACATAACATACTTATAAATCAGAAGAAAAACATGAGCTTGCATTTGTCTGTTGGAACATAAATATCTGCGTAGACATTTGGCTTCTACCCTAGCAGTAATGCAACATTAAAAAGTTAATTTATCAGAGATCAGGATTCGGGGTGGGGCCCTCAACTAATGTGAGATCCAAGTCTCTCAGAATAAGCTCACCTCTTAGTTTCTACCATCTGGCTTCTTACAAGAGTTGAGTCTAGTATCAGAGGAATTTGAACTAGCTGTAAGTAAGGGATCAGAATTTGGCTTGCTTGATACAGCTAAAAGTTGCCGAGCTGCCATCACCAAGTTATAATATGCCAATACAAGCAGGCAAACTGTGGTGCTCAGCGGCACCTCTCCAGATGCGCTTGACAGCCAGTGCAAGGCTGACCCAGGCTGGACCCACTGTAGAACCTGCTTGGCCATGTTTAATATCTGCACTTCTTAAAACAAGTCACAAATGGTGCATTCCATAAAAACATAAACACTGTGGATTGTGCAACTGCCAAGACAGTTATTTAAAATGCAAACAGAATTTAAGCCCTTTCCCCTTTGACACACTGCACAAATATTAAACCAACAAGCGGTTAGGAGTCTGCACTTCAGCAGCCGTGCTGTGTGTGCAACGGACAGGCAACACACTGGGGAAAGTACAGGGCAAAACAGTATGGGATGGGCCTGATTCCTGGGGCTGCAGGTACTCACTACAAGATTTCCAGAATGCCTCCTGCCTTTCCAAACAGGCCTCAATGCCAAAGGTTGCAGAAGGTGACTATCAAGAAGGTATTATGTTTAATGGCAGATAGGCTGTATCTATGATTAAGGTCATATCTCAGGAATTCTCAAAAGCCCATTAATGTATTTTATTCTTAATGTGTAAGTGCTGAAGGAGTCCTGGAAGCCAAAAATCCAGGATTACCCCACATAATTCAGTGTTTTCACAGGAGGCTAGTCATGCTCTCTGCTGCTTCCTTTCTCTTTCCTGAATAACCTTAAATGCTGATGGTAGAGCTTCAGAAGGAGAGTGGAAGCAGCTTATGCATAGAATAGTTTACAGATTGGAAGAAGAGCAAACACAAAACCCTTCATCCCTGAACTTGAATTCTCCAAGTGCTCTGCTTTGTATAATGCCAGAGGAGCTGATACTATTGCAGTTGAGAAGAAAGCACACAAGACACTCCATTATGGAACCCCAACACTGATTGTATGAATTATCTTCCCTGAGGCTGCCCGACTTCAACTGGCATGTTAGGTTAACAGATGGATAGGTCAATATTTGGTCTTAGATAATTTTGGATAGAAGGACCTCTACTCTAGACCCTGCTTGAAGCACATTGGCATTATCCAGCTTTAAAAGTTCAGTGAGTCTTTTGACTTTTCCAAATGCATCGGTACATCCCCAAGCACACACAAAAAGCTGTGCTTGCAAAGATGGGATAGATAGAGGTAGAAAATGGTGTAGAGAAGCATGTAGGGAGGCCTCTCTAAGCATCAGCCAGGGTGACAAAGCATGCTGGGCCATGGGTTCCCAGGCTGTATTCACAGCCCTGGAATGCCTGCTGGAATCACTCCCCTGTAATTTAGCTCATTTGGTGTGCATTAAAGATGCTCATTTCTAGACCCCTAGGTGAAATGTGATACTGAACTCATTCTTCCTCTTACACCAGCAGGCCTCAGCAGATGGCCAAGAGGCCAGTGGGAAGGAGAGAATGCCAGTTTTAATCCAGTTGTTCATGATGGAAAATTATGAGAAAAGTGAAAAGATCTTATTCCACAGACCAAGGCATTTACTTATATTTAACTGCTTAACCTCAGTCAGAACCCTGAATTCCATTACTATATATGAATGTTATGGTATGATGAAGTCTTATTTGGTAATTACCTGATCAGAGCCACAGAGTAGAAACCAGATATGAAGCCAGTGAAAGCCCATTGGAGTCATACCAGTTTATACTAGCTGAGAATCCAATCTTCAATTTCTAATTAAAAAATTGAGAAGTTGCATTTTTCCCTGGTATTTTGGTCATATTGTACAGGAAAAGAAAAAGCAAGAAAATAAAAAGCTATAGATATTTATATAACCAAGGCACAAGCAGAACCAATGTGAAATCTTTAGCAATGAAATTCTACAACCAAATTATTAGGTATTTCAGTGTTGGTGCCATGTGGATTACTGCTTAACATTAGGGGAGCAAGGTAAGCTCATTTTCTTGCCTCTGTCTTTTCAGTCCCCATTAGGGCTGCAACCTTCCCATCCTCCAGGGAGAGGGGGAGAAGTTACACAATGGGTATTTTTCCATGGGCGGATGTCTACATGTGAAGGGAAACAATTGAATTTTAATTATAATTTTGGGACTCTTGAAGTTAATTTCTGGGCAGTGCAGAAATTAGTGGGGCTTGCTGCTGCCAAGAGCTGCATGTTCTCCTCTCCTTCTGATGTTAGCAGGATTACAGGTCTCAGCTTTTGGCAGAAATAACTCCCAAAATAGTAGGTCCTTCTCTCTTGCCACAAAAGGCAGAGCAAGAGACGTGCTGCAGTCAGACCCAAGCAAGTGTCAGTGCAGAGCAATGGCTACAAAGCACAGGGTAACTGAACCAGAGATGTGTTCTCATTAGGTATTTACAGCATAGTAGCATTATCCAGGGTGGGGTGGTAAATTTGTTAGGTGCTGCACAGAACATTTAATCAGAAAAGGTTCCTGCATCCAAAAGCACTACAAAAATGATTGTGGAAGGAGGGTGGCAAACAACGGGATATCCTGGGGAAAAAAAGTACACCAGTAATTGCAGCAAAGGCAGCCAGCTATGAGGGCTTTTCCTACACACAGGGTAATGATAATTCCGCCAAGGAGGCAAGTTATTTCCTTTTTAGCTATGCTATTTCTACTGCATTACTGAATCATGGTTTGTTGATAGCTTACAAACATCAAGTTTAAAAGGATTTAGAAAGTGTCATATCTAAGATAATAGGTGCCAATTTATCAATTTCTGTAAAAATGTGTAGTAATCCAATAGGTTTTGGGGTTGTGGTTGTCAGGGTGGGGTTTTTTAATAACTTTAATAAAGAAGGGATAATTTTGGTCTTGTTTCTGTCTTCTTAGAAGATTCAAAAAGGAATATAAAGGATAGTCCCAAAATCTATATATTTTTACTTGTAGATAATGAAGTAGAAAATAAAAGGTGTTTCAAAATAGTGCCAGTCATTTAATCTGCTCTCTAATTGGATGGCAGAGTGTCAAGCATTTTCACCAAAAGCAGGAGACCGACTACAGAGGAATGTCTTTTCAATTTTGGGCTATGCAGTCTCATAGCCCCAAACAGGTCATGGAAGGGATCAGCCTTCCCCACATTACCCCTCTGGTCAGATGGCAGCTCCAACCAAGAGGAGAGAAGTAAAGAGGACAGCCGTAGCCACCTGGCACTGCCTTTTTGCACAGAAAAAAGCAAGCAGGGGAGGAGGGACCTGGTGTCCAGCCACGTGTGGCAGGACTTACAAACCAAGCTGCCAAGCTGGAGCTCATCCTCTGAATGGGATTCTGCAGGGGAGGGCATGGAGAAGGTAACATTGGGGAAATGCTTCCCTTGCAAAGATCTCTGCATCCCCATTTACCCTCTCCCATGAGATGGCCAAACATACCACTTCTTTGGCAGAAAATTTTCAGCCTGATGTGCAATATGTTACTGTGTCCAGCAGCCCACCACAAGGCATACATAAAACATCATCGTGTAACATGTTCTTGAAGTTCCCTTTGCTGCAGCCAGTTTGTGTTTTAGTTACAGGAGAATTACAAGAAACATCAGGGAAACTCACATTACTGACTGATAGCAAACCGTTTTTGCCTAACTAAGACTGTTTTTTGTATACAGTACCCAGAGTTTAGTTGTGTCCCTTATTTTCTCTACTCACTTATTTCACCGACAGTGATTTTACTTAGAGCAAATTTTTGCAGTGTACTTCTGGACACTACGGTACAATTCATTGCTGTCGAACAACTTCAGTGGTTTAGAAACTCCACCATAGGGTTTCACTACTAAATTTCTGCTGAGAAGTAGAGGCACTAGCTCACAAACACCCTATCCAAGTCCTTATGGAGCCTTCCCAAGGGTTTTTTTTTTCCCCAAGCAGTGTTTTGCTTATCAGGCTTGCACACACAGCTAAGCCTCAGCCCCTGCTCTGAGCCCTTGGGACATGGGTGCTCAGTTAAGACTACAGAAAAAGCATGGCCACAATCAACAGCCAAACATTTTAATAGCTGTTAATATAAAAACATATTCCTATCCTTACTTACTACAGCTAGATACATGGTAGGAGACATGGTTTTGCATGAAACATTTTTTTTTCTTTTTAACTCTTGTATGAGTAATGATTTTTGAGAGATTGGTGTAGTAATGTCAATATGTTAGGAGCCTGTTGCTTTACATTTCTACCTGTGCAGATAGGATATCAGATTTCTAAGTTAGCAAGACCACTTAGAATTAACATCCAGAAACAATTTCTTCTATTCCAGCAGCAGTTGCTGCTTCTTAGGACAATTCTTTAGGTACAAGTCAAATAGAAATGGCCCTTCACTATTTTCCACTACAGCTCAGATTTTCTTCCCTCAGCTTTGTGCTGCTGTGAGCATGTACAAAATGGGATGATGGTTTTCCTCCCGATGCCCTCAGTCCAAGAAATGCTATGCAAGAGTAATTCCATCTGATTTCACATAATTCTGCTGTTGCACATACAAATACAGGAGTTAACATTCAAGAGGTTATTTGGGTACTGGAAAGATTAGTAGGCCTTCCAGTCCTCATACAGTTGACCACAAGGTACAAGCTTTATAGACACTTGATGAATGAAGGGTTGCCTCTAAAGGAAAGCATGTGACAAAGCTCTAAAGGAAATAGTTGAGAAAAGGTTTTAGTAGTTTACGACAGCATCATAAAATTAATGCACTTTATGAGGCTACAACATGTGTGTAGCAGGTATATGGAACCTGCTCTATATTCTTAAATTGATCACCAACATAGCTGTGGGAATCAGGGCTTTTGAGAGTCATTTCTCTCTCTCTGTGCCTCAGTTCCCTTATATGAAAGTCAGGATTATGTCTTTGGTGCCCCTTGGATGAACAGAACAAGTTCACCTGTTAAATGTCAAGTATTACCATCACAGGTTTACCACGTCTGTTCTACCCATCCATTTAAAACTATTAATATCAAAACAAGCTAATCAAAAATTAGTGAAGATTGCAGAAGTCCCAGACTGTGAACTAGGAATCTCAGTGATTTCAATGGATGTGATGCCAGCCTTAGAGATAACATTAGCTTCAACATGATTTGAAGGATACTAGCACTCCAATGACAAATTATTTGGTCTGCATCTTCCATTAGTTCAAGAAAGATCTATGCCAGTCCCATTCCAGTCCCTCAGCTATTGTTCCCCCCACTTTGAATATTTTCCTATGAATGCTATTTGCTGCATAAGAAACAAACAAAAACACTTCAGAGCCCCACCATTCAACAGCTGAATTTATTGTATGTTTTTTCTCTTGAAGAATTTTTATTTTCAAATAGTGATGAAAATATATTTGCCAGGTAGTCAGTAAAGGAACTGAGATATAATTCAGTCATTACAATCACTCTCACTTATATGGATCTACTACTGGTGATCCCTCCTTACATAAATGGAGTTATAAGGAAGGTTGGATGCTAGAGTTTCAGTAATTTCTTTATTCTACCAAGATGGATAATGTTGGGCACAGAGTTCCTCTTTTATGTGGCACTTCCTTTAAAGCAAGTTTGTCCCCTTGAGTAAATTTTTCCTTAGCTGCAATGCGATATATATATATGCAAACACATCTGCATCTATCTTAGATATTTATATTTCTCTATCACACTTAGTCCACTGGATCGATGTTATTACAGATAAGAAAAAGAAAAACAGAAAGTTTAAATTTCTCTAATGAGTGTTTAAGAGAAGTTGGTATCACTGAATTTAGAAGTATAAACTCCATTCTTTTTTTTCACCTGAATATACTGCCTGCCCCAGAAGTACCTGATGTCAGTAGCAGTACATGTACGTGTGCAGCTGCAAAATCTTTTGGTATCCATGTGTCAGTGGAAACCATCACTGCATTGCACGGTTTTTTTACATACGTAGAAGATTCAATCAGCCTAAAAATATTTAACACTTTCTACGAAGACATGATGTGAAGAACTCCAAGTATCTTTTAAGCATGGAGGAGTCACTACTGTATCCTACTAAAATGTATACTACTTTCAACATTTTTCAAGTAGGCAAGATGAATACAGGGGGAGGATGGAAGAAAATTATTCAGAGAAAATTCAAGTTAGAAAGAGGAAAAAATATTTTCTTAATTAGGGATCTGTGCTATTTTAATTCCTTATTTAAAGAACTATATTTTAAATTACAGATTGCAAGCATATTTTAGATACCTTGCTCTTCTCATGGGAATACAAAAATATGAAAGAATGAAGTAATAAATATATTAAATAGTGATATAATTTGTTCAGAAAGCATTGACTGATAAGCATCTGCATGGAATTACGTAGTTCAGTTCTACTTGAACATTTTCCCATCTGGAAGAAAATGTACAAGTTCCTCACCCATTTTAACAGCCATCATAAATGGATGTTAAACTTAGCAGCAACAGTTTGTTGGCAGCTTCCCAAGACTGGCATCAGTGTAAGGATTTGTATTCGATATGAATGAAATTAAAAAAAAAAAAAAGAAAA
>VZTX01025372.1:20932-50934 GCA_013400915.1 Pardalotus punctatus
GGCCGCCGCTGAGCCCGGCAGCGCCGGGCAGGGCTCACACTGCCTTTGTGCCTCCCGCGGGGCCGCGCAGGAGCCCGCGTCAGGCAGCGCACGGCGGGTGAGGCAGGGGCTCCCCGAGCCCTCTCGCTCGGAGCCGCTCTCCCTCCCGTGGCCCCGCTGGGGCAGTGCCCGGGCGCGGACACGCGGCGGCCGCATGGGCAGCCCCGGTACCCCGGGCCCCGGTGGCGGCTCTCGCTGCCGGAACCGCGACCCCGGCAGTCCCTCGCCTCCCCGCGCCCGGCTCCCGCAGCTCCCCGAGTGACGCGCAGCCCGGCGCGCTGGTGCACCCGCACATATTTCCAATCTCATGGCTCATAAACTATTAGCGAAGAGATTTCATTATTCATCTTCCGTATCTTACAAAGGAGAAAGGGGAAAAAACAAAAACAAAACAACAAAAAAAAAACAACAACCAAACCAACAAAACACGCGCTCCTGGTCACAGCGAGACCGGGCCGCGTTTAGATCCCAGCTCCTGCTCAGGCTCGGGGCTCTGCGCTCGGCTCGGGGCTGGCGGCCACGGGGGCTCCACCGGGTTCCGCCCGCCGGCGCTGGGATCCGGCCGCGGCCGCTTGTCTCGGAGGGTGCGCGGAGGTCAGCCTCGGCCGAGGGCAAAGCAACGCAAAGCCGTGGACTGCGTTTGACCAGCCACGGAGAAAATACTCCAGAAGAAAGAATAAAATCTGGGGGATGAAAGGGTGTGGGGGGCAGTTTGCTTGTTTTCCATGTTACTTTCCACCCTCCTTTTTCTGCAATAAATAACATTGAGAGTTATTTATCTCTCCATTGGAACGTGACAGATCGCACTCCGGGGTGTGGAGCACAAGCGTTCCGCGGAGCTCGGGCCGGAGCTCGGGGATGCGGCGGAGCGCGGGGGGGACCAGGCGGGCGGGGGCTGTGCGGCAGCGACACGAGGCCTGCGAGGGGCCGGGGTCAGGCCGAGCTGCAGGCGGGGCAGGCGGAGCAGGCAGGGTAGGCAGGCAGGGGCAGACGCGCGCCTCAGCAGGGCGCCTATAGAAACATAGGACCCGATCCAGGCAAAGTTACCGACAGCCCGGATGAGACAAACAGAAATGTTAATACGGCTAACTTTGTTTCTGTCTTTTTTCCCCTCCTTCCTTTAATGATTTTTTTTTCATCCTTTAAGAAATAGACTGCGAAGTTTAGACCACGAGGTAATTATAAAAACCAATATAGCGATTTTGAAAGAGAGACCCAGTTCACAATTTTATACCGAGGAGCAAAATATTCTGGCGAAGTCTGGGGTCATCGCCGACAATAGAGCAATGTTCCCTCCCTGTTTAATATACATGGTGTGGGAAATGGAGAGAAAACATAGCTAGCACCTGTAGTGCCAAAGGAAAAAAAAAATAAATTACTACATCATATTCCGGGCTATTTTGCAGGACATTCTTCAAAAATAGACCCTTATTTAATTATAGTGCTAATGATTTTCTCTGTGCGACTGCTAGTTAATAGTAAGAAGGAAATGGGGTTTCTATCGAGTTTTAGTATTTTAATATCTTAGAAAAACATAGTAATTTTCTTATGTGTTAATAGCACATCTGGGACTGCAAGTGACCAATATGGACCAACTTTTAATTAACACGCTGACCTGCCAAGGAAGCAAAACTTCCCTAAAAGAAAAATAAAGTATACCTATACATACACCGCCGTATCGGCGTGACCCTGGAAACCCCAGGGCTCTCCTTCCCTTTTTAGTAGGCAGGAGGTGATCTTCCAAAGGGGCGAGGAGATGCGCAAGTTAAGCACCCTCCCGCCTCCCCTCCCCGGGGCCGTCGCCGGCCGCGCAGCCCCGCTCAAGCTGCGCGGGCGGCGGCGGCCCCGGAAAGGGGGCAGGCGGCCGAAGGGGGCGGGGGACTATGACCGGAGCCCCTGAGCAGCGTGTGCGAGGAAAAGGCCGTGGCAGAAAGGCGGAGGATTTGGGCTCTATGGGAGGTGTGGTACATACACCAGTGAGGGGGGAACACAAACTCACGTGTGGGTGCTACAAGCTCCAGAGCCTGTTCGGCAGCTCCCGCACACGAAGCACAAAGAGAGGTCAGCAGCCTGAGAGATGAACTCCTTTTCTCTCTGCTATTGCCTCGTCAATGCTTTGTTTGTCTTATTTTTTTCCTTCATGGTTAAATGAAATACAGTTTCTAAATTAATTTAATGTTTTTGCATTCACATACACACTTCAGGCAGGCTGGATGCCTGATGTGGCCCCCACCCTGCAAACCTGGCACTGGAGTACGTTACTGCCGAGTTACACTTTAACTTCTCTGCAGGTAATAATTAAAGACCTTCTTTCTAAATCTCTTTCCCCCACAGAAACACCAAGGCTCTCTTTCGCAATGGATTATATTGATCTCTCACACATGGGCACACTCTCCTCAGACCTGCTGTCTGTGAGCTGCTCTTAATTCCATGCTCTCTGAGCAACTTTTCCCAGATCTTCTCCCATCTTTTTTCTCGAGCTCAAAGGTTTTGTTTAGGGATACATTTCTATGAATACTTCCAAATCCCTGCAAGAGGAAATTTCACATGCAAAAGGGGACTGCCAGTCACTCAGATGCACACCTGCAGGCTTTGGCCATAACGTTGAAATTTTGTCCCATAGTCGCATTGTGTGTGAGTTTAAAAATAAGAGATATAGAGGGAACAAAGTCATCTGACACCAGTAATGGAGTATTTTCATCTAGTGGGAAGAGCTCCAACTTTTTCTAGTGGTGACACTTTCCAAAGAAAACCTTCAGCCTTGTCCTAAGAGCTGTACTAAAAGTTTTAGGGGCTCTGAGTTCCTTGAGATCATAAATTATTCTGCCAGAGAAGTGCAGCACACACCTGATATCAACAGAGGGTCAAGAGCTGGCCAGTTCCAGCTGGTCCTGCATTTGATTTACTTCAGGCTGTTAAGATGTATGCTGTCGTGTTTTGATAAGAAAAAAGGAGTCAGCAGTTTGATTTGGCAATTCTTTCCTTCTTTTTTTTTTTTTTTTCCCCTCTTTTTTTCCCCTCTGAAGGGAGCCACAGTTTAAGCTAAGGAATTTGTTGTTGCTTGTGGGATGGTTTCTAGCAGAGCTTCTTGGTGTGCATGGGGCTATCTCATCACATACTGTTAACACTTCGCTGGGATTCTTACTCTTCCAAGTGAGCCAGACTGGGGCATGAACTTTTATGCAGCTTGTCTACCTCAGGCCTCCAGCATCGCCAGCTGGTGCCTTTGCTGGGGTTCACCCCAGCCAGAGGACTTAGAGCAACACCAAAGGCAGTGGCCAGTGAATCACACCAGCACCCTGTTCTGTCTTGGTGGAGCCCTGCCACAGCTGTCCCCTCACATCTCTCTCTTCCACAGGGCCTTGCCCCTGAGTTTCATCAGATGCCTCAGAAATATTTCAGTTTTGGTTTTTTTATACTGTACTGATGTACTCATACAAGCTGAGTGTGGAGGCTGCTTGCTCTTAGTGGCATTAAACTATTATTCGAAGATATCTCCTGCACCCACTGTGCCCCCGCTTATAGCCCCCCAAAACTTTCGATCACAGAGAGTTAAATCACAGTAATTACACAAGGGATGTTATCTCGGATGTGCGTGTCTGTGCAGTGTAAAGAACACCTGCAATACTCCAGACCAGAGGACCATTGCACAAATAACACCCCTCAGAAGTGTCACCAACTGGTGCATAAATGGTGGAATAAGCAGCAGATCAGGATTTTAAAATTCTATCCCTGGTTTTTCTTGTCCTTTCCTCTTATTTTAGTTTCTCTGCCTCTAAAATAGGGAAGCAAAAGTCATTGACCCTATTGCCTTTCCATGTGGCAATTGGTGCTTGAAAAAAAATCAGAAATCCTCAGAGGATGTAATCTATGATAATATATATTCTAAGGTAGGTGTGCAGCCATTCCCTGTATTTGGGTTGGCAAACATTTCTCAGCAGAGACTGTATTTTCTGTTGCATGTAGCTTTAGAAAAAACATCATCACTTAGGCTGAAAACTGATATGCTGACTGTCTGTACTGGGCAGATTATTTTGAAAATACCTGCCAAAACAATTTGTCCATTTCCAAGAACAAGGTTATGGAAAAATAAATAGTTTTGCTCATACTAAAATGGAAACTTTTTTCCTTTGAAATCCTCTGCTGCCCTCAGGCTTTGAAGCACAGACTCAAAATGTGACCTTTTTTATTTAAAATGTGCCTTTCCCTCTCTGTCTGAAAATTTATCCAAATGTGTCTAACTTATAAGTATTAGAAACTGTGTCATGAACAGACGGCGAGTAATGATTTCTTTTATTCTAGCAAGAAAGAAGAATTGCTAAAAATTGGCCCCCTTTGCAAACAGAAGCTGAAACATACAGTGGTGAGGCTAGATTTCTACTTTAATCCCCATCTCTGAGTTTCCCCCATGAGCCTGAGCTCTGGCGCAGAATCTGAGAGGTAGGAATCCTATCTCTCCTAAGCTCCGAGCGATTTGAAGGTTGTGTCAAGAAGAAAGGTCTCCGTGTGAATACAGCACGGAGGAAAAATTTGTCCAGCCTGTGACAGAGCAGGCAATAGGAGCAGCCAAGCCATCCAGAGAGGAAAACTGGGACTGGTGTTTGGAGGCAGGAGCCTGGGACTGATTAGGTAAGGAGACACAAAGGTTGTGCAGAGACAGCAGAGAGAAACCGTTCGGTGCAGGAGCCTGGAGGGGAGATAGAAGGGCAAGGCTAGAAAAACCAACTCATGTTGTCAGCCAAGAGCAAGGATGCTTAATTGCAGGATGTTCAGAGTAGCTGGGCTGAATTTCATTTGAAACATGGTAGAAATTCGGAAAGTCAGAATGTGGGGTTTTTTTCCCCTCTATCTTTAGCCGATGCAGTTCAGCTACATAATTAATGCTTTTTATTTAGAATAGGGTCTGCTTTCTAATGCTGAAAAAGCACTGACCTTCAAGATAAGAGTTTCTGAGATGATTCAAAACATATTTTAATTTGTGTGTGTGTGTGTGAAAGACCACTGAACTAAGGAAATGTGTTACATATTCACCACTAGCTTCCACAGTGTGAATGGTAAGGAAATGACTAACCTGAGGGGTTCAGATCACCTCAGTTCAGCTTCCATACATTAGGATACACACAGATTATATTCCACAAATTTCCTGAAGCAGAAATGAAACCCTGCAAGGTACCCTTCCTCTGGGAACAGATCAGTACTTTGTAGATGTAATTTGCTAGATTCCTGTCTAATTTGTCACAGAACTGAGTACAGCTCATGTACAAGGTAGCAAATTACAAGGAGGAAAAGCAGGGCTTTGTGGCAAAGCGGTAGCTGAATTTTACCAGCTGAGTTTCCTTCCATTCCCCTGTCACCTCAAAGATTCTACAATGTGGGGGAAGTTGCCTCAAGAGGCAATAATTAATTGAAATTTTCATTTGACAAGGGCCCATCTTGAAATTTTGAAGTCTGGTGGGCTGAAGTGAATCCCTCACTACCTCAGATAGAATCCATGGGATTGTGCATTGGCTATGCCAAGCGATGCAGAATGCCAAACAGGTTGAAAAATCAAGTAGATAATATCTCTAAGTGGATACCCCAAATTAGCAGGCATATTGTACTTTAATCTCATTTGTTTGGAATAGAGATTTATTAAAAAGGATAGGATGATATCATCTCTTCAGTTTCAGGCTGTAAAAAATAAGCACCCAGATGGTATAGCATGGTGGGGAGAGGAACAGGAAAAGAACAAGCGTGTTTGATTCAGATTAGGATTAATATGCCCCAGATATGGCCCCATATAGGTAAGTTTAACACTGGAAATAACTCCTGAAGAAAGCTTTGCCCATGCCCTGCTCTGCATGCCAAAGGGGTGCTTGTGAAGATCAAGTAGAAAAACCCCACTGCCCGTCAAATTGGATTCATATTTCATTGCACAAGAGCAGATGAAACAAAGGCTTTGTAACATTATTTGTGAAAAAGGGGAAGGAGAGGGAGGGAAAAGGAGAACAAGCCCAGGGTACCAGAGATTATGGAAATAAGGTGCTGAGCCAGAAGAGACTTAAAATTGCACATCTGCACCAGTGAAAGCACTTGTGTCTGGGGACACTTCACGTCAGGTATATGCCACAGTGCCTCACTCTTTGGTTACTGCACACAGCCTCTTTGCCTTTGTTTCTTGGTATTTTGTCTCTTACACAGTCTGAATTTTCAGGAAAACTTTTTTTTTTTCCTTAGAAAGTTCTTCATCATCTCCTAATACATGATGGTGTAATGATAAAGTGCCTGCCCAAGGGATTGGAACTGAGCAGTGCAATTAGTTTTCATTCTCTCACTTCCTACTGCTTTCTACTGGCTTTAAATGTTTATAGAGCCTGTAATACTCTTATAATTTGTGTGTGTGTGTAAAATATTATATGGCTACACAAGGTTTATCCCCTACTTAATTTATTACTGTTCTTTGTAATTTCTATTGAAATTTTTTTTTTGCCTTGGTTATTTGATTTTTCATTCCTTATCAAATTTCTTTCCTTGTTTTTCCATTTCAGCCAGTCCCACTGTGAGTTTAGCGGTATGAGTAATATCTCACGTATTTTATCAAATGGTTTTTTTTTTATTTTTTAGGGAGTTGAGTACTTATGTCAGGTAGCAGGTTGATACCTTCCAGGCAGTATTTCAGCTCATCTGCTGATCAGGTATGGCACAGCTAACACCTCTGTCCTACCAAAGTTAAGCATATTAGCAAAAGGGCAATCAAACAGGAGAGTCCAAGTACTTTCTGACTTTTTTTGTTTCTCAATAAACACATATTTAACTCCTCTTTTAGTGGGTAGAACTGGAACCTATTCGTTTGGAACTGGACTAAAATCTTCAAAGTATTTCAGGGGGATGAATTTAACACTAACAACCCTACAGATTGACCTACACAGGGCTGGATTAAAAAAAAAACAACTGGGAAAAAGTACTCTTAAACTTCTGAATTTCTGTTTTCTGTGTTGGAATATGGAAGAGCTCCAGAATCTCTTCCTTTTAGTCAGAGATAGGAAGTGCCCTCACCAGGCGCATGGCTCTGACCTCAGTTGGAGGATCCTTGGCCTGGAGTCAAGCAGTCGCTGCACTCACTGAAACAGCCAAATTAACTGTCTGCTTAGCCATGGATTAAAATTCACTCACTGATCCAAGACAGTAAGTGAGACAATAATTTGCTACTCCTACTTTGTTTCACAAAAAACAGCAGCTTCCATTCAGAATAAACCTGCAGTTCAGCATTAGGTTTTTTGCTCAGCAGTAACCACTGTGGCATGGTAAAATTGTACCTCCAGTAACTTCAGCAAACAGGATAAATAAATGCAGATGTAAAAAGAGAAAACTCCTCCTGTTTTTAGTAGCACAGAGGCTGCATGAGAGCAGAGTACAAAGATAGCTTCAGGAGCCCTGATACAATCAGCAGTCACCATTATTTTGAGTGGTAGCCTGTAAGAAATAATTTCTTCTGAGCCAAAGACCTCTTCAGCATCACCTTTACCACCACAGCCTCTTTTCTTCAACAAACCACAGGCTTGATTGAAACATTAGAGAGTAAATTGCTTAATGCTTTCTAGAGACCTCAAATATGTGAACTACCCAGTGCATAAAGGAGAGAGCTTATTTCAAAACCAAGCATAACAAAACTGACCTGCTGGAGAAAAGATCCTCTACCTTGTTCCTGCTCACATTAGGTACTGAGCTTGGATTTCCTAACAAAGAAACATATGCTTCCAAGTCCATCGCTTTTAAACCAATATACAGGACAGAACAACTAATAAAATCTTAATTGTGCAATGCAAAGGTGACCATCTGGCTGCTTAGGAACTGAATTTGACCCAGATAACAGCAAATGTTTCTCGTATCAGAGACAAAAATTTAGGTGTGACATCCATATCTCTCTTATTGTCATTGGTAATGACAAAACAAACAATTTCAAGATGTAGCACAGAAGTCATGCTGATGGAAAACAGTATTTTTCATGCTGTATGTATATCCTGTACATTATCAGCCACTTTGCAGTGTGAGATTCCTCTCATCGTGTAATAATAGAAGATAATAGGAAAAAAAAACTTTTCTCAGTGTATTTGACCAAGTCAAAGATCTGGTATTCATGTCAATAAAGCTTTACTATTGCTTGTGATGATAATCCTGTATCATCCCGCTCCTGAGGTGGCTATAACTGATTGTGAATGAACAGATCATTACATAAAAGTATGTACCTACTTTGATGTACAGTAATCTCACTATATCTCTATGTAATGCAAAAGGCCCCAAACAACAGTAGGGGTGAGCGCAATAAATCATTTGAGTCTAAATTTAGCACTCACTGCAATAGCATTGCAATATTTCATAGACACGTGTTCAAAGGGCAAGGGTTTATTCATAATACAATGATGATATAACTGGCTTGGACTCTTTCAGCGTGAATTTAGAGGGAGGAGTAAAATGAAAGTTTATTCTAATTTTCTGGGTATGAGGATGGCTTTTCCCCCAGCAGTGGCTGGTCCATCCTTGTCACGTGTTTGAAAACTCCACACTCATTCACCCATATCACCAATAGATAGGAAAAGAAAGGCAGAGTTGTCTGGGAAAGTAAATTTAAGATGAGGAGGATATTCTGGACCTGCTGTGTGGCCTCACTCCTGGGGAAGGTTTTCAAAGAGGTAAAGAGAAGCCTTTGCACAGGCAAGAGCCAGCCTTCTCAAAGGCAGATGAGCACTGGTCTCTCACCAAGTTCAACTTACCAAGAAGAGCTACAGTGTTTAAATTACTTTCACGGGGTGGTTTTCCCCCTTCCCTCCCCTCCTCTCCCCCCCACGGTTTTTTTCCACCTTTATTAGAATGAGGAGCATATGCAGGCTTAGTTGTGACCCCTAGCAGAGAAGTCAGAGAAGTGGTAAATGCTTGAGAAGAGGCAGCTATAATTTGTGACTCTTAATAAGTTTTCAGATTAGTTTAGCTTTCCCTTCAAAAAATGGAATAGCTTTTCAACTAAATATCCATATTAAAATGTATTGACAATAATGGATGTGAAAATTCTGTGTATTTGAACTCTCCCTATTTAAGGGAGACTCCTGTAAAAGCAGGCATTATGTACATTCACTTCAACAGAGACACTAATATTTTGTTTTGTGTAGAATATAGAGGACAACAGTGTGCAGAAAGCCCAGTAAGCCACCATCTTCCGCATGGACAAAATGCGGCGACAATGGGGAAGGTAAAAGATGCAGAACTGCATGGTGGGGGCTGATGCTGAAGATCAAACACACTGATAAGTAAGGCTGCTGAGACAACTAAAACCAGAAATTAATTCTCAGCCATCATACAAATCCTCAATGCTATCCTATTTTAATGACTTTGTAAGTTCTCTGCACATGAAAAATATGTAAGAACTACACATTTATTTCAATTCACCTTCCAAATAAATCATCCCATCTTGGGTATTTGCTTTGCAGGTACCTTTTTTAAAAAATACTAAGAATCATACCATTAATGCTAGAGTATTCATTTGAAAAGCTGAGGAAGAGCATTACAAATAAACAAAACCTAAAATGAATTAAACTCCTGTTTTATTCAGTGGAAAAATAAAGAACTGCAGTACACATATTTAGAGTCATAAATGTACCAACAATCTTAATTGAACTAGTATTTTAAAGCATGTGACTGAATCAAGTAATGGACTGGAACAGAGCCTATAATCAGCAATGATGTATTCAGACTCTGTTTGAAAATAAGCAGATGGGTAAATTTAAACGCAGAAAAATAGATTTTTAGCCTAATAAATTTTCATCCCAGAGTATATTTTTTACTGTTTGGCAGTATGTTACTATGGTAGGAGAGTTACACCTATTAATCTGAAAGTGCACTGGGTCCTCTCTTCAGGAATAAGTTTTCTTCCATGCATATTTATATCCTCCCTAGCCTTGATGAAGAAACTCTTATTCATCTTGAAACAGATGGACATCAAACCAAACCCTTGCTTCAGATTAGAACGTATTAGGAATTGCTCAGATGCACCAATGCCCTAGATAAGAGAGATTCAGACCTTTTCCACTCTACTTGGCTCATCCTGCAGAGATGCCCTGTAAGCTCTGCAGTGATCATGCTGCTGGGGTTGACTTCCCTAAGCTCCACTGTGCAGCTACAGAGTTGTCTTCTCCTGAGGCAGCTTGGGGCAAGCACTTATGTCAAATGATCTGACTTATCTTTTGGGGCAATCCCTTCACTCACAGCTGTTGCACCCTCACACCTACTCCAGAGGCACTGACTGTACCATCTATTTAAAGAGGATTTTTTAAAAATAGGAATCCCTCAATGGCTGGACAAGCATTCTCTGTCTTCTCCCAAGTTTCAGACATCCCCATCCATAACAAACCCAAGCTGACTCATGTCAGCATTCATGTTCTTTCACAAGACATCAGAACATGAAAACTTGTTGACCAGCAGGTGCCATGCTGGGATTGTACCAATAGTCTGCCCACACCATTCTGCCACCTCCTCACGGGCCAGAATCAGACATGTCCGGGAAAAATGTTGGAACTGCACCATAATGAAGTGGAACTGACCTCCTGGAGGACTTACTCTGGTTTTTAAGAGTCAGTGACTCTGTGTTCAGTCAGGAGAAAAGACAGTTGGCTTTTACTTACAGTTGGATCAGAAATGATATATTAATATGAATGTACTCAGTAAAGAGTGTTTATAGTGTCAACACCTACTTCTAAGAAGCCAAAATTTTCAAGGCTGTGTGAGCACAGTGGCACGTTTCTGTTCATTTGTTCTTCCCTATGAAACAATAACTTCCTATAGCAGCAATCAAGAACAAGGTGAATTTTACATTCACCTAAACCAAACACATTTGAGAAGAATAAAATAGGGAATTTTGTTAGATTTAATGCAAACGATTGTGTTTCTGAAGTCTTTAACATTTTATTCCTGCAAAGGAATTAAGAAGATGACATGATTAGCAGGTTAGAAAAATATCTGTGGAAGTGCCAGTCACTTTAACTGTTTGATGAATGAACATGATACTTATGTAACAGATAAGGAGGTTTCTGATCTGGCACATAAAAGACTTACAACTTGCAAACACTTCGGGGAGCACCATTGATTTAACTGGATCTTGAACACTAGCACAACAAACCAATGCTGAAAACACTAAAAGTTCTGTTTGTGGATAGCCCAGTCATCTGATGCTGCTTGCTTTGGGTTCACAGTTAATTGTTAACGTTTTGGGGACAAGCCAGTGACTCAGTGTTCTCGCTCAGGAATGTATGACCATTCACCAGCAACCAGTTTGTGCTGAATACCTATTATGCAGGAGTATTTTGGTGTTTAAAGATGTACACAGTTCAAACTTTTCTCTGTTGCTACTGACTTTTCATCAGACACTGAGCTCTATGGAATATTGTTGCTCTGGAGTGATGGATCCATTGAGCTGTGAGGGAAGTTTGTAAAAGCTAAAGATCACTCAAGGAGAAATTAAATGTCTTTTGATTGTAACTTCTCATTAGGTTTAAGAAACTGCTTTAATGAAATCAAGATGGAACACTTTGGATGCAGTAAAATTACGACTTTAACTTGAAATAACAACAGAAATATTTATGAATAAATAAATTAGGACATTGTAGAAATATGATTAAGACCAATGGAACTAGTAATAAAACTGAAAAAGAGACATACTTATTCCAAGTTTAATTTATTTGTGGCTAGCAAGTTTTAATTAAAACAAATCCTATTTGCTACATATTTACCAATTTATCATACAAGGACCATAAAGTGGAATTATATTGGGTGATTTATTTTGTAGCTGTTTCTCTCTGCTTCTATGTTCATGTCTAGATCATGAAGAGAAAATGAGACCACTAGCAAAATCCAAATTCTTTATTTAAAACAAAATGTGTAATTGTTCAGAAATAGACTATTGACTTTCACTGGGTTAAACAGCTCATGTACTGATTAGGCTCGAAGCTATAATTGTTCTTGTCACCCAAACTCTGCTCAGTCAATATCTTTTTATCATATACATTTTTAATCACATATTAATAAACAAGAAGGTGTGCTTTATTGATGGCTGGATTAGTTTATTGACCAACTCAACAACTCTCTATATGGTTTCTGAACACAGAAACAAGGTCAATGTGTAAAGATGAGGAATAGTACATTCACCATCTTTAATATACTTCAATCTGGCAGTGTACTCCCTTTCTTACAAGTGCTGCAATCCATATAATTTCTCCAATTCCTTTAGAAATTATTTCATATTTGAAACAATCTCACTGTTCAAGCACATTTTGGCTTGAGTTTCAGGAACTTTAGTCTTCTATGAGCTTCTCTAATTTACTATTGTTTTGTCACCTTGATACTAAGCTGCATTATTTTTTAAACTGTTGGGAATTCAAATTTTCAGATACTTGCAACTTCTTACCCGGTATTCTCTCATTACTTCTATTTGAAAAATATTGTTGGAAAATTTTCATATTCTCCTAACTGATGACTTTCTTCATCCTTCTAATCAGTTCTTGTAAGTTTTTTCTCTGTGAATTGTTTTTGTGAGTATTCTCCTTGAGTAATCCAGGTTTGAAATTATGGCCTCTAAAACAACTGCATGAAATTAATGATTAAAACAATAATAGAACGTGGTACTGCCTGTGTGTATTCTTTTCCTGTCAGAGAAAACTTCTGCAGAGGAACTTGCATTCTACACCCACTCTGTTTTTTTTCTTTTAATTATTGCTTTTATTTTTCAAAGGAATGGGAAGTGGAATATAAATAGATCTTTTTATCAGGATCTCCGTTTTCGTGAAACACTGTTTTTGCAACAGGAAAGTAATAAATTGAAAATATGTTGATGACTCTGCCTGTCAGGCACTCACATGATCACCTAAACCCAAAAGTCATGTGGTAAAACAGCTGACTGCCAGCACACACTTCTCTTCAGCTGGAAACAGAAGAAGCATGTTTTCAGCCTAAAGTTTGTAGTCTCTAAACCCCTCCACATGCTTTTCTCCTTAAGCTTAAAGTAGGTCAAAATGATCAATCACTGCAGTACCCCAAACCAGTAGCTCTGATTTTACCAGTGGCTCATGCCTGAACAGTTTGGGTGATGAGATGTCTGGAAAAAAGGTCTGGCGTGGCTGTCTCTGAAATCACATGCAGAGGCTCTACTGCTTTCCTTTCTCCCTGTGCAGTTCTTCAGGTGCCTCTCAAACTCTATTCCCCACTATGGATTATAGCTCACAGTAAAGAGAGGCTGTCTGAAGAGGTCTCTGTATTATGTTTTTTCCCATCCAAGAACCGTTTTGTCTCCCAGAGTATATTGTTATCAGCTTTGGTTTTTTTGCAAACAGATTAATTTATTATCTTACTACCTTCCTGCTTCCTCTAGGCCCTTTTATGCTGCTGGTTGTATTTACACTGTTTTTTAAGAAGAGGGAAAAATATCTCAGTACTATCCAACCATGTTCTTCTGGGCCTTTGATTCTGGAGTTTAAAAGATATATAAATTTTATCATTTTTTGTGACTACTATGTAATAATCCTCAGGCTGCTGGTCAAGGAAAACACTTAAGACTCACATATACTGAAGTATAAAAATCTAGTGTAATGATGGAGAGAAAGCTGCTAGTGTAGAGTGTTATTGAACACCAACAAGGAACCCCCAAGCACTGCAGTTTCAAATGGGGAAGTTTGAGAAAGCAAGTATAGAAGAGAGGATCCTTCACTAATACCTCAAAATACTGTGAAAGGGGAGCTGAGACAACAACAGGCTCCTGCTGAACTGCACATTACCATAAGGTCTTCTCAGGGAACAAAAGGTGTCACAGGAACACATGTGAACCAAGTGCAGACTAAAATCTTGCGGATGACTAAGGTACTGGCAAGCCCATTCATATCCACATGAGCTTTAACCCTGTAAAAGCACCGGGTGCATCGAGATGTTGTGTAGAAGTTCTGGTCATGCAAGGTAAAGCTTCCCAGAGGCACCCTTTAATTGGTCTCATTTTCTCTGCCAAACATCATCAAAGTTTCAGATGTTCAGGCCAGGTCTTGTCACTTCACTATTTCATCACTTTTTGGATTACTGACTCCCAGTATAAATGTTCTCAGACATATTTGCACCCTGTATGTTTTTCTGCCTTTCACATGCACACTTCCTTCCCCCTAAGAGCCTTGATGAATTCTTAAAAGGTAGAGAAAGGAAAATTATGGAGTGTGAACTACTATTAAACCCCACAAGGTAAATGGTTGTCCAGATACTTTTTAATTTCCAGGGCAGACAGAGGAAATATTCACAGCCCTTTCAGAACACAGTCCCCTCTACTTAATTTCTGGCCTTCTTATGAAAAAAAGCCCCAAAACATCTGAAAATCTAGGAACTATACAAGCTGTGGATACCACATGCTGCTCCTTATGTAGATGTGTAGGAAGTATATGGAATTAGGCAAGCAAAAGCATTTCTGGGAAAGTTGTTATTAAAGGGAAGGCAACTACTAGAGCCAGTTTATGAAATGATTGAAATGAGTACTATGCACAATGAATAGGCTGATTTCCATGGTAGGAACACAACAAGCCTTGCCAGCGTGGGCTGACTCACCACAAATAGGTGGGTTTGACTCTTGGCTCTGACACTGACTTATTGCACGGCCTCAGGCAAATCCCTAAACATTTGTTTTTAGTTCTCCATTTATATGATTTGGATAATACTTACATACCTAAAGGGGATACTTTAAGATACAATATGTTTAAGATACTACAAAGATTTGAAATGCTGTAACATAGCTAAGACTCATTAACAGCATCAGACTAAAATAAACACCGGATGATTTAGGTAATGCCGTACATGTTCCTGGAACTGGGGAACTTCACTGAACAAAGAGCAAAATCTTCAAAGAGCCAGAGGAAAGGGAAGGTACAGCCTATTGTGAAGGTGAAGCACTTTGCAAGGGTGGGTGAATTTGTAGGGGAAGAAGAACAAGTTTGTTAACAGGTGAGAGTTCAGACTTCATTAATTATTGAAGTGGTTGGACAGCGCTGAAATGCTCAGGAGCGGGTGAAGAAAACAAGAAGTGTACCCTCAGTTATCCCCTGTATTAGAGCTAGGGAGGACTTTGCCAAGGAAAGACCTGAGGGTTTATTTTTATTTCCTACATAATGTGAAAACATAAATGTCAAAAGAAATCCTCTCTATTCAGACCTCCCTCTCCTGCCAAGAAGGAGAGATGGTTTTCTCCAAAAAGCACACGATGCTCTGAGAGTTCCCCAGGACTGAATCATGCTAAAGGATGATCCTTATCCTGTTGAACTTTTCAGCAGGGGAGAGGTCCTGACGTGGTGAGAGAAGGGTTGGAAATCCCCCTAAAGAAAAGGGCCCAGTAAAGCCGCTGGGAAGAGAGATCATCTTCTGGTGACTGCATGAAACTCATTGCAGTGAGGACAAAGTGGGAGCCCCAAAACTCTTCTGGAGACTCTGGGCCTGCCATTAATGTCCTGAAATCCTTAATCACAGAACCAGATTAATTTGTGTTGGAAAGGACCTTAAAAAATCATCTCATTCCAACCTTCCTGCTATGAGCAGGGACACTTCCCACTAGACCAGCTTGATCAGAGCTCCATCCAGCCTGGCCTTGGTGCACTTCCAGGCCAGGACAACCTGTTCCAGTGCTTCACCACCCTCATAATAAAGAATTTCTTTCCAATATTTAATCTAACCCTACTTGCAGTTCAAAGCCATTCCCCCTTGTCCTATCTCCACATGCACTTGCAAAAAAACCTCCCTCTCCAGCTGTCCTGTAGCTCCCTTTAGGCACTGGAAGGTGCTATAAAGTCTCCCTGGAGCCTTCCCTTCTCCAGGCTCAGAAACCTAACTCTCTCTGTCTTTGTCCTAAGCCCCACTTACACCAGAAGGAATGCATTTTTGGGCTCACCCAGAGAGAGGCAAATCCCACACACAGAATATCAGATAAGATAAAAGAGCAACATTAGCACTTCTGAGGTTTCCTCCCCACACTTTTTTTTTTTTTTTTCTTCTCTAAAGGTTTTTTCCACACTTAAAGGCCATAGTGAAAAAACACATTCTTAAAAAAAAGGGTGGAGGGAAAGCCTGGAAGCATAGAGAGTGGTATAACAGGATATGAAATCAGGTTAGCTGCTCTAGAAGTAGGAGGGAGAGGCTGGAAGTGAATGAGGAAGAGGAAAAGATGCTGAAATGAAGGTCTTGGAGCGAGGGAGATGCAGTCACAGGTAGGAAAATGAGGGACTTCTCTTGGTCTGTGGTCAGTGGTAGGGAGCAGGTGAAACTGCAGCAGTTGGGTTTCAAGTATTAAGAAATGAGAATTGTGACAGTTAGTATCGGCACAAAGATCTATTGTTGTCATCAAATACATTTGTAGTAAACCTGACAAAACAAGTTGAGGGGCCTATGATTTGAATAGGATCTCCAACTTTGGGGGATAAACCTCAGCCCTTTTTACTGGTTTGACAGGAAAGGAGCAGCAGCCAGTCCTGTCTTCAGACCAGTTCTACCATCATCCTGCTCTGAATGCCCACTCCTGGTTGAAAAATATTGCTCTGTCCTCCTGCTTTTATTGCCCAGGCTAGTCCCACAGAAAGGAGTCCTGACTGTCACCTCCTAGACTGCCCAGCAATGTGACCCAGAGTGGGAGGTAGAGAAATCTGGGAGATTTTCTTCCAAAGAGCACTTCTGCTCCTGAAGAGAGTGCTCTGACAGGCACATTCAAACAGTATGGTATGTATGATAACGTGGGCTGGACTTGTCTTCCATCCCACAGTGACACCAAGGGCATTTTTAATTTTCTGGCACAGAATTCTCCACAGCTCCATAGTAGTTGTCACTGAATTGGGCAATTTGGGTTCTTCGCTCCCTACATCTATTTATGTGTCTTATTTACCACTTGTGATGACCCTAAAGATGGAGCTGGATCTAGAACAGTTTGAGACACTTCCACACTGCTTGCTATAAAACTGTTTTGCATACCAGAAAACAAAAGTATTTTCACCTAGTAAACTGATAAGTTCTTTATAGGTACACATCAACTGAGAGAAACAAAATCAAATCCATATTAAACTAGCAAAGATGATACAATTTTACTATGTCCACAGGCCACAGAACACTTTTCTTCCACGGAAAGTTGAATAAATCACAGAGCTTTCTTAAGGAGACTTTTCTCCTTGTCTTCAGAAAGTCCTTAACGTGACATCTGTCCCTGCACTGTCACCTCCTTTAAAACTAACAAATGCATGACAGATAGTACAAGATTTATAAATTAAAGAAACCCACCCCTTTTAAGTAATATTCTTTAAATCTCAGTTTCTGACAGTCCTCCTATTTGCTCAGTAACTGTAATAGGCGTATTTTTCAGAAAATAGTGAATAAAAACTGACAAGCTATCGGGGGAATCTGAATGCATAATTGATAGGAGCATAAATTAATATGATTAGGCCTTTATTGGGTGCCACTGCTGCCAAACCTACAAAAGGGGCATGGAATAAAACATGGCTATGTTCTCAGGGCTGATAGACATCAATATGTAATGCATATTATCTCAAACCTTCTCATGTAGTCTGCTTATGACAGCACTCAACCTAATTGAAATTTTTATCTTTCTGTTGCATACAGACAATTTTGACTAGCTGCTTCCAGGGAATAGAGAGAAATCCAAATGACCCAAACCAAGACTTCTCTGTAGAGGTATATACCCTTCTTGCAAATCACTTTAAAATGGCTTTTTGCTTTCTGGTTTTATAAAGCCATCTTCAGAAAGCTGCATTAAAGACAACTTGGGATTTGGTTTGCCTCTTTCCCTTTTAACTAAGCTTAACAGTGCATTTCCCTAAAAGAAAGAAAAGAATCAAAAGATTTCTTCATAAAAATCAATATATTGTATGCTCACATCAACTGAGGCCACATTTTGCTGCAGTTCTTCACACTGCATATATACACCTTAGCAAACAATCACTTTCCTGTTTATTAGGGAATTTTCAACGCTATCTACCTCCTGGCCTGTGAGGAAACAGTTAAAAATTAAGAATGTTTTCTTGAACTGACATCCCCAATCCCTCAAAACTGTTGGTCAGGTGATACAGATCAACTAAGAGAATTTGAAATTATTTTTCAAGTTTTCTTTTTTAGTTC
This sequence comes from Pardalotus punctatus, assembly GCA_013400915.1. NCBI lineage: Eukaryota > Metazoa > Chordata > Aves > Passeriformes > Pardalotidae > Pardalotus > Pardalotus punctatus. The sequence goes on from VZTX01025372.1 coordinate 39,128, forward strand.
TCTTCAACTATGAAATCACACACTGTGAAATGAAAAGCCATGGTAAAACAGTGATAGCTACCAGTTCTAAAATGTTTAAACATCTTTCTGTAAATGAGAATGTAATCAATGTTCACTTTTCATGAAGGATTTTTTCTTTGACAAGTCAAAGTTGATTAAAAAGTTTCACATTTAATGTTTATCTCTTAATGGAAAAATTCTGTACTGCATGAGTGTTCCTGAGAATTTGTGCTACCATTACTAAATATTTTTATTACAATAGTGCTGGATGTTGTACAAATAAGATAAAGAATCAGTTTCTGCTCTGTTGTTTACAGTCTAGAATGGGATTATCCTTTGAGTAACACACATTTAACCTGTAAAAATAAAAATAAAACTGAGAGGGGCAGAAATGGGTCCAAAAACTTATTTTGGCTCTACTGAAATGAACTTCCTAAGACACAGGAAAAAAATCTAATCAGTCTTTCTGAAATATGTTTAAAAGCCCATGCATTTACATTGATAAATAAAAACCATGTTATTGGTTATTTTCATACCATAACATGAAGACAAAGGCAGCAAGCTAAAAAATCACTTTCTTGTGTTAACGGACAATCTTTTACTCTTCTGCCTCATCACTCCACTATCATAAGCAGAAGAGCCTCCATAAATACAAAGAGGCCATGCATTTTGTAGCTTGAAAAATGACACATTGTGTTCTGAATGATCCATTTTGCTGCAGCTGTTATTGCAAGTAATTTATTTATTTCAGAGGCTGTAGAGAAGTCCCACTTTCATTTGATACCTGCCTTTGGTAGTTGCAAGTTCAAGATGTGAAACAGACCTGCTATGATTTCCTTTTCACTTTTGTAAGGCAGAGAGATCAGGGCAGTTGATGGACAAGAGGAGCTCATGAATTTTCCCTCAAGTGCCCTGGAGAAACTCCAGACTTTATTTCACCCTAATGTGAACTTGTCATACAAATAAGTTTAATTTAATAAAACATGTGCTGAGAGCCTACTGCTGCATGACTTTAGTGCTGTTTGTTCCTACTGTGGGGCTCTATTGAAGAGGTATCTCCCTTTCCTTTTCCAGAAAAAAGGCTGATAACCATATCACCAGAACATACACTGTGCACGACACTGCAGTGTTGTGTGGATTGTCAGGGGCAAAGGGGTGACATGTGGCTGTAGGGATTTAAAGGCTGCGTGCTAAAACAATGGATTCAAAAGAACAGCTTTAAGTTAAAAACTACTATTCCTAATCTAACCATAAGGCACATTTAAACATCCCTCTTGACAATTCAGCTTGAAAACTGGAAGTTTAAGTACAAGTCCATGAAAAAAATTAGCACCGGCACGTGAGAGAAATATGAAGGTTTGCCAGTAGCCTGTGGAGTACAGAAGTAGGATCCTGCAGACTGAGTTGGGTGCTTCCCTGCGTTTGAATGCAGATTCGGTCATAGGAGTCACGGGATCAAGATGTTGCCAGCCTGAGCACTAACATCCAAATGGCCTCTCTCAGACACCTGTGAGCCATCCAGGACTCCTACAGAAAAGCAATGGTGTAGAGCTTGTTGCTTGCTTTGCAAGAACAACACACTCTGCAATTTTCACACGATTTTGGAAAGCTGTGAAGAATGATCGAAGGTTTTTCAATGGGGCTAATTCACATGCTTCATCATGAGAAAACCAGCACAGGTCATGGCATAGTTTTTGTGACTCTCTGCAGGCCAGGTTTTTTGGCTGTCCTACATACTTTAGTGCCTGCTTAGCCAAACCAGAACTGAATGTGTGATGGAGGGTGTAGTAGATGAACCCAGCTCGTGCAGGCATGGAACCTGCTTGGCCTCACACGGGCTTGATGATCCATAACACAAATCAAGGTTATTATGATGGCCTTGAAATCAGTCAATGAACACACTCCCAAGAATCGTATTAAAAATGGGACAGAAGAAGAGAGCAACAAGCATCAGCTCATGGGTATGAAAGCACAGGACCACACAGAAAACAAAAACACCTGCAGTGCTGCAATAATGAATCACAGGTATTAATTAGCTCCCAGAACCCTTATGCAGCAGGGGTGGGCTGCTATCCCTGGGTGGAGAGGGGAGAACTAAGACTCAGGAAACAAGAGATACATTTCCAGAGAGGTGAATGGCACCTGAGGCCTCCAAGCCTCTTTGTAGTTTTGAGGTCTGTTCCTCCCTCACAAAGTATTTTGCCTGAGGCCAAAAAAGGGCTCCTAAATAGAGGTTGTAGAACTTCCAGTCCTAAACCTCCACCAAACCACCTTGCAGGATACTGGCAGTAATCTTACTGTGCTTACTGCAAACCAGTGAAAGCCTAAATTTGCCAAGTAACTACGACTCCTCATGAGGCTAGAACTTGCTTGAAATTAGCAAAATAAAACACATATAAGGTTTTACTGTCCCCTCCCCTCACTGCGAAGCCATTTGTGGAATTTCATCATTGTGACATTTTCAAATTACCAAATTGAAACACTTTACATGTTAGTAAAATGCATTGTACCAACCATGTTTTAAGAAAGATCATTTATCACTGCTGGAAAGTTGCTGAGTAAATCCTTTTGACTTTGTGTTATCCCATTCATCCTTGTTTCAAATAATGTAATTCTAACATTGTATTGATATTCTTTTAGATTTTCCCCCCTTATTTTCAATTTAAAAACTGGTTTCTAAACACATTTGATGCAACTAAGTTTTATATTTGTCTCCTTATGAAAGTATGCAGAAGATGTGCTCAGCTATATTGATCTCTGAGGAAATGTGGATGAGGTAGATAATGTGAAACCTTTTTGTCATTACTCCCAGTTATATAGCTTCTGGAAACTTTCTGTGTTTGGCTGACTAGATAAGTGCATGCACTCACATTTATTTGATTGGAAAAGTATGGGGACTAAACTGTGTCTCCCCAGTTTCTGTATGGAATTGATCTTTTGTATATTAACACTTTTCTATTACAGCAAAGGAATTGCTGATTAGGAGAGCAGAAGCACCCATTTCTTTCTGCCGCAGTCTTTAGAGACCAGACTTAAAGAAAAGGGAAGGAAAATAAAGAAGTTAAGGAAGGGATAACAAAAGGGCACAGTGCAAAGTGCAAAATGTTTCCACCTCTAACCTTCAGACAATGAAGGAGAAAGAAACGTCTCTCTTGACTCTATTAGCTCTTTGCATCCCACTCACATCTGTGACAGACCTATCCTTTCTCCCACTGGTCTGGAGTAGCTGCAGCTGGCAGGTACTTGCTTGGTTCTGACTCAGTTGCAGGAGCCAAGGCTGGTACTCTGCTTTACCCTGATAGCTGGGGCACCAGGTAGAAAGGCATCAATATTTACATGCAAATCCCATGACTTGATGGATGGAGTTTGTCTAAAAGGTGAATGAGTATGATCACATGATCATAGAATAAGCTGAGTTGGAGGGGACTCACAAGGATCATCTCAGTCCAACTCCTGGCCCTGCACAGGACAATCCTAAGGGTCACATAATGTGCCTGAGAGCATTGTCCAAACACTCCTTGAACTCTGTCAGGCTGGTGCTGTAACCATTCCCTATAAGGAGCCTGTTCCTGCACTCAGCCAGTGTCTGGGTGAAGAATCTTTTTCTAATATCTAACCTACGGAGTACTTTCTACTGGAAAACTCTCAAGTAATTGATTTCCCCTCCCTCCATTCTAATTCCTCTGATTGTTCAACATGCCTCAACACATCCACCACCATTCCCTGACTTTCCAGACTGTGTTCTATATCTGCTGTACAGCAGACACCAAGACGTACACAAATTGCTGCAAACAAGTCCAGGCCATGAAATCTTAGTTCTGGATCCGGACTAAACTTTCTTTTGTGATAAAGAGATCTTTCAGTCCTCTTGCATCACTTACTCCCTCCCCCATAGAGGTTACTGCCTTCTTATCTGAACTGATTTAGTCCTCTGCTCTGTGGAAACAATGATTAACCAAACCAAAATGCATTTTTTAAAAACATATCTTTTTCTTGACCTGGTTTACAATGTGAGCACAAACTCCAGTTCATTAGTGAGACAAAGAGACTTTTTGGAAAGGGAGAAAGCAGTTTGGAACAGGGATCATTTAAACTGTCATTGCTCTTATAATGCAGACAATTCATAATACAGGGTTAGATGTTGGCACCCAGAGTGCAGAGGGGAGTAGCAGAAAGACTCTGGTGCTTATTTCTTAATTTGGTGGCTTTTAGAAGTAGGGCTAACCAGGATCAGATGGCCAGAGACAGCCTCCCTGTAGAGAGCAGGCAAAAGCAAAGTCTCTCACACTGTCCACAGTCCTGAGACCCATCATTAGTGGGCACAGCCCTCCCTCACAGATCTTGTGAATGTGCTGATATGGACCTGATATGCTGGGCTTTGGCTTGGTGCCCTTTCAGTCAGAATCTCCTTCCCTTCCTTTGCACCCCAACACACATTTTTCATGACTCCTCTTTTTTTCTGAGTCCTACAAACCACAGAGCTGGCATCAGCTACTTTATCATGTCTCTGTTTTTACGTCAGCCTGTCCTGTTTATTAAAATACAAATCCATTAGGTTTACGTCCATATGCTCAATCTCCTTTCTAAGTTGGTTGCTGACCCACAATACAATTCCTAATAACAATGGTGATTGGCATAAAGCTCGTCTAATCACAATAAATCCTGCACAGACTAAGGTCTCTGTCCTGCCCTTGGTGACCCTCTTATGCATTTCAGCTTTTCGTGTAAGTTTAGACTAGTACTTTTTAAATCCATTCTTAATCAAAATTAAACAAATCTCTGCCATGATCATTACAACTGACAAAGAGAAGCACACAAGATCTCAGGCAAAGCTAAAAGTGACCAACTTGTGCAAATTGGCAAAGTAATGCATTGTAGGCAAGAGACACAGCTCAGAAAACCTGGAATGGAGCCATTTTCTTTCATTAGCCGTACCATTTTATGTTGTGAAAGACTCTGGCCTGTTTCTTTCAAAAATAAAAAAAAAGTTTTGGATGTGTTAAAAAAATTGGGTATATAAATTACAGCTGCCCCTGTGACACTTCAACTTGAACGACCAGTACTTATTCAGTCAACTACAATATGTCTTACTGTCCTTGGCAGGATTACAGGGGCAATAATTTCTAACATGGATGAGCAGCTTTTGAACAATTTCTCCAATGTATTAAGCATCAACAGGCTTCCTTCAACATCAGATGAGCATGTCTTCTCCTCACATTTATTTTTCTTCCCCACACAAATTTATTGTGGCCATTACATGAGGGGAAAACTTCCCTTCCTATAAATGTTTGTCTTCCCCTTCATCCCTTTTATGGGAACTTCACGAGGTGATGGAGTGATTTTGTTTCATATGTCTGCCTTGTTTTATTTTTTTATATAATCAAAGGCAACGTTCACTGTTGTTATATTGCTAAGGCTTCTTCATTGCTTGCAAAGAAACTTGTGGGCAAAGATAAAGACAGGCTATGATAGATACTCTCTTAAAGACATCTTTTAGCTTCTTACTAAAAAGAAATCTCATTTGTTTAAAGGGAGTTTATAGTATGAAAAAAATTTCACGTTTGATAAAAAGTAAAATATTGTTGACTTATTCTGCCTTTTTATAAAGTTTTGGGGGCCTTGAAATATTGTCTACTGACAGCTGGACATGAAGGACTTCAAACAGATGAAATAAGAATATAAGTATCTTCTACATAAGAATGATTGCTAAAACAACATTACTGGTACATAGATTGCACATATCTCAAATTCTGTATCTTAGGGCCTTCATTTGCATAAAGATAATATCATAAAGCACTCAAAAAGAATATTCAAATGCTTCAATAGCAAGGGCCTAATTATTTCATTAATTATCAATCCATTGCCAAAGCAGAAGGTGCTTTTGTTTTTGTCTCTCACCCTGCCCCCTTTTTTCCACCCCTTGACCTGCATTTTCTAAAGTGTTTATTGATTTATTGGAATGTATTCTCCCATGTTCATAAAATTTCCTGAGGCAATGTAGTGGTTGCTTTTACAGAAGATCTGTAAGTATTGGTAACTGGCAATTTAATTTTGAAGATGAGTTCCTTGTGTAGCATCCAAGCCCATTGAAGTCTTACAGAAAACAGAAGAAGTTAAAATAAAATTCTTTATACCTTACAAATCCTGAATAAAATGGCATAGTTTTAATTGTATTTTTGTTGCCTTTCTAACAGAAAAAGTGTACTCTGAGCATAATTGTGCTGCTTTCCAAAAGTTTAGAAATAAGGTCCAGCATTAAAAGACATTTAGAAAGACTTTGCAAGTCTACATGAAGTAATATATTGAAAGAAAATGCCTTCATTTGCTTGGCCAAATTCTCATTTTAATTATTTGAGACTCCAAACTTCCTTGTCCTTTAAGCAGTATTCCTTAAAGTATGTCTTCTCAGCTCAAGTGTCAGATCAATTAGTTTTTTCTCTCTTTGTTTGCTCTAGAGGAGACTTCTTTTATTACAAGAAAAGGAAAAAATGTACATATGTGATAGTAACTTTAATTATTGAAGGTTTTTGACACGGGCGATGAAAACGCTTCCCACAAAGTCAGCTTTGAGCATAGCCAGTGACAAGGCTGTGAAGGTCAGTGTTCAGATGAACATGCTCACTGTAAAAACATGTGACAGACTTTTGTATTAATCGAAGAAGTAATGTACGAATTGATTGAAAGAGGGAAAAACTTAGATCCAGAGTAATTAGAAGCCTCTGCCACCAGGCAACTAAACAGGCTTCCCCATGAAACAAAAACTTAAAATTTATGTCCTTGCCTGATTCACCTAATCTAAAGTGATTTTAATTCTGAGAATTTTTTTTTTTTTAAAGTTATCTGTGAGTTGCCTGGCAGAATTTTGATTGATGGGACTATATATTCAGTATCTCCCTTAATATTAAAGATACTACACAACCTCTTAGAGTGCAATTCAGGGAACATTCATGGAAATCAGCTAGTATAAGGCTCAAGAGTTTTCAGTGTGTGATGGAATTAATTTTTAGCTAGCAGACTCTTAGAAAAACCGATTTTTGAAAAAAAACTGGATTTCTTTGATGACAAGTAAGCCCTCACACATGAGACAGCAGATGGGGAATTGTGCAGTGTTTTGCACCACAGAAAAATTGTGCCTTGATAGTATCACCATCAAATACACATTCAAAGGTGATGAGGAGGATGAGTAAAGACAAGCACGACACTTTCCTAGGACAGTTGACAATACGTTTAAAGGAATAGAAGCTTTGGAGAAGAAATTAAATATTCTGAGAGAATAAAATTACTTTCCCTCCAGTACCCCATGAAAAGCATATGCATGTGAAAGACTTGAAAAAAGTTCATAGCTGATAAAAAAAGAGAAGTCAGCTGATGTTCTGTGAAACAGAGGATCTGGAAACCATTTACTGAAATACAGAGAAGGCTTTTTAGCAGAATCCCTCCCCTTACCACTTTTTGTTCCCTGCCCTTCCATAAGGCCTCATGAAAGGGATGATCATTATCCTGGAGAAGACAGAGTCATGCAAATGTTCCACTTCAACACAAGAAAGGCAAACTTCAAGTTATACTAAATAAATAAATGAAATTCATTAAAACTAGGACAAAAGGAAACAACAGGACATGGATATTATTTTTTTCAACAAACAATTCAAAAGAAAACCCATGATGTCCTTTATCTTTGTAACTGGTCATACATCTAGTTGAATAGGTGGCACGTAATGAAGTGCTACGGGGTGAAGTTTCAACTGTTTTGCACATCTAGGTTACTCAGAGCGATTTAGTCCTCTGTGGCCAAAAGGCAGAGCATAAGGAAGAAATGGCACTGGCAGAGGGGAAAAAAAAAAAAAATCTGTCCTTAAGCAGTAATAATTGGATTTGGGGCTCTCTCCAGCACAAATTAGCATTTATGGCATCTGGCCCAAGGACCAGATGCTATAGGACTTCAGAGGTGTTTGGAAGCATTCAGTTAATGGCAGCAAACTGCTGTTAAGGGAAGAACAGGAGACAGAGGCCTGTGAGAAGGACAGTGCTTTCACCAAGCACCATCTCAGAGTGTGATGGTCTGGAGGGACCTAAGCCATTGATCAAAGTGGATGGAGACAGAGCTTTTTCTCTGGAGGACTCAGGGGGAAAAAGGAAACATTTCTTTCTCTAAATGTTTTCATTTATGTAAAGAAAAGCAATTTGACACTCTCTACATGTGGTTGAATCAATCGCTCTAAGAAGTGGAAGGTTATACTACCTCCTACATTGAATTAGCTGCTTTGAACAGGTCATTCACGTTTCAAACCACCCTGCCATTTCTGGAAATTCTAAATTGCCCTTCAGCTCCATGTCAGCTTGGCACACTAATTCTGGTATGCAGCTAACCAAGAGAGTCCAAGATGCCATGAACTTCTTTTTTTTTTTTCCTTTGGAGGCGAGTGGGGGGAGGTGGGGGAAAATTACCATCCAAATCATTCTTTCCAGCTCATAATTCTCTTAAAATCTTTGGTGATTTCTGCGTCTTCAGGAGATCTCAGGCTTAATGAACTATTATGTTGTAATTCTGCATAATTGTGCACAGACTTTCAAAACCCATATGAAAGCTCTGTACAAGCAGCAGTGCCATTGAAGTCTTTGTTTATGTAACATTCTGTAAAATTTAGATGTCAGCATTTGCAGCAAATCAACAAAAAGATCCAACAACAGACCAGAAGAGTCTAGAATAAGTGAGAAAATTAAGGGAGAACTGTAAAGGAGCAAAGAAATATAGGGCCTAATAAATCATAAGCAACAAAGTTAAGCCAATGAGATTTAGCAATCATTAATTTCTCAGTGACACTTTTTATTTTGCCTGCTAGATAGAGGACATGCACAAGATCTCATTTCAATTCTAGCTTTCCTTCACTTTCGGATTTTCAGATTTCATTTGACCAGTCTGTTACTGTGACACTAAATAACACTATTCTGGAAATTGTCCAGCAAAATGTTGTTCATTTTGAGCTGGAAAGTGAGATGCTGACACTATCAGAAGTGTTTATGGTGATCTATAAACATTATGGCTGACATTTTACCTAGCAAAATTTTAAAGTTCCCAAATGGCTGACTTGGGATTGAACATCCCTTTTCCCCTTCAGCTCGTTTGTCTGTAGCTTTGCTATTTCAGAGCTGCCCACAGTTTACACAGAGAGTATTTTCTGGAACAAGCAAAGCCCAACTGAGGTCCCTTTGTTGAACTGGTTGGAAGCCATGACCACCAAACTCTCAGCCCAGCTGATCTCTCATGTGTGTGCAACTCCTCCTTATAACAAATATTCCAACAGACAAATACTTCAGAAGTAGAAAACATATTTCCAGCAGTCTGCTCCAAGAAACGTTTCTACACACATATCTCTAGATTCTGTGATATATTTATATAATAAATATTATTTTATATGTTATTATCTGGAGCAGGAGGGAGGAAGAGATGGAAGGGAGAGAAGCTCCAGCACAGCCATCAGTAGCTCTTGTACCACCAGACACACAAGAGCAGGAATGCCCACATGGTTTTCCCTCATCTTAACCCATGACAAGAGCCATGCAAAAGAATGATGAAACACAGGGTCAGTAAGAAACAAAACCCAGAAGACAAAATAACCCTGTTGGACCTAGATGGAACCTGAAGCCAGTGGGCAGCCAAAATCTGTCGGCTGAGGTAGAAGGGAGGAGAGGGATAATAGGAAGGAGTCAATCTCCTTCAGCTTAGAGACAGTCTTTGTGTCCATGGGAATGGGGTCTTCAGCAGTTTGTTAGTACTGACAGCCCAACTGCTTTTTCTTCTGGCCTACACATTAGCAGTGGGGAGTTGAGATGTTTGAAAAGTGCCTGAATAATTTGGCTAAAAAAATTAAATGGAATTAAAAGCCATCGCTTGGCATTTAAAATAATTTAGCAATTGAAAGTCATCACTCAAGCATTTTAAGTCCCCCTCTTAAAAATATTAATTTTCAGAGCAAGTTTTAGAATCTTACTTAACTTGTCTTGAATAAATCTTGTCCTAAATACAGATTTCATAAATAGATGACCTCACCATTATATTTTAATCAACAGCCATTTCAAATTAATATTTCAAACCCTCACAGTCTACATGCAACATGGATATCTTGGGAGAAAAAAAGCCCCACAGAATGCTTTGAAATTATGAGTTTTAACACACCATCCATATTTTCAAACACAACTTCATAATTTCCTCTGGGCCAACCCATTTTTACGATGCCAGTGGCCAAGAGTGGCTGTGCAGGATCTGCTTATGCACACAAGCTGCGATGGAAGGTGAGAGAGGAAGAAAGTTTTCTAAGAACTTCAGGTTACTGCGAGCGTCATAAGATAAAAGTGGGTGGTTGTTTTTTTTTTTTGGTCTTTCTTTAATCAGCTGTGCACAAGACTGATGAAACAAATGCCTATTGATACCTACAAATCTTACTGAAAAAGAAACTTCAGCTATTATTGCCCTTCTCTCCTGCACAAAATACAAGGCAGTGTAAGAGATACCCAGATTATGCTTATTTCCCCCCATTTTAACTTATTTTTTACATTCTCTACTAATTGCTGGATTATTGAAGAACATAGCTGGTAATTTCTCAGAGGAATATTTTCAGTTTTGCCCAAAGACTAGTCAAAGAAAGTAAAGGGATCCTCTATGTACTTGAATTAATGTTTCTCTTTTTGTCACAAAATGCTGCTTCCTTGCTTATCATTACAAAGAGAAGATGGAATTATCTTTCATGCTCTTATTGCACATTGCTGACACAAACTGTTCCTAACCAGTGACAAGACCAGAACATACAAACATGTTTTGTTTTTTTTAAGAAAGCTCCTCTTACCCACATAGGAACTTGGAAAGGGGTAAAAAAAATTGCACCCCGGTGAAAATCCAGCATCTTTAATAAACTGAAATTAATTTAATTAGATTTTTGAAGATTGAAATTAACACTGAGAAACTGAAGGGAAGTAGCTCAGCCTATTTTTTACTAGGCAGTGTGATATTTAAATGGTTTGTAGGAGATATTAGTACCATAAAAACTAAGGCTCAGCCACTCAGACCACCCACCTCCAAGGTGGTCTCTAGGTTTGTGTAAGCAGTATTTCTACGCTTTCCTAAGCTGCTTGTTTGCTGAAACGTGTTCTTAAGAAGAGACTGGAAAGACAGATTTCTAGTGTTGGCAACTACTCTTACATGTATTTTTCTCCTTGCTGAGACATTCACAAGATGATTACAGCTGGACAAAACTGTGTCAATATGACATTACACAATTTAAAGAAAAATGTAGCAGAGCTGTCCCCTCCTCTCACTTCCCCAAACAGCACAGCATTAATTGCACTTGCCACTCACCTGATTTTAGTTTAAGACTTTTCAAGAAGATTGTAATTTATAACCTGCATTTCAAGTCTCTTATTCCTTTTGCAAAAGAACCAGCTATATTGAACTGGAAATCTCACCCTCTAACTATTTATTAATATAGTTTTAAAGGAATTCTCAGATTTTTGTTGCTAACAGCTCACTTGGGTTGAAATGTGATGCACTTGTTGGCAGTGTTGCCCCAGAGGGACTGCAGTGAGACAGACTTACTCAAGCTTCACTTGAACACAGAAATGAAAATCAATAAACAATTTGAACTTCTCAGAAGAGAATTTTTCTCCTCTAATGAATATACAAGCTTGGTTACAGCTTAATTTAAAGATTGAATTTAGTGTGTGTTTTTTCCCTGCACTAGGAGCATGACAAACACAAGCTTCAAGTGACATGTCCCAAAGGGAGACTTATTTAAAAAAAAAAATGGGGGGGGGGG
>VZTX01025372.1:50945-139425 GCA_013400915.1 Pardalotus punctatus
GGGAAGTGAGCAAACACCAAATAAAAAAGATTCCTGGTCCCATGAGAGGGAGCTACTTTAAAAATACGGAAAATAACATGCAGCTGCAAAACAGACTGTAGAGATACCTAAAATTGTGACTGTAGAGATACCTAAAATTTAAGCTTCTGGTGGGGCAAATTTTGTAACGTATGTATTTTTATTTGCTTTTATAAATGACAGCAAATAGGGTCAGACCACAGTGCAGAAATGTGGTTGTAAATTCTCTAGTAGTCTGAGGATGTTTGAATGCAGTGTATGTTTTGTGGGTTAGTTTCTCACACACAAATCAGATCTATTTACGACTTTTGCTTTCAGTATTGGAGTAGGTTAATATTGCAATTTCTGTAGAAATTAATAATATTAATTAAATACAGAAAATTACTGTAGAATCAATGTTACCAAAATAAGACACGCTTGCACTCAATATTAACTATCACAAGGGTGAGGGCTGGGATGAGCTGCTGCGTTTTTGTTTATCAGAATTTCTGCACAGTTGTCAAACTAAACAGCTTTTGTCTTCTGATAGCCTTGGCAAAGTGATTAGTTGAAAGCCACAAAAGGGATTGTGTACAGCATTTTATTCTTCAGCTCAACAAGAAACAGATTTGACTTGGAAACTTAGATCTCATCTGTGCAAACTGGAAACCAGATAAATCAGGTCTTGTATACAAATGCATATCAACTAAGTGACAAAATAAAATAAGATCTCTATTTCAAAGCCAGTTCTAAAAATATAGTGCTTTCTGGAAAAAACAGTGGGAATGTAGATGGACTGATTTACCTGGTAGTAAATTTCAATCAGCTGGTTGCAGTTTCTATTCTGTGTAGAGAATATATTTAGGACATTCACATAGGTAATAGGTAGCTTGACTTTCTAAAGCAAACCAGTTAGAGCCACATTTTTGTAACTATTAAAAAAAAAAATCTTAAATTTCTTTAGCCCCTGAACTCTTTTTCATGTTTGTAATCTTAACACCCCACTCAAAGGGATCTGTAAAGCTTTTCATTTTAACTACAATTATTCTTTTGTCTACTGGGAACCCAGTGCAAAGATGATGTCCTGTGTGCAAGAAGCAAGCATGCTGAATATTAATTAATGAACACTACTTAATATGCAGAAGAAGAGGGGCAACAATCAGTTGTGAGCCTTACATATTAACTGGTAGATCATTGTTATTCTGGGAGGCATCATAAGGCCAAATGCAGGTTACAACTAGTTTAGAAAATCTCTTTAATTAAGAAACGTGAAAGTTTAAGTCTCTCATTTTAAATATCTTATTGTGGCCACAAAAGACATCATTAAATGGTGTGATGGTACAGCACTTTTAATGCAGTCTGAGGTGCTGAACCGGACTTCAGCTGTTACTCCATTTGCGGTGTTATAAAATAGACAAGCAAAACGCTGAGTTTTCAACTATTTTTCATAAGATCATAGAATCATTACAGTTGAAAAAGACCTCTAAAATATCGAGTCCAACCATTAACCCAGCAGCTCCATGTTCACCATTGAACAACACCCCCAGGCACCACACGTACCCATTTTTTGAACACTTCCAGGGTTGGTGATCCTACCACTTCCCTGGACAGCCTATTCCAATGGCTGAACTACCCCTTCAGTGAGGAAATTTTTCCAAATATCCAATCTGAACCTCTCTTATGGATATGTGAAGGCCACGAACAAACAAATCTCCATGAAACACCTCCAAATAGGTGGATCAGGAGTTTCACAAAACAGTAGTCACTGAACTACTCCTGTTTGTCACTTTCCACAACTATTGGCAGCCTTGCAGAAGAGAGGAAAATATGAATGATATTGTCCAATGTTTTTTACTTTGCTAAATTAACAGAAGCAAAAAGAGCATTCCCATTAGTAAGTCTCTGGGCCCATTGCTGAAAGAGACTGGCCTCCTTCTTCCCATTTATCAGATGAAAAAAAAAAGTCTTAGAAAAGAAGTGTGATCTAAAGCTACTGCTGAGGCCAGCATCAGAGGAAAATGGATGTGTCTTTCCTGATATGGTCTCTACGCTCATCAACGTTGTTTTTCCTGCTACTGAATTAACCCTCCCCCAATATTAGTGAAACCTATGAATATTAAAATCACCATAAGAAGACATCTTTATAAGATTCCTACTTCAAATTTTACACATCTGATGACAAGGGTTCTACATGCATGGAACCATACAACAAATAAAACTGAAGCCAACCATTGTAGTGCATTAGTTCATTACAAAGTGCATGGTAATGGAAAGAACATCATCTGTTTGCAGATCTATTTCTTGCAATATGCTTGACTGTGAGACAGGAAGAATCAAATTCAGTTCTCAACTGTGTGCAAGGTTAAGTACTGATGACAACACCTTTTTTTTTTTAAGTAAAGGATGCAGCAGTGCACATTGATTCAGCTTTTTATCCTGTTCAATGAGTTATATGAGACTTTCCTGTATTTGCTGTACACAAAACATTTTCCTGATACACTACACAAAAATACATTTCTGTTTGCTGATGGCAAAAGGCTTCTCTGCCAAATACACAGTATCTCTCTGATGCAGTATTTAAATAGCTTTTACAGGAACAGTTTGGACAAGAAATAAGATGTCAACATATTATGAAGATTTAATGATACCCCCTTTGTTTTATATTAAGCTACATCAACATGTTTTTACCCACTATATATGGAAAAAATCTTTATTGTTTTAGAGAATCCAGACAGTCTCAGCAACTTGAATTGAAATATATAGCCAATGATTTGGAAGAAGTATACATTTGCCTTTTGGTACAAAAAGGTGGTAATTCTTGTGGAATACTCACAGGTTTACTTAACATGCATGGGCAGAGCAATGCCATGAAATCTTACTCACTTAAGGGTTTTATAGAGTTATTGCATCTTAGCAGTACCCAACATTATTTACACAGAATTTTCAATTCCTGGAGATCTTCAAGGCATGATCTGGCCTTGAAGAATCTGAATCAGCCCCTTTCTCTGTTTGTTTATTTGTTAACTACCTATCAAATACAATTAGCCCAGTATGCTGATACCACTCACTAGACTGGAAGCTAAATTATGCAAAAAGCAAGACTGGGTAAGAGTAGGGAAAAGGGGTAATGTTTACAGCATATGAAAAAAAAATGAGTTCCACGTTTGGGCAATGGTGGGGTGGAATAGGTGCCTGCGTATTCCGAGCGGGTCTCTGATATTGGACCACCTCAGCCAGTACAGTCTGGCACTGTGCAAGGAGACCTTTTTTCTCACCCGTGCTGTTGGAAAGCACAAACACACACCCCCAAAAGCCAGACAGCTCACGTGTCCTCAGTGTAACGAAGCATAGAGGGCTCAATCACAGAATTCCGATGGTTTTATTCTCCAACAAGTCCAGAGGCTACAGAGGAAGTGGGGAAGCTTGGGGCACTGGGATATAGCCATTTGGGCCAATAGGGTTGGAGAGAGGGCGAGGAGACACAACAATCCAATGGGGAGAAGGGAGGGGAGGAGCGAGGGATCATGTTGAAACCAACCAACCTAGGGGGATTAACATACAAAGGTTACCATGGTTTTGGGACAAACCGTACAAGAAACATCCAGGTGGTTTTAATTGTCCCACCAGCGTGCTTCTGCTAGCTTGGGACTTCTCGGATTCTCTGAGATGGTAGAAACCACTCCAACAAATGAGCCAGTATTTCCAAGAGCCTCCTACAGAAATGGAAATCCTTCCAGTAAATGTAAACTCCCATCACCAGGGAGGGAACTGAAGTTGGCCAAGAACACTCTAAATGTCTCACTGGTGATGGAAAAATCACCAGGTGGCACTGTTTTATATCACCATTAAAAACCTGCACCTGTTCACAGATTTCTGTTGAGTGGGTGGGTGAACCTTTGGGGAGGAAATGTTGGCTGTGAGAAGGGTCCTGTTTGCTGCTGGGCTCTGCTGCTCTAGACTGGAGCAGGCCAGAGGTGCTAATGGTGCCTCGTCCTGGTGTGGACAACTCTGGGCTTATTCCACCTGTCCCATGCTGGTTCTCATTTTGCATATGATCTATAAAACATGTCATAGATCAGTAAAAGGATGAACCTAAAAACCAGGAAGGGATGTATTTTACTATGAAAAAAAGAAAGGAGGAGAAAAACCTGGATGCAACAGGAAACTTCGGGTGGATGGGGGAGCAAGGGAAAAGGGAGAAAACCAGAAGTCATTCTCAGGATTAGAGACATTGTCAGAGCAGAGTATGAACAAGAACAGGAAAGGAATGGAAACATGAAAATGGGTCAGTCAGAATTCATTGTAGCTCATAGCTTCCTTTGCAAAGTAGCAGCATTCAGAGAATCTTCTCATTTTTGAGGCAAGTTGAGAAGTTCTGCTACACTCATTCATTTAAAAAGATAGAAAAAAAATGAAAAAGAAAGAAAGAAACCCAAACCCTATAATATTTTAAGAATTTCTGTTTTTTCAAGATATACTCCTCCTTTGTGGGTGCATAATTGTCTTTATGAATTATTTAAAAATCCACTCTTTCCCTCTACAATAATTCTTAAATGGGAAAAAAAGTTCTCAGACAATTGTGGTCATAGGAATTGAAACTTGTTAATAAGAGACAAGTACTAAGTAAAATTTAAATGTCCTTTTTCAAAATTAACTTGGTAACAACCTTCTGATTTGCTTACTGTCCTATTCAGAGAGAGTTTTCCAATACCACCTTCCACACAGGGTGTGGTTTTAATGTATTGTTTTTGTAAGAAAAATAGCAGGCCACAGCAAGTCAGTCTTCTTTTGTCCAGAGATTAGAGAGCCTTCCTAAAGATCTGGCATGCCAAAACACACCCCATTTGGTCTCATGGTTTTCCTTCTCCTAAACTCAGTATCATGCTTACGTTCTGAGCACTCAGATATTTGCAGACTGTGCAGGTTGTCAGGATGCAGCATATGTTTAACCTAAAATAGCTTCTCTGAACTTAAAGGCAGCACAAGCCATGGGCCATACCAATCACATTAGATTGCCCCTTCCTAATGGGAAAATCTCTTCCTCTCTAGCCTTCCAGGTTAATTAATGTCTGACTGGTCTAAATGATGTCAGGAGCAGAAGAATGAAGGCAGCTTGTTTACTCTGAGACACCATCGAAATCCAGCATGAGGTAAGGCTACACATGGCAAAGAAAATGTCACCTCCCTCTCTCAGAATGAGATGCCTGTGATGGAACCACTGACTAATATCTCCTGGCTGGAAATAGGCTCCCAAATCCAAAAAGAGAGCATGCCAAGGAAACACTGCAGGTCTACATTATGAGACTATATAATGGCTTGAATTATAGTTACCTGAAAAACCACTATGCCAGTGGATCCTATCACTCCTGAAAGCCAAAAATGTGGTACTTTTGTTTAAAGTACTAATTTATAATACTGAAAAGTGATTTTAAAATAAGTCAAGAACTTCCTGACTGTATTGCCTCAGATCCATCATCTCCAGCAACAGTCAGTCTTTGCCTGCTTTTTCTACATTTCCCTTTCCTCCCCTTTAGGTGTTTGAACTCCGTAGCGAGTATCTGCACTTGATTAAAAACACATTGCTAAGAAGTGCCATTTAAGCACTTGGTGAAAGAAGCATAATATAGCCAATAACCTGGGTGGCACAGACAGCAGAGTAGCCTAAGGTTCACTCTCCTAATAGAAATAGTTACATTATATTTACTTGGGAGCTTTAATTTGCCATTTGAACAGAATTAATTCATTAATTAAATCAGTGTGTGGCACCATTTGTTTCCTTTAACTAACATCACTGAAATTTAAATGAGAGGATTGCATAAACTGTTAATATGATGAGAAAATAAGAGCCCGATGAAAGAAGGGATATATGCTTTGCTACACAATAAAGGGGAAGAAAAAAATAGTTGGGCCCTTCTCAGCAGCTGTGTTTTTCAGTCATATCTGTGAGATCTGCATTTGCCTCACTCTAGCACTACTCATCGTCCAAAACATACCTCAGAGGTATGTCAGAACCTCAGCTGTAAATAATAGAGAAAGAACCAAAATAAGAAAAGGAAATAAAGAAAAGGGAAGGGCAGTGTTTTTGATGTTTATATTCCTAAATTGTGTGTGTAAAACAATTAAAACATTTGTGAAGGAATCATTTACTTCAAGAATTTTTTTTTCAGATTATTTTAAAATCAAATATATGCCCATATCCCATATTTACTTAGCAAGTAATCACTGAAATCCCTACATAATCATGCCAGTTATTACAGAAATTGGACAGAATGCTTAGAGAAATTTTCTGAGATACACTTAGGTTTTTCTTTTTCAATAAAACATACCACAAAGGGAATAAAGAAATTCTTTGCCCAAATTAATGGTGAATTATTTTGTCATGAGAATAGAAGTTTATATTCATTTAAATGAAAGCACATAAATTGTTCTTGACAAGAAAAACAAAGCTAGCCTTAGGCAGTATTTTCATTATAGAAAAAGGCACATGTCCATGAATATCTAGTATAATATTAACAAAAACTGTTCAATTAGCTATGCATGTGCCATTGTTATGAATATTTATTTGCATCACAGCTGGGTAACATTGATACCTTTTTTCCAGGCTGTTTAGAGATACAAAATGAAGTGAACATTACTGCTCAGTGGAGAGCAGCAGAACTTCTCCAGAGAGCTGGTCAGACATAACACTTATTAGCAGAATGAAACAACTAGTAGTTAAGAACAATCTTTCTCACACTGGAAATCTGCTCAAGAAATTAAAATCTGTTCTGAATATTTTTTATCTAATTGACAGCCTAATCTCATATTTTCTTAAAAGAAAAGTTGTTTATGTAATGCCAAGCTAATGCATGAGCTTTTTTTTCCTGAAACTGATTCTCTTGAATTGCATTCTAATTACATAGGGCTCACTTAAAAAAAAAAAATATTTCACTTTCTGGTAGAAAACACTGCAAAATAGCAATGTTAAAACAAAGTAAGTTTTACCAATATAAAATTATTAAACTTAGTCATCATAGGCTTAAGAAACAGCCAGAATGGTTATATCAATAGGAATGTTTATGGTTAACAATTCAGTATTAAGCATCATGTGCTTTATGTCTTCCATTACAAAGAAATTTTGAATATTAAGCATCTGCAATGAACTACCTGTGAAAAACTGCAGACCAAAGGCTTACTTTGGCAAAAATATCTATATGATTAAAAATGTTGTTCTGTACATGAATAAAGGTATTAGCCCCAGAACTTGCTCTAGGAGAAATTTCAAATAATGAATCATTAGACTATTACTCACCACTAGAAACTGAAAAAGCCAAATTAATTTAATAAATCTGCCCCATTTATGATTGCCATAAAACAAACCTTTAAGAAAATGGTTAAGAAACAATTATACATGGTCTCTTGAAATTTTATTGATCATGGATCTCATTCTTGTTTCCATTCTGCCACTCCAGGAACCTTTTCCAAAATCGACTATAAAATTATTCCTGCTGACCCTATAGTGGAAAAGCAAATATCACAGAAATATTCCAAATCACTGATTCTCCATGAAACTACTTCTGAATGATTAAGGCAAGAATCAGTTCTGTAAACTATTTTAGAATTTGCCTCTGCTCTTCTCTAGGCTTTATACAGATATTAACAATACTTATTTCTCAGCAGCACAATTCCATGCACTACAAGAACCCAGGTATAAAGCAGGTAATTCTTACAGTGTGTTTTGAAAAGGAGAGAAATGGTAAAAAGTAAAATGTGTCACAAATATAGGATGCAACTGTAGCCCCGCTAACAAAGATAAAAGAACCAATTATCCTTTAAGGTGGCTTAAAGGAAAGCAAGCAGGCTGATAAAGAATAATGCAATAGGTAACCATAGGAAAGATGCTTTGTGTTCACACAGATACTGTTGATTTCTAGACAGGTTCATTTGATTCCACTGAAAGGCCTAAGTTGACAGTAAGACACATTTTCTGTAGTTGATCTTGCAAGCATATATAACCCACCCTCTTTGATAAAATATGGCACTTGGCATAGCAATACACTTAGAAAGAAAGGATAATAAAATTGCCATAAAGTATTCCTCTCAGAAAGACTTTCTTTGATTTTTAACATGTCCAGCATGAAGATACCTAAAAAAGAACATCTTGCAGCTGATGAGCTGGGCAGAAAAGACAATAAATTTAAGCGACATGATGTAGATAGCCCTCAAAATTACAATCTCAACAGATCACAGTTTTGAAGACCACTGCCAAGAAGGATGCATGTCCAAAGTTTTGTTATCTATTAGAACACAAGCTGCTTGCCTCTTCCACTGCTCTCTCTTTGCATGTGTCACACCAAATGCATGGCTCTGCCATCACACAAGTGATAGGAGTTGTTATTGTAAACGGTATACATTGCATGTTGGTGATGGAACAGGAAGCGACAAGCACCAGAGAAATTTTGCTGGTAATTTCTTTTGATGAGATACTTACAAGTATAAAAGCAAGAAAAAGACAAGATAATAAATGATGGGTTCTGGGAGAGTTAAAAGGAAGAGGCTCCTGGTAAAGCTGGACTGAATGCTCTGTCTCGGAAGCCAAGAGATGGCGTGGTAACAAAGCAGGAGAAGCAGCAGCACAGACATGACCTCCACAAGCCCTCTGGGGACCTGGCGTGGTGCTGCAGTTGCTGGCCCACAAGGACCTGTGCCCACTGCAGGCTTGCCATCACCTGTGCTAATTCAATTACAGATAGCACGTGTATACCTGGTCATATTACAATCACACAAGCATTTGTGCAGGCACAGCAACAGGGTAGGTGCGTAGTGCTTGGATGATGTGCCTCATGCATCAACACCAATGGGTGTATTCCAAGTGTTCAAAACCAGATCCAGGACATGAATTTCAAAGCAGATTAGACCTAAAGCTCCAATGTAGGCCCAGTGTGGGAGCAGGGCCAGGCAAGCACCAGTGTGCAGCAAGAGTTCCTCAGAGAACTGTGGTCCTCAGGGGCAGAGGGACTGGTAGCAATGAAGGAGCTTTAGTTTGAATCAGCAACTAGACTTTTTCATATAAAGTTACAAAACTTTCTATTTGTGAGGAAGAAAGCCTATAAAAGGGTGTTTATTTAGTGTGGGAAAGGTTTAAGACCCAATAAAAAAAAAAAAAAAGGAGCTGAGCAGGCAAACCTCAGGCTTAACCTCAACCCTTTGCAGCTCGGAGCTCAGAGGATGTCTCAAGTCACTTGAGTTTTATCTCATCTTGTCACTGCAGAGCAGCAACTGTGCTACCCTTTGAAGGGAAAATGAGGAAAGGAAGGTTGGAGTAGTTATTTGTTTATCTTTCCAGTTCCCAAACTATAAAAATCCATTATCAGTTTATTTTTACAACATCTTAGATGGAAAGGCAAGTTCTTGATTTGTCTGTAGTCTGCTGATAGACCCATTCCCTGAGAGAGGAAAAAAAAAAAAAAAAAAAAAAATCAGCTAAAAGATCCAGACCCTGCCCCTTGCTTTTCCTCAGCTGTCTACCAGAACTTAAGAACTTGCCTGGGAATTTTTGTCAAGAAGAGAACTATGCCCTGATACACGAATGTAGTGTAGGGAGAGATGATCCTACAGTAACTGAATTTAGTGGTACAGAGCTTTGAAGAGCTCACAGGCTTTCTATCCAAAATGTATTATTTAAGTATTTTGTGGCTAAGAAAGCATTAGTCTTGTTTAAATATGCTGAAAAGGAGCTTTCTTCAATTCTTACTGTTGCTGGTTGAGAGACCCTGTGAGTCACCATCAAAATTTGTTGTCTTGTTGAACACTCTGAACCTGGACATTCATTAGATACAACAGGGTGTCAAAAGCAGCCTGTGAGCCCTCAAACTGAGTTTAAAAAGTGCCATGAAGCATGGTAGAACCCAGGCTGAAAAGCTTCAACTACAGCTTTCTGGAAGCTTCGAGTGTTGTTCAGCATCTTCAAATTCAGTGCCCAGCTAAAAGCACTACAATGATGACTTGTGCAGTCAGCAGCCAACAAACAGCCACAGAGAAAGCTGGGTAGAGAAATTAGGGGACATTTACTATGCATGTTAAAAAAAAAAAAAAAAAAAAAAAAAAAAATCGAACAGGACACAAGAGAAATCTAACACACCAATCTGGCTTTTGGTATTCAGCTCTCATCCAGGGAACCTTTAATCTGATTGAACCGGTGTGGTGACTGTTTGTTTTTCCTGACTGGGAGTGCACATGTGTGTGTGATAGTACCATGGCAGCAGGCCAGGCTATTAAATGGAGCAACCACATTCAATAAGAAGCAAACAATGGCATTAAGCTTTCTATCATTTTTGCTATTAGACTGAATCTAAAGTTTTCAAAAGAATATAAGTTAGTGCTTGAACATGAAAAGCCAATATAACTTTAATTTCTAAATACCAGAGTCCTTTTCTTGGGTAGCTTATGAACCTAAGCTACTTCAGGATTTCAGGAAAAAACTCCCTTTCGCTATCTGCCTTTCATTGTAGTCTGATCTGTTGAGATAGGAGGGCAGGTTTGAACAACTTCCCTAGAACTCAGAATACTAAACAGTGTCAGCATTTAATGCAAAAGAGGGAATTGCACCAGTATCACCCACCAAGAACAGCCTGTTCTATCACAGGCCACCAGCATCCATCTCAGCTGCTGCTGCTGTATTTTCTAGCAGACTTCTTAGTGGCCTCAATCCTGGTCATTCCATTTGGGAAATGAGAGACTTCCCAAACTCTGCAGTACTAAAATTATGACATATATTTAGATGCCGTACTCAAGTATAGGAAACCATATTTACATATAAAATATATAACATTGCTGGGAGGTGTGTAACCTTCACCTTAGGCTTAAATAGGAAGTAATCTGTTCCACATTGCTCTGTCCCACCTTTTTTTTCCAAAGGAAAAGGAGAACAAACAAATATTTGGACTGCCACAATAGCATTAATAAACATGAGAATGCAACAGCTAGTGTTATTCTACAGAAATGAATGAATAAATAAATAGACTATAAGCACTTTATTCTTCTCACATAATTTCTTCTCAGTGACATTATTGAACAGACTGTTGAAAACAAACATCGTTAAATGAGAAAAGAAGAGCAGGAGCCTGTCTAATTCCCCACTGCAACATTTTCCAATGACGAATGCTCCCTAAATGGATTTAGCTTTTTGAAAAGAAGTCAGAGAGAAATTTGATGTGGCCCCCTGACCCCTGGTAAGCACATGTATCTTCACCTGTCACATAACACACTGGCACTTGCTTACTTTTCAGCAAAGACTATTGATTTTGCTTATTGGCTGCAGGCTAGTCCATAAAGAACAAATTACAAAGTCAGAGGTCTACAGTTAGCAATTGCTTGCATGATAACAGGGAACTCAGCACTATTCCCACAATACGGTATTAACATTCTCACAAATGTGTGCAAACCAAAAACATTCACTTCTGCGGGGAAGTCCTCTGGATTTTCAGTGATATACAGCAAGCAAAACACAGAGTACATCCCATACCATCGCAAATGATCTAAAACTACAGGAATTTTGCCCAGTGCATAAGATACACTTGTGGTTTAAACAATCTCTTTATAAAGAACAAAGAGAGAGAGGATTAAACAATGGTTATGTTCTCTGATAAAATAAACAAACTGTTTGATACAATGTATTGTTATTATGAATGCCTTTAAAATTAAATCTTACACAGAAAAAGCCAACACGGTGACTTTTAAGAAATGTATCATTGTGCTACTTCTCTGGAGTCCTAAAGTTTATCTTTACCCCTGCCTTGATAGATGACCTTGGGGACAAATGATTTGATTTTCTGCACCTTGCTTTCATCTTATAGAAAATAGGATACAATACTGCTGTCTGCTGTTTAAGGGCTGTTGAAACCCACTGCCAAAAAGTCCCTGCAAAAGACAGTGTAACCTGGCTTTTATTACCTGAAATGGGACAGGCATAGGAAAAGAATCCTGGTGAGGATCAAAACTGGAGAGCTCGAGTGAGTTTCCAAAATGCCATTTTAGTTTTTGGATCTTAGATAATACTTGCCTCATATAATAATTGCAATTGTCTTTTAATACCCAACCATACAAAAATAGAAATATATACTGCTCATCTGACATATATTTTTCAGTAAGAGTCATGAGAATGACACAGAAGGGTCCAATTTTAACCCTATTACAAGCTCAAGAAATTTATGATAATTTCAAATACGAGATCATTAATGACCAAAAAAAAAAAGTCAGCTATTATCTTAACTCACTTTCCTAGAAAGGGCAGTTTTCTTAAATTTTAAAAGATGTCTTCTATAATAAAATGTGATGATTCATCAGGTCTCACACAACAGCTTTCAGGAAAAATTTGAGTTACAGCTGAGCAGATTTCAAAATCCTAAGCCAGTTCCCTGCTGAAATCAAAGTGTTCAGGAAGAAAGAGCAACAAAAAGTACTTTGGGAACTCATAGAAAACACTGGCTTAGTGTGTTTCTATAATAGACTGCTTTGCTTCAGGTTAACTGATCACCAATTAACTAGAACTAGTGAGTCTATTTGTAAATTCTACTGCTGACACTTCCTGAAGATTTCTGGTGACACAACCACTTCCCTGGACAGCCTGTTCCAGTGCTTGAAAATCCTTTCAGTAAAGAATTTTTTCCTAATATCCAATCTAAATTTTACAAGCTTTATTAATCATCCCTAAGGGGGAAATTCAACTTCACACTGTACAAGATTATTGGGTCCCTTGCTCTGTGTTCCTTAGTGAGATCAACCTAAAAGTGAGGTCTTGTGGTACCTGAACACTCTTACTGTGCCTAGTCCATATTACTGATGGTGACCCCTGCTTCTTTAGAATGACAGGTTCTAAACCTTCCCACAAAAAAACCCAGAAACAACCTGGGCAAGGAACATGTTACAGTTTTGGATGCCTTCATCCAGGTCTACAGCCAAAATTCAGCATTGCTGTGAACCCAGGATAGTAAAAGATGTTAGGCTACAATTAACCATCCTGAACACCTAGAGGTAGACTCTTCAATAAGCATCATAACTCCACATTTTGCAAAATATGATCTTTCCATTACAAAAAGTTAGACTTTACTCTCATTTACTACTTCTCAGCTCAATCACTTTCCACTTTGATACCCCAAAAGAGACACAAATGTCAGCCACATAATGGGAAACCAATATGACACTGTGAATTGCATCTCTTTCTCTACTCTGTAATTAAAAAAGAAAAAAAATAAAAAAATTAACCTAATAGAGAAACAACCCTCCCTAATGAAATACAATGCAGACACCAAGTAAGAAATGGCATGCAGATTCTGAAGTGAAATTGTTATGGTATAGCCAGTTACAGGGAGCAAAGAAACCCAGCAAATTGCCCAAAACCTTGATTTTTAAAAGCTTTTGAGTTTTTCTGCTGCAGAGGGATTTTATGGCTTATGTCTTCAAGGATTTGTAAAATTAAAAAAAAAAAAAAAAGGCTCACTTTGAAGATATTGAAGTTGAGAATGTTATTTTCTCAGATGAATACAGATTCTGGGGCTGTAGGAAGACCTCTATTATCAGCAGACATGTGATGAAACAGCAATGTGATGGCCTTTGATCCATCCAAAGAAGAGAATATAGTCCAAGCGAGAGTTCACTTGATGTTTAAACCTTCTGACCTCCCTGGCAAGGCTCTATAAGGACCTCTAGCTGCAGAGAAGAGCTCATTGTGCTCAGCTAGGGATGCTTGCAATTTGTTTAAAGAGAATTACCATTATGCAGTGTATACCTTGTTATTTTCCCCTTTATAACAAAGCTGAGAATGACATCTCCAGTTAAGACTATAAAAGAGGTAAATTTACAGACATTTAGAAACTATTTCTGTTATTTTACATTACTTTTCTTAGTTTTAATACCTTCCAATTTTGTTTAATGTTAGCTTTTCATTCAAAAATTCTTAGTAATAGCCGTAAATAAAGAACACAACTACAAGAGGAGAAAGAATAGAAGATGAAACATATATGGAGATTAGACCTTCCTTCTAATCTCATCCAAGACAAAAAATGTTCGTGAATGGACACAGAGAGAAAAGCTGAAGGATCACCATGGATTACAAGTAACAAACCTACTGGTCATATGAGTCAACCCCAAGAATGTGTGCTGGAATCTGGGCTGAAAAGCAGATGATCTGTGTTTAGCTCAGTGTCAATAAACACATAATTACTTGTTAAGACCAAGAGGCGCTTCTCCAATTCCTCCTTCTAATTGTGCAATCAGTACCAAAAACAATTCCAAATTTGACCTTTTAAAAATTATTATTATTTGGGTAGGAAGAGGAAGATCCTTGACTACAAAGAAAAGCTGATACTATTACAACAAGGCATCAAACTTTTTCTAGTAAAGTTGAACTATATTTTTTCAAATGGCTAAATCTTGATTTCAGTATTCAAGTTCATTTCTCACACACATTGTCTTCGGAATGAGTTAAACTTGCATTTTGCCATTTGTTATCTCCAGTGTGGCAGAAAAAAAAAAAAAAGAGATACAGGAAACCAAGAGCTAACTTATACCTACATACATGCATTCACTTCCAGCATCTTCACTGGGTTGTGCCAAAACAGAGTGCACTGTTTTGCCTCTATGCTACTGCTTTCTGTGGAATTTTAGCTTTGGCCACTTCCAGTTATCGACAACCTTATAATCCAGTAAGACTATGTTTCAATGAATAAAATACTGAAATATTTAATACTTCTCATACTGTTGAGTTCCCAATTCCATTTCATGTTAGTTTCCATAAATCAAAGAAGCAAAACTGATACAAACAACATTAAGACATACATTGTCTTTTAATGCCCAGTCATAGAAATAATGTCATCTAATATACAATTATTTAGAACGTATGCTGAAGCTATCACTGTCAAACTGGAAAATCCAAAAATCAAACAAATTATTTTTCTGAACATTATTCTTTTGACAGCATAAACCTTTTTATAACCCATTGATATAAATGAATACTGGTTTGAATTGAACATATGGAGAGCAACTAACAGACACTTTTGGATTTGCAGTTCAGTTTGATGAGACAGTGGTACACTAAAAATCAACTATTCAGTTTAGCTATATCCTCTGAAAGAAACTTTGAAAATACCTATTGTTACTACAAAATAAATAAAATTCTTTCCTTTAGCTGAGGCAGAGAAATTTTAAGTCGAATTGTTATGTGCAAGATATCTAACTTTATAGTAAAAGCTATACTTTTAAGGACACCAGTAGGAGTTACAGTTATTGAGCCAATTTTTGTTTCAGGTAGAAGAAAGAATTTCACATTTATTTCAAACAGTACAAGTCAGTGCTACTGTTTAAAATTCATCAGAGAACACCTCAGAAAAGACTGCTTATCTATTCAAGCCACACATTTTAAGTGAACTCTTACTAAATTCTCTATGTACAGATCAGGATTACATGTACTCTGAATACAGAGAACTTCATCTGACAAATTAAAGAAGGAGAGTGAGGTGTTCAGCAGAGTCCAAACGTGGAGATCTACTGTGCCTTGTAAAGCCTGACAGTGTAATATGTCAGGCAAGGCAAGGCTCAGGTACCACAGCCAAGTGGTGCTTGTTCCCAGGATGTGATTTAGTGTCTCAGAACCAGCAGCTTTGAGGCACATGGACATCTCGCGGTGCGGAGTGAAGGGAACAGATTTGTCACCACCCGCTGCCAGGAGCGGTCCCGAACAGGGACATTTTCGGCCTTCGACAATGATTGCTGTTACTAATTCTACTGTGAAACATGCAGAGCATCTGCATGGGGACTTCAGGAGAGTGCTGCCAAAACAGCCCTGGCTTTATGCTGTTGCTCCTGATGTCTGGTTGAGGCAGCGATGAGACAGATCATATGACTTAAGCCCTTGCAAGACCTCATCACTTTTCATGGGAGAATGGAAAAGTGCTGATCCCAAGGCTTTTATGCTGAGGGAAAGCAGATAAAAATCTGCAGGTGTAACTTAAAAAAATCGGTATGAGAAGCACAAAATAGTGTAAATAAGGCTGAATTTCTAAGGAAAACAAATAAAGATCAAGCATGTGATGGCAAATACATGAAAAGAAGAATTTAATGATATAAGCACAGAAGTGTGCATTGTTGATCTAAGTGGATAATATTTTGATTTCCAGAGTATCTCTTAGTTTTAAGCTACAAACAGTATCGATACAAAAAAGCACACAGATGAATGGATGTAACAATTTCTATTTTATTTTTCCAATGAAAAGGAACTAGTGATAATTGACTGTAACTCTGCCTGGGTCCATCTCTAGAGAGACATAATCATTCTGGATATATGAAAATAGATTGCTCATTCTAATCCACTATTGTTTTATACTCTTTGGGGCCCACTTCTCAGCTGCTGATAATCAATGGTATTAGTCATTGCAATACAGGGAGCTGATTTACTCTATCAAGGGTTCTGGTCTTCAGCAAAACTCATCTTACCCCTTTAATTCTCTTCCTAGCAGCAGCAAACTTAACAAGGCTTGAACAAGAAGTTGTCTTCTTTCATCCAGTGTGCCAGGAAAAGCTCAGAAATGCTATCTATACACTGCTGAATCATACCAAGAGCAGCCACCAGAACCTATGCAGTTGATGTTATGACCCTAGGTCCCCCAAATACTGAAGTTTCCACTTTAAGAGCTCTTCAGAAGTTCTGCATAACTGTTGAGAAATTGTTGTTTTAGAGCTAAGGCAAGAACAGTTATGTTTTGTGCACATCCTCAACCACTACCAAGATGTTCAGCTTTTTCTATGCCTATATTTTCTTGGCCAGAATTATCATGCCTGCCATTTAAGAGTGTCATAAAACTATGTGAAATCTACATGGGCTTTTCTAACAGGCAACAAAACAACTCAAACATAGAGAGAAGTCTTCCCCACACCCCCAGTGTTAACTGGCCACACCTTTCTTGAATTACCAGTTTGAAAAAACCAGAAATTGGCTGCATTTAACTGTTAAATAGCATTTTCAATCCAATTCCAAGTGTCCAAAGAGAGCATGAATTGGGTATGAATTCCATTATTCAGTCACAATATTATTAGCATGGGTGGAGCAAAGTTTATCACTGTTGTCAGTACGATTATGAAGCTTTCTCATTTGCCTTATCTCAGAGAACATACACAGCATGGTCTTGATCAGGTTTATCATCTTCCCAATGTCTTGGCCATGATGACAGTCAGAATGAATGAACAGATTGGCACTTTGAAATGCTCATTGGTATCTTGAGGTCAGATGCTTCTTGCATGTTTCTGGACCCTTTCCAGGCACATGGGAAGCAACAGGAGCAGCAGTAGCACAAGTGTCTCTGCCAGTCTCCCCCAGCTCTACCCTGTTCCTGCACTGCATGGCCTGGCTGCTTAACACGTACCAGGAGTCAGTGCCTAAGATTGCCACCTTTTCTTTTTGGTGGTGCAGAGCTGTTACATCAAAGCAGTTTGGGAGCATTGCTTAAACTGTCTTGCTGAATCTGGACTAGCTATCAAGTTATTCCTCCCACACAGAGCAGAACAGCTTGGTCCTGCTGTTTAGGGGTCCTTGCCAGCTGCAGAGACAGGAAAGGATTTTTTTCCCCCCTCTTTACTTTTACTTGTTCTATTTTCTCCTGTGGAAGTTTGTTAACATTTGCAGCTTGGAGAAAATGTAATTCAAGGGAACACCCAAACAAAAGGATCAAAGATTAAAAAAATAGGGGGAAAAAAAAAAGAAAAAGTAAATCGATATGTATTAGCATGGCAGAGCTCTTGTCAATATGAATATTCAAGAAGAACAAGTTCTGAAATCTTTAGTCTGTTTCAATATTTTTCTTGTCTAATTCCTGTTTTTATTCAAGCAAATATATCCCAAAACATGCAGAAGAGCTGCAATTGCAAAGATGTCACAGTTCTTGTTTGGAGTAACTCACATTGTTAAGAAGATAAGTCAATGAGAAACTGCCCGAGGAAAAACCCAAGGAATGTGCTGTGCTGAGATTAAAATAGTTTATAAAATAATAACTGCTTTAGGACATATGAATTTAGCTGAAGGTTTTGTTTCCCTCTCCCCCTTAAAAATAAAGGACACCGGAACAAACCTTTTTCAACTTTAGAACTGGCAGTTAACAGTTTCTGGTATGCATTTTTTTTTTATAATCCCTGTCATCACCAGCTCCTCAGACCAACACATAAAACTTCCTTAAACAGCCAGTGAAATGAATGGCTGGAACACTTTGGAGCAGTCCCTGGGAAGCAGCATGGCTGCAGCAAGAAGTTGGACAGCAGTGTCAGTCCTCAAGAGAAGAAAGGTGTGCCACCAGTAAATAAACACACCCAAGGAATGCTACTAATCAGCAAATATTTTGTTTTATTTCCATAATGAAACTCCACTGCTGCAGAGAACTTTTCATCCTCAAAGCCTAGGGCTAGAAAAGGTAAATTATAAATCGGCTCCTGGAGAAGCACTGGATTATGCACACCACACGCGTGTTTTTGACACTGGTTCTCTTCGCAGACCTCCAGTCCCAGGACAGAGGAATCATCTTCTGTGATGTGGATGAGCCTTTCAGCTTTTAGCTGACAGTAAATTGACTCAATTCAGAAACTCAGGCGACTGAAAAAAATCTGTGCACCACCACAATGTGTAATGCTGCCTGGCTTCCTAGCACGTTCTAACACCTACTGCAAGCAGTGCTCCACTCAAATTGTCCACAAAGAAAGGTTATATTTAAATGTCCAGGTAAAGACTTCAGGTGACACTGCAAAGAGATTTCAAAACTTACAAACACTATGAGCCAGTGTACTGCTACCTACTACATGACTACTCCTTGATTAGTCCATTTACTCCTATTTACTTAATGAGTCACATGGAATGTTTAAGAATGTGTTTACAATAAAATGCAAAAACCTAAACAAAGCAGCTGCCTGAATTCATCCAACATGAAGGAAGTCTTCTGGTTAATCAGAGAAAAAGAAAACATAGCTCTTCTGTACATCTATTTTGCTTTGCAGAAAAGAAAAAAAAGGCATCCAGAAGGGCAACATATACTGAGGAAAGGTATTACACAGCCAAGTGTAACCTACCATCAGCATCTTATGGTGTAGGGCTTAAGGCATCTTAACTCAAGAATTTCTAGGTAATTTGAACTCTTGAAGCAAAATACAAAAGACAGGTAATTTCAGAGATATACAGGATCCAATCCAAAAAGAGCTTTGTACATCAAAACCAGCACTTTGAAATAAACCCGTAAATAAAACGCAAGTCTGAAGCAGGTCAAGATACCACTAAGAAAGCAGGAAGTCACTAACCCATTCCAGGGGGGTCAAGGATACCTCCAAATGAACTGCAGTAGAAGGTTCAAAATGTAGCAGTTGTGTGCTGCAATTTTCACATACAATAGTTGCATTATAAGAATGAAAGAAATTACATCTTCCTGCCCCTTCCCTAATGATGAGTGACATTGGTACCAGGACAGAAATCTGTCTGTAAGGACACATGATGCCCAAACAATATTTTATACAGACTTATTGCATACTTGAATTATCAACAATACTAATCTCCATGAAGCCTAATTGCATCTTACTCTGTGCATGGCCCTGCCAAATCCCTGTTTCAATCCCCTTCCCAACCCTATTTCCTGGATTAGAACAATTCAGGAACTTCCCAAAAGATCACTTTGTCCATTCCCTTGTCTCAAAGCAGAATCAGCTGCTGCTGACAGATGAATATCCAAAAATCTCGGTAACAGCATTCAGCAATGGAGATGCCTGTCCATCCCGCTGCCCAACTACTTTAAACATGAGACAGCTTTTCTGAAGTTTTACTGCACTTTAACCATTGCATCTCGCCCGTTGCAGACTCAAAAAAAATCCCAGATAGGTTAGAGACTCAACCCTCAGTCTTTCAAAGGTTTGAAGACTGCTACGACATCCTGCCCTTGCATCTCCATTTCTCATTTTCTTTGCTGCACTAAACCACACAACTCTTCCACTCTTCTCATTTAGGCCCTATATTTTAAAAATCGTTTTGACAATCTTACTGTTTTCCTTTGGACAGTTTCCAGGTGGTCTCAGAGGGATAGAAAGAGGCAGAGAAAAGCCACAGGAAGGGAAGAAGTGGGCACAGCCTGGGTTTGCACCTTTCTGTATGCTGACCAAAAGACCTGGCATGATGGGAACAGAGAAATTCATGGGACGTGAGAAAGGTTCTGCCCCAGAGCAAAGGAGGAGCAGAGGAGGAAACGGAAGTCTGAGGTATAATCCAATTTCTTGTCTGCTTACGTGCACTGGCCATCACAAGGCCATGACTAAGAGTGGTCTGTCAGGTTGCAAATTCATCCCATGTAGTGAAAGAATATAGAAACATCTTTAATAGCTGTCTAAAAAGGCTAGTAACCAAAGTTATCTGCCTTGGCACTGAAGTATGGTCCTTCTAATCTGTGTGGTGAGTCAGGGGGACAGGGCAAAACAAGCTTTGTTTTGTTTGCACACTCTGGTTAGGAAAGCACAGGAATTCCGAGCAGTTGGAATTGGGAGATGTTTTCATGAAGAAATAACAAATCAGACAAAATCCCCTTTGAAACTTCAGTTCAGTCTAGAAGATATCACAACCTTTCCATAAATGTAAGGGTCCGTATTCTATCTAATCTGCAGATGTATCAGTGGCTCAGCAGGTTGCTGCCATCTACTTATTTTACCTGTATGTGGGTTTATAGACAGGTGAGATTGTCACACCTACTAGATTGATGGACCCTGGACTCTTAGTCTCAATAAAAGAGTGGCCTGCACATACAATCCTCCCCCAACACACACTTTTTTCTTTTAGACAATGTTCCTCATGACATTTGAACATTTACTTTTGCAAAGTTTGTCTGAATTTTTTTCCACTGAAAGAAAAACCTTCTTTACCATGGAAGAACTTGCCAGAAGAAAGTTTCTGATCTTCCATAAAAATATATTTTCTTCTGCCATTTTATTTTTTCCACCAAGTTGTAAATAAGGTTCTTCCACCAAAAATATTTCTAGCATTTTCAAGAGCTTAAAAAAAAAAGTAATTGTCGTTTCTTGATATGATCAAGAGTTGGAGCACATGCCTTTCACTCTGCTTTTTTCCCCCTGTAATATGAATGCTTTCTGCTCTCTGAGACCTTCTTTTAAGCAGTTTTTCAACTGTATCTTTTTTCTGTTTTACACTCAAGTGTACAAATACTGAGCAGAACAGAAAAAATATTCACACAAGGGTAGCAAAATATACCAGGACATGATTCCTGGTTTGTATGACATTAGATGCACCTGGGTAAAGAGACTGTTGTGCTCAGAAAGCTCCTCAGACACCACTCCTAAGCCTGAACAGAGACCGTGAATCAGAGCCCTCAGCCGCAGCAGTTCACAGCCAGGGATATTGGTGTAAACTGAAATCAATAATGATTTAAACCATGGTACCTGGCCCTCGGCTCTGGCCATGCCACACAGTCAGTTGCCAGGACAGAGGAGGGATGAATCACAGGGACAGGAACATCTGACCCCACCTCTCCATGAATCATCAGACCCCTTGAGCCTGCAACCCTTGGACATCTAGCTCTTCCTGAACTGCCCAGTGTAAACATTGTAAAATAAAACCTGAGAGAACCTGCAGCGTACCCAAATCACAGTTCTGCTTTTTAAAAACAAAAACCAAACAAAACAAAACACCCAACCCCCAAATTTCTATATATGACACAGTACTTTTATTCTAAAGGGACTGCTGTTGTGTACATGACATTTTGTTTGTGATTGTTCAAAGAAAATTAGGATGAGGAAGGGTGACTCAAAGTTCTGAAAATGTTATCCTGGAAATACATTAAAAATTCATGTCTTCAACCTGTTTTCATGTTTGGAAAATTGCTTTAAATATTTTTTTAAAAGGCTCACTTCTACTAAAATGCCTTGTAATACTATAATTGCTACAAAGTTTAATAACAAAAATACTTAGCAGGATGTCAAACTTGGTGTATTTATACTTGAGATGTGTTTCCATTCTTTTCCATGTTAGAATAATATTATTCACACCCATATGTGTAAGACTTACTGCAGCTTGCTGAACTTGTCATTGTTGGCAATTACCTTTCTCATTTTGTAGCTGTGAACAGTTGAAAAGCATGTGATTGTTTTAGAAACTTTTTTTTCTAAGAGCTGTAGACCTTCCCCCCAGTGTGAATATCAAGAAATGTATGATTTGATGAAACAAGCATCTTCAACAGCCCCTGAGCTAAAAAAATCCATAGTGAGATAAGGCGGAAGTTCCTACTACTTTCTATGGCTTTGGAAGATAAAATTCAGAATCTTAGACAAAAGGTCAAATTAATCTTTTACTCATATGTTTATCAAAACCATAATTCAGTAGCAACAAAGTCAGATTTAATTTTTCTTTGAAGTTCTGTTACATATGCCTGGGTGTAACTTTCAACACAAATATTTCTGCACAACCCAAAGCACAAAGTAACTATTGCAGACCAGATTCTGAGGTCAGATGGAGTCAATTAATCATTTATTCCACTGGACTTGTTGGAATTACAGCGAGACAAATGGGTTCATCAGAATTACAGCCCCTTAGCTGCAATAAATAAAAGATATATTCAAATCTGTGAGCAATTTTCTATTACTTAATCTTTCATTTTCATTTCCCCACAAACTTTACCCAAATAGAAATTAAAGCACTGTGGCTGAAACTGAGAGCTTCATGAGTCCATAAAAGGCACAAGACTAATGTTCTCTACGTGATGGCAAATTACACTTCTTTGTGTGCATTACAATACTTTTACAAGAGTTGCTATGTAAAAAGAAAATACTGATGATCATTTAACACAGTAAGAATTCACTTAAATGAACTGCCAGAAGAACAGAACTCTTAAAATAATTGATTTTTCCCCACATCAGATGAAAAATGCATAACACTGTACAATGAAGTCCGTTTGAGCAAAAGTCATTTTCTGTCCATTAAAAGAAACATAAAATACATTGGGGTACTTAATTAAAAGTCTTAGAACCGATTTGCACACCATAAATTTACCAAACACACACAAATTTAAGTAAAATACCTTAATTAATA
The DNA here is from genome assembly GCA_013400915.1 of Pardalotus punctatus. Classification (NCBI taxonomy): domain Eukaryota; kingdom Metazoa; phylum Chordata; class Aves; order Passeriformes; family Pardalotidae; genus Pardalotus; species Pardalotus punctatus. The sequence continues at coordinate 74,026 of VZTX01025372.1, forward strand.
CTTTTGTTATATCTATGGGTCCTCCCAAATATTTTATAAGTGTAGAAAATTTACATTCACTACAGTTCAAAGAATTCCACTGTCACTATGAAATAAATTCATAACAGTTGCTGCCTCAGTGTTTCTGCCAGCATGCTGATGCCTTACATTTATGGAATACATGGAGTGATTTGGAAATGACAGCTATCTCATGACAGGCAATACCAGCAGACAGCCTTTGAAAAAAATCTATATTGACCTCACCTCCATCCAACACCTATTGACAGTTGTCACTCAAACTGTGATATCACATAAACACTTTCCGATCTGAGGCTTAAGTTTCCATAGTAGGGCAAAATCCTGTTAACTTCTGACCCACCTCTCAGACATCCTTTCTGTTGTATTCATGTTTGCAAACGGCTGACAGGTTTTCCAAGGCAGAGCATGGATGGCTTGTGCAACACCTGCACTCCCTGCCCTCTAAGTTCCTTCTCTTAAACCACAGCCAGAAACTTGTTGCTAATCAAAAGTAATAAATCTGCATCTGACAAAGATGCTGAGCAATCCAGAGAAAGAAACAGAATATTGTTTGAATGTATTCTATGAAAGACACATGGCACATTTTCTATGTGGTCTCTTCCACCTTCTGTTATGGATAGATAAGCTTTCCCTGTTACCCATTCCTTTTTATTTCAATACATTGGGTAGCTCCAAAATTCTGTGATGAAATAATGATGAACCACAAAAACCACACTGTAGATATCACCCAGATTATAAAGAGCGATGAGGAAACATAAAATTCTCTTAAATTAAAAAACTTAGGACCTTCATAAGAAGGCAGCAGGGAATGAAGTGTTCTCAGTGTTATAAAAAGAATGATTTATAGCTGCAGGAAAGAAATTAATGTCCATATATCACAGCTGTTGATACAACATTGTAATGAGAGGTTTCAGAAACATGGAGTGGAGATGAGTGTTTATAATCACATCTAGCTGCCCCTATGCAAAACTTTTGGCCATTTATAACAAACTAAGGGATTCTACAAACTAAGAAATTCTTCAAACTGAGGCATTCTTCAATCTCCGTCAAACATTTAAAAGAAATAGCATCAGTTTCTCTCCCTCTCCAGCACTTCAGTAACAACTGCTAAAGGCTCAATATTCCAACAAATCTACTAATAACACAGCAAGCTTATACTCAAATGCCTTAATCTAGCCTTTCTTGTATACCTTCTTCACCCTAAAAGTAGTACATCTTACTTGAACAAAAAGACACAGATCTCTTGGGCTACATAAAAAACATACCTATGGATGAGTCATTTCTTCGCCTTTTGCTCTCCAACCCAAATTATGGATATATTTCCAAGCTACATTTTGCATTCTGAAACTAAATACAAAATACATAGAAATGGCTACCAACTGCAGCCAGGTTTTTGAAGTAAACAGAAACTTAGTTTTATAACTGAACTTCTGTAACGCTGGTAATTCACAGAAACTGAGAAATAAGATCTGGTCTTTGTGAAACTGCAGTAGATATGGATCTAGAATGAAAGGCTGTCCTAGAAAATTAGAGAGAGTTTGGAGATATAGATTTATTCTTAAGGATATATTCCTTCCTGGATGTCAGGTGCCATTTGTCACACCCTGGATTTTGCTGTCCATCAGGATATAGGTGAAAAAAAAAATTTAAACTGCTTCATAGCTCAAGGAATTTAGTCAAGAGACATTTTTATACAATAGAGAAAGAAGTCACTATCCATTAACAACGAATAAAAGATCCAAGCAAATCTATATTAGGGTGCATATGTACAGTGGCAGGATGCACAACACCACATTTCTTGAAGAAGCACTGTTGCAGAGTGTGCTGCAGCCCCACTAAAAATATCACACGCTTTTGGCCTGCCTAGTTTGATTCAAGGGTGCAGAAATGCTTTTTGATTGCAATAGGACTAGAGAGACGCATAGCTACTTCTGGATCCCCAGGTACCTTTAGTTCCTTGATTCATTTACTCTGCTTCACTTGCAGGTTTGAAATTGCATTAAAGATGTAAAACAATCTCTTTCCAGGCTCTGGTCCTGAAATTGATACCACATGGCTGGGTCCACACCGAGCCCTATGGACTTCACCATGGCTTCAGGCTGAATGCCATTATTTTGCCTACACACGGCACGTCAGATCTCACATTCACTGACACCACCAAGAGGTGCCATTAAATAAAATGTACACGAGCCTTTTCCCTCTCTTCTCTTAGGATATCTGAGAAAGAGGGAGAGCAGCTGCACAATGAGACTGTCATGACATCCACTGACCCATTGGTGAGGATCCCTGCTGGCCCCAGACAAGACACATTTCCCTGCTCTCCCTCCACCCTGTGGGCCTCCCACAGCTGGAAGTGATGGGGTGATGTCACTACCACATAGCATGTCCCAAAAATGTACTGGGGAAGCAGGGATAGAACTGAGGTTGTCTAGTGCCATTCAGGCTCTGTGACAGAAAATTATATAATTCTCATCCATCTGCTACGAACCATGAACTACAGGCAGTAAGGTACTGATGTCAGAGAGATAATTTTTAATTCCCTCTATACATATGCAGGCTTTTATTTTATATATATAAAATAATAAAAATACACACACACATATGTAAATAGATATAAAACTGATATAACATATGGGATGGTTTCCAGGAGTGTCACCACAATCTGAGTGATTAATTATAAGAAAGTAGAAGCCAACTGAAAAGAGACATAGAACATATCCTATTCCTATTTCCCCTTCCCACGCAGTCTGGTGCTGTTAATTTAATTTTCTTAATTTAGTGACAATTACAGATGCAAATCTGACAGTGTGTAAAAACCAAAATTAGGGAGCAAATAGTAATGGTTGGGTTGGTACCAACATCAAATGGTGCCTTTAGCATCACATCTGGTTTGTGATCTGAGAGGACTGCCTCTGCAGGGAGAGGCATTCACAATCATCTTTGAAAGCAGGATAAAGATTTTCATTATCAAGGAATTTATCTGATAGCAGGAAATTATAAGCTAAAGGAACACCTTCCTCAGAACTGCAGGAGCCAGACATGAAATTAGGAGCATGTGGTGATGTTAGGCCAGGTGCTGAATGACTCCACAAACCTCTTACTCAGTTTGCTACTGCAGGGACACACTTTGTGGGAATTAAAGGTCTTGGCGTGTCTAGTAGAAAGAGAGCAAGGGTGTAAATAAGTGATATTTCCTAATATATTATTGTTAGTAGACACCAGGGAGACAAAAGAGTTGCTTAAGCTGGAGGACAGTGTTCATATATTGAGAAATGGGTGTTGGGCCAAATAACTTTAGTCTGCAAACTGGAGCAAAGTTTCTGAGACTCAGAGATCTAGGACTCCTAAGCTGTCTTCCAGCAAGAGGGAAAGCAACCCAATTGTCTTTCCACCTTATCATGCAGTTTTATTATATTTTTAAACAGAACAATATGAAGCAGCTACCTATGATAGTACAGACATCATTTCAGAAGCCAAGAGCTTTCTTCTACATATATCCCTACAAAGAGAGAAGGAGGTAGAGTGTAAAATAGTGCATGGGTACAACTTTCCATGAGAAAACATGATTCTTGTTAAACAGCTTGACAAGAATATTGTGGTTTGGGAGACAGAAGGGCAGCAAGGGGCGGGGTTGTTGAGGGTCACATTGCTTTGCAGCCCAGGGCATGCGGTGGCCTCAAGCTTTAAGAACACTCACTACCACAGGGTCTATTATCTTCCAGGCACCACTGATGCCTGAATTATTGTATTTCAATAAAAAATTGCAGCTTTGGTACTTAACCCAATAACTAGATTGTTGCATTCCCTTTCCACACTGAATTGGCATCAGCAAGGCAGTGGAAAGCAGGATAGCTTCCTGCATCCTCCCCCCTCAGCAGACACACAGAGATGGCAGCTCTGGGCTCAGACAGGCCAGGGACAGGGGAAGTTCAATTGGCGATGAACGCCAAGAGTGCACCACCACAAACCACAGAAACACCCACACTAGGCACAAAGCATAAAATGCAGCCTGGTTAGAGGCAGAGTAGATGCATTATATCAGGGGGAAGGCAGAGATAAGGTAATGAACCTCCAGAAATTTAACATCTCCCCACACCCCCGAATAAATTTTTTTAAAAAAGTTGTCTATAAACTAACAATGTGTTGTATAAACCTAGGGAGGGGGGAAGCAACCACCAAAGCATGCTGCTTACAAATGCCTCTATGGATGTAAACTCATTACTCATTTATATATGAAGTGAAAAATATTAAGATAAATGATGCTATTTACTGGCATGATGCACCTAACATCAAAACAGATGTGTATTTTCAATGTGAAGTGCATTAAACACATTATCCTACTTTCAAAATACAATAAGTGATTTATGCTAGAGGTTGAATATGCCCAAGTAGCAACTAAAAATGTAATAGAAAAGCCCCAAACAATCCAGAGTAGACCAGCACAACTAGGTTACAAAGTCAGCCAAAAAGCTCAGAATTAACCACAAAATTGGAAGGTAAAAATTAAATAAATTTTTGCTTTTGGGTAGCTTGGGTAAAAAAAAATTATTTTTCTTTCTATAATGGTTAACAGTGTTTTCCAGGATTTAATCTGTGGCCCTGACACTTAGAGACACAAATATAATTGCCAAATAAGAAAAAAAAAACATTTATAGTGTTTGCGTTTTTTTCAGAGGATCCAACACAAAGGTATATTTTCTGAAAAATACCTAAGTCAACATTTCTGGAGTCAAGCATAGTGTTTTCCAACCTTGGATTTTCCATATTAAAACCAAAGCAAAATATCCATCCCCTCACAACATGGCCCAAATGGGACATACATTTCTCCCTTAACGGGGGGAGCAAACAAGATAACCAAGTTTTTAAAATAGGCTTCCTCAAATTTGACTACAAGATAAAGAAAAAAAACTCTCCAGCCATACTACTTACCTTAATAACCTTGTCAAAATACAATCTTGTCACAAGTCAATCTTGTCACACAGCCTGGGAACATGGGGTTGTCCTTGGTGTGATGGCTCACTCTGAGGAGGCTGGAAGAATACTTTCTAGAGGGACTTTACCCGCTGACAGCAGAGCGGTTCCACCCTGGATAGCTCAGCTTGATCAGAAGGGCTTTCCTTCCTCATTAAACAGCACCTGATCAGGACAAAGAAAAGCAGGTTGAAGTTGATATACATTGACTTCCCAATCGGTGTTAAAGCACCTGAAGTCATTTTAGCCCTGATTTGCAGCCACTTGCCAGCCAGAGCAGTTAGGTGGTGCTTAGGCTGTGTGTAAAAAATAGAGATGGCCAGAACTTGAATTCAATGTTTGGGCAGTGAGAAGCCTCGAGGGTGAGCTCCCTTATGAGGAGCAGGGGCTCTGCCATGGGGTTATGAGGGTGGATATGGGGATAGTGGCTGCAGAGTGGGAGGTCTTCATGTCTGCTTTCTGAAAACCAGGAAAGGAATTCGCTTGGAAAGGGCTTAGCCACTGTTTATATGCTCTGTTAAGGGCATTGAATCAAAAAGAAGGGGGTTTGAAAACAAACAAGGGGACTTCTGTAGGTTGTGGGGATTTAAGGAAAACTTCCTGTGTAGTAGCACGATCATCTTTGACATGCAAGAGTTGTCCTGAGTTTACAAACTGTGCTCAGTGATAGTAAAAATCTGGTTTTGCTTTTAAGATGTGAAGGAACAAGGCTGCCAATATTCAGGAAATAGTTCCAAGAACAATTTGCTTCATTAGCCACGGGTCTGAGGCCTGCTCTGAGAACACATCATCACCTCGGGAGCAGGGAGAGGCAGATCGGGTGAAAGCCTAGGAATGCTCACCAGCTGGACCACCAAGATGGGCAGCAGGTGGCTGGGAAGCAGATTGCTGAAGGTGCAGCTGCTTGGCGCTGCTGAATGGGAAGAGCTGTCCTGGGAAGGCAGGCTGGAAAAGAGCTCCTGCAGGAGCGCAGCGCTGTGGGAGACAGCGCCCGTCCGCGCGGTCTAGGCCTGGGCGGCGAGGACAGGGTGTCTGACCCTCCCCAGAGCCACCGAGGGGCTGTGCAGTCCCACCTGGCACATGTGCTCCAAGAAATGCCTCCTGCCCTTGCTTCCAGTAGCAATTTACTTCCTAGGGGGCTGCCTGTGAAGGAATATCCTTCCTACTGTGAGTTCCACTGCCAGCACCCAGTCAGAGGTGGGCTGTCAGTTTGCTCCCCTCATGCTCTCGCTCTGCCTTGCTGACTCTTAAGGAGCCACAGTCCCTTTGTGCTGTGTTCCATTCCTGCACTCTCCAGTGCCAGAGGCTGTAGGACATGTGGGAGTTTGGAAAACCTGGAGATCCAAGTGACCTCTCTCTGGCCTGGCTAAGATACTCACAAGCACTTGCTGCTTGGAAGCGGAAATTCCTCTTCTTGTGGTGTGCCTGATGCTGGAGCACACAGACTTTTGTTGTCTCACAGAACAGGAAACAGATTCAGTATTTTTTGTTCTTCAGGGAACAAATAAAATCTACATGGAAGCAGCTGTAAGCTGGAGAGATCTGCAGCTCTTGAGGCTGTTCTTGGCTGAAAGAAAGCACCTCAGCTGCTGCTTTCATAAGCCTGCTGACCAGTCTGGGACCCAGAATTAGAGCTGGACTGGTGAAAGACTGATCAACAGTTTGGGCACAACTTTTTTACAATTTAGAAAAAAAAGACTTCTGATCACTTCTTCAAAACTATGTTTATGCATGCTCCCAGCTGCTCCTTGCAGTTCATTTCTCACACAAAAGCATGAGGAGAAAAAACAAACCAAAATTATTCTACCTACTCCCTCTTCAGGTTTTTAAAGGTGGTTTTATGAGGGTCCTTTCTGATTGTAAACACCTGAGGGCAATCAGATGGGGGAGTGTTGGAGACCATGTGAAATATTTGGTGGTTTCACAGCACCAAGGAAGTCTGAGATAAACATACAAGACTAGCTAGAGATAAGACCAGCTGGTGTTATTTGTGGGTAGAGTCAGTTGAATAGAATCACAGAATCATTTATGTTGGAAAAGGCATGTATGAGCATTGTGCCCAGCCATTAACCCAGCCCTGCCAAGCCCAGCACTAAACCACATCCCAAAGTGCCACATCCAGATGTCTTTTAAATACCTCCAGGGCTGGTGACACAACTGCTTCCCTGGGCAGCCTCTTCCAGTGCTTGACAACCCCCCTTTCAATGGAGAAACTTTTCCAGTGGGCATAGAAGAACATACCCCATCTCCATGGCCAGCTTTTAATAGCTGCCATTCGCTCTGCTGGGGTCAGCAGAGAAAATGTGTTGTTATAGTGTGTTAACATTCAGCTTAATCTTTCCTATCCAAATCTGTATAAAACCTGTTTTTCTTGTAACATTTGAAACTCACTGTTTTGTGTCAAAGATCAGGCTGGGAGTTATACTGCTATTGTCAGACTTTGGGGTCAGCAAAGGCATTATTAGCAAGGTATTCCAAAATCCTATCAATGAGAGGAAGAAAAACCTAGCAAATCCTTTAAATTAATTGACAGCATTTAGAAAACATTGTATGATGCACCTCTATAAGCATACCTTTCAAAACCTATTATTCCTTAATATTTGGACCAGGCCTTGCAAAGCAGATGAAACCTTGAAGAGTTCACTTTCCATGCAAGATCTGTTAGACTTCTGAGTCCAAACATTTACATTGAGAAAGCACAGTGAGCCAGGTCATGCAGAAACCTTTAATGGATGAGTTAGATGTAACATCTATTCTAAAAAATCTTGTGTACAACTGGCTTTTGACTTGTTCTGTGTGCAGAAGTGTCATTCTCCTGCAATTTTACAACTGACATGACTAAAATTTTAAAAATTATTCATTCTCCTATTCTTCTCTGTAATGTTCCCAAACAAGGTTTCTTCTTTTCAGATTTCACTTCTTATTTCACCCTCAGTCCAACAGAAAGGTCTGTAGACACAAGACTAATGGAATAAACCCCAACCCTATCATTACTAACATTTAAACAGCATTAGCTGGGTGTGCAAGTTTGCACCTCAGTGAGGAATAGGGTGAAACATGGAGAATTGCCATCTTTGCAGCTGCTACTAGCTGACATGGCAGCAAGGCAGATTGCTGTGAGGACAGTGCTGCATCTGCTGCCCCGCTCATGGCAATGAACCAGCCTCTCTCCATAGTTCCAGCTTCCTTGTGCTGCTCACATAGTGCAAAGGGATGCTAATAAGGCCACAAATAGCTCATAAAGAAACAAGATTTTGAAGGAAAAAAGGAAATCTCACTCACCTAAGTGTGCCAGACTTGAGATTCTTTCATGTGGGTCCTTCTCTTATTCACAGTGTGTGATGAAGGGTAAATTTTGGGAATCGTGGTGTACTGCTACAGACATCCACTAACGGTCTATTCCAAAATTACAGTTCAGCACAACTTTGTAATTACTGTTATCCACAGGAGGGAGAAAAATGCCTTTAAAACAGCTCTTAAGAATATATTGAAGGGAGTCCTCTCACAGGAAAGAATTTAACCCCAAAGCTTTGAAAAGAAAAAAAGACAAAACCTTTGATCTTGATCATTTGCTATGGCCTGAGTGCACAGCTCAGGGCAGAAGCATTGGCCTCTGCTATCTTCAGAGCCCGGAGTGGCTGCGTGCCAAGCAAGTGCTCTGCAGTCCAAGCATAAGGAGAGCTCTAAATAACACCGGCTACCAACAGCCCAGAGGGCAGGAGTGCAAGAGCTGAGCGTGAAGTGGGGCAAGCAGCACCATTGCCATGCATCCTGTTTTGGCAGCAAAGCGAGGTGTTGATTTTGAGAATGCCATCTCTAAGTTGTCTCTCGAAATAATATAATCCTCTTATTTCCTGCTTCACCAGTTTTAAGGTCGCTTTGGTCTTCTGGGGCAGTGTAAAGCTGTTGTAGCTCCACAGGGGAAAATCTTGGCTATTCGTCTTAGAGCAAAGCTTGACTGTCTGAGATGTTGTAGAAAGGAACATGAATCTCAGTAACGTGCAGTATACACAAATAATCTTTGTGCTTGCAATTCTCTCCTGGCCTGGATGCTAAGGCAATTTTTAATGAGGATTTGGCTCAGAGTGCATGTTTCCATGAAATGCTTACAATCTTCTTTTCCAGCCCCCACAATAATACCTATGTGCACAAAAATAATAAAGTCCCATGTACAAATATGCAGAACCACATGCCAGATCTTCAGCTTTTCAGCCCTTCCAAGGGCTCCAACAGAGTGGCATTAGACAGGGTGAAAGAGGACAGCTAAGAGGCTGACACCCAGAACAAGTAGCAAACAACATATTGAAATTCTTTGTCAGGTCAGATCTTTATTCTGGCACTGAAGACAGAGCTATAGACTGACATAAAGTGTTTATGACCCGGGCAGCAAGAAGACAACAGTGAAAGGATCAAGGCCTGTTAAACCAGGATACAGCTGTCCCCAGAGAACTTGATCCTGGCCAACGGGCTTTGGCAAGGAACAGTTCACATGCAATAGCTGTGTTTTGCTGTGGATGATTGCCTAAATCCCAGCTTAAAGTAGTTAAGTGCTCTACTCCCCCTCACATGATGATCTCTCAGTCTGATAAGTCTAGGAGAAAGGGATGCAAAAATAACAAAAAATTAGGTTTTATCTGGTTTTTTTTTGGAAACATCTATTTTCATTATGAAAAGAAATATATAGGGAATAGATGGATATCACCTTTTTGCTTCCTTAAGGTTAAACAAAGTTATGGGAGACGGCAAGAAGACAAAAAAGCATGCTGGAATGAGGAAGAGAGGAAAACTGCACAATCTAGCTCATCATAAGATTAAAGAAGTCTAATGATGATAAGAGTACTAAGAGAAGATGCAGCATAGAATCACAGAATATGCCGAGTTGGAAGAACCCTATCAGGATCATCACAGTCCAACTCCTGACTGTGCACAGGACACCCCAAGAGTTACACCATGAGCCTGAGAGCTTTGTCTAAACGCTTCTTGAGCCGTCAGGCTGGTGCTGTGACCATTTCCTTGGGGAGCCTGTTCCAGAGCCCAGCCTCCCTCTGGGTGAAGAACTTTTTCCTAATATGAAACCTAAACCTTCCCTGATTCAGTTTCATGCCATTAAAAAGCAAGCAAACAAACAAACAAACAAACAAACACCATTCACTGACTTCTGGAAAATAGTCATTATTCTTAAGAAATGAGTAATAACAAACCATTAAAGTCATGCTACAAGATTTTTCTCTACTTATAAGAAAAATAAAATGATTGAATGTTTCTATGTAGGAAAATACAACCTTGAAAAATGAGTATTTGTATTTCAGGGAAATGCAAAACATGAATTAAGGATCAGGAAGCAGAAGTGTCCACATCAACAAAATAGATAGGGATAAAGCTACCTGGAAGGGTCCAAAAGGTGGCTGTCTGTGCAGCTCAGTCACTTACTGGCGCAAAGTCTTTGTGACTAGAAAACCCTTTGACATTAACAATTCTACTGGGCAGTGACAGTGACATCAAGTGGATACATTAGTGAATTAAACAACTGAGTTACTCTGATACACGAGAAACTGTATTTTAGTAATGATTCATCTGAAAAGTGCTTCTACCATAAGACAGATTGAAAAGTGATTTGCCCTTTGAGGGACTCTGTGTTCATGTGTGCATCATCCCCTCCCTCCATCTTCATATGAAGGGTAACTCCCACTTTATTTATTTGAAAATGGAGAAATTTTCCAAAGAGGCTGAGAAAAGAGTAAAAAACTGGAAGCTTCATCCTTCCAGGTACAAATAGGAACAGTTCATGAATGCAGAATTAGTTTGGGAAAACTCAGATGCATAAAATAGGGCTGCTCCAGGCTGTTTTAACTTCTTTACAACAATGCTGTAGCACCTATTTAGTTATCCAGTAATGCCAAGCAACTGCTGATTACTTCATTATCCACAAAGTATGCATGCATGCACCCCAAATGAGTCCACTGTACACGTACTCGCATCATTAAATTTAGAGTAAGGCACCAAAGCCTTTTTAAAACACACTGGCTCTCTTTAATAAAAGAATTTTTTTCCTCTATGTGGGTGAAAATATTCAAATACAAAACCTTCAGCATAGCTTTAATCTAAGATAAAAACACACCATTTTCACCATGAAAGTGGTGGCAGTGTCTCTTTTATCTTCATCTGCCAACAGCCCTGTTTCAACCCTATACTCCCATGTGACCAATACTCCCATCTCAGCCTAAGTGCCTGCCACTCACTGGAACTTTTCTTTATTAGAACATTTTATTAGAGGGTTTGTACTGCTTGCTCAGCACTGCTGGAGTAGTGCCTTGCAGGTGAAATCAACAACAATGCTCAAGTGTGTAGTGGACTTAGTGGAATACCCATATTCTCTCTTGGTAGTTAAAAACAAGCTTGCATTTTGTCTTGATTTCTGTCAGTGTCAGCCTGCTCACTACAAAGGAAAACTAAGTGTTTTAAACCTAAGTTAGCTGGTGGCACAACCTTTGATGTCATAGCCCAATAAAATGTAGTCCAGATGTCAGTAAAATTTTTTGGACAATCTCTGTTGCCTACAGCTTACACCACACAGACAGTGTGTGAATATCTCTTTGATTTGCATGGATGGAAGTCTACAGAAATGCAAAATCTTGCATTACAGAAAAGTATCCTCATGTTTCCCCTGTGGAATATGTGGCAATGAGGAGCTGTATTGCTGGGCACCAGCATCCTCCAGGTATTAAGCAAATGTCTCCAGAGACTCTTGCCTTGCCCATGTTTTACAGAAGTGCCAGGGTCATCTCCCTCTATCTCTGTCTAATACCTACTAGAGCCATTCCTAGGATAAGGTTAGTTTTTTTGCCCATGCAAAGTTTAAGGCTTTTCCATTATGATGAATCTTTTCTCCCTGGTCTTCTCCAAGGTACCAATCAAGGTCCCCTGGAAGACTCACAGGGGAAGAGGTTTTCTTCACTTCAGGTTGCCCTGTGCAGTTATGGTGGCTGCCAACCCTGCTCCCTTTTGGGATGAGAGCACATAAAAAAGCAGATGAGAGTGCCAACAAAGGAAGAATTTTTTGTTTTGAGCCATGACAGCTCTTTCATTCAGCTTTTATCCTTAGAGACAGCATTCCCATAGATTGTACATCTGCTGCAAAAGAACAAATATATGTCTTTGCCCACTTCTGTACATACATCCTCTGTCTCCTCAGAGGCCTGTGTTGCTCACCACAGAGGTGCCCAGCCTTTGCTGAAGCAAAGTGACTATATTGAAAATCAATAGAAGACCTAAGCACAGTAATACCCTCTGTGTGCTTCAGATTCCAAGACCAATCATCTTCTGCTCTTGAAGAAACACTGAGAGGAAATTAGAAATATTAAAAAAAACAAAACCCCAATGCTTTATAACTTATTGTGAATGTATTACTGCTGCAGATGCATAAGTGAAAGTGGGAGTTAATATCTTTGTCACTTCAGGAGAAACTTTAGAGGAATGTACAGTTGCTCTTATGTTATTGTTGATGAGTACCTTGTAAAGGATTTCATTATGAAAGGGTATGGAGAAAAATTGAATGCAAATCCTGCTGTAAATAAACCTGACATTACTTGCTTTATGAACAATTTAGGTTTCTGGGGGGGAAAAAAAGAGGAGAAACTATTTTCTGTTGTAGAACTGCAAACCATTTGCTTGAATGCTTGAAAGACCAGGGCTAGCATTTCCCTATTCAAATCTAGATGAACAAGCTTTCTTCCCTACAAAACCATTGTAATGTACCTAGGTCAGGAAAACATTGAAAAGCCAAAACATTTGTACAAGTTCAGTATAACTGAAGAATAATTAGTATGTAGGTAAATAATAGTGTGCTAATGTAAGATAAACCTGCATGAGATCTTTTGTAGTACAGATTTCATGTCAATGTCAAAGAAAGAATAATGCCTAACAATTAGAGTTTGTGATGCTGTCACTGGAGGAAAGGATTTCATTGCCTGTCTATAGGGATTGTCTTATCAGGCCATTTGGATGCAAGATCGTGATGGTAAAACCATTCCACTGTATGCCTAGCCCCTCTGACTATTGCATTACAATGCTGTCAGGGTGCTGGGGCATAAAGATTTTACTGCAATCATTCTGAAGCTAATATGTCCAGATACGATGATCTCAGTGTAGCTTGTTTTCCCAATAATTTTTTTAAAAAAACAAACCACCAGATAAAAAGAACTAAAAAATCCAAAAACAATACTGAAAGTTGTTAAGGTTTGGGAAGGGCATTCGAATTTAGTAAGGCACATAAGCTCAGATTCTTCCATATTACCATAGCACCAGTTGGGTCATGAGACTCTGGGATAGGATGCATACAGTTAGAGCGCAGAACCCTAATTTGCAAGATATTCTATATCCTCTATTTTTGAGATACTTTGGCATTTGAACATAGGTAGCTCTGGTATCCCTAGAATTCCTGAAGGGAACACCATACACATTCCTGAAATCTTTCTCAGATGTCAAATGTTTAATTGTTTCTATTAGCCACTTTAATGCTCTATTCACACAGGGTTAAAGTTGACTGATGGGGTTGCATACCCTTTCAGAGTATCCAATACATCTGCATTTTCATTTATAAAGATAAAAAATATGAAGTTAAAGCCTGTATCATCCCTGCCTCAAAGCCTTGGCTCTGCCCCCAGACTCAGGAGCAGTACAGCTAATGGGGATGTGTACGTTCTCCGCAGCCACGGCACGTGTCTGACATACCATCCCCTTGGCAACCCCTTGTCTCATTTATCTTCTTGAATGCTTGGCTAACCTTCTCTATCTTATAGGCAGCTGCTCTGATTGGCACAGATGTTAATTAAACTAGGTAGTAACAGAGCACACACTGGAAAGGCGGCCCTCGGAGCTGAAAGGGATCCTCGTCCACACCACTACCCCACTGCCATTTTCAGTGATGTGTGCTGTGGAAGGAGTGAAAAAAAAATAACCTTATCCATGTTCCTGAGATCTGTAACAGTCTCATGGTGGCAGAAGAAGGGACAGGGCAAGCATCAACTGGTGGCAACAGGTAGCAAATGGAGGTTACTGGTTACTGGAGACATGGACAAAACACTGCTAATTGCTAACACTGACCTAAATTAAATTTCTGTTTTCTCTGCCCATGGGTAGCAATTTTCTTTTTCCTCATTTGAGCACTGTGATCTTCCATGTTGCCCAGGGTATTCTTTTAGGGTGAAATGTTCCATGAGGATATGAAGCTGAGTTAAAAGTACAAGAAACAGGCTAATGCATCCTTCAACCGTATTTCCTTTTCTTAATTTTTTTCATCCAATATTCTGGAAATTTCCCTCTAGAAATTTTCACAGTGACTTTCCCAGTTATTAAAGAAAATTGCAGCTATAATGTGGTCCTAACTGTAAGAAAGACAAACCAGGACATTTCCCCTAAAAATCCCATTGCCACTTTCCTGTGACACCCATTCAGAGAACATGCAAACGGCAGGATGAACTCTCAGGACATGCTGATACATGAACCCTGTTGGACTTGGTACATTTTAAAGCCCTATGCTTTACTTCAACTTTAATAAATCCCCATCTAATTCTCTGATCTGTAGCAGAGCACTGGTCATCCTGCACCTGCTTTCCTTGCATCAAGCTATTCTGCAGAGACAACCAGAACCTTAAATTTTGAAAGTCTTGACTGTCCCAAGAAGCTGAAAGAGCAATTGAAACCAGGTATGTCACTCTCAGATTGGATCCATCACTGAATGCTCAAAGCGAGAAGATAATTCTTGGATGTCACCTGTTTCTTTGAGGATGCCATGGGAATTCCTCCCTCAAATGGTTCAGTTTTTACTTCAGATCTGAATAATCCTAAAGATTTTTCAGAACTGAGAAAATCTGTGGATTGTGCATTTCAATAGAAATGGTTTTGCAATGAGAAAGGGAATGTATTTGATACAATTTTTACTAACTGCTTTAGATTCACTTAGGTTCCAGATAAGATTAAATAAAAGACCAGAAACTAGCCTGTTTAAACAGATACTGCAAGTTTGAGAGCGTCTGGACCAGACCCCTGTGCAATAAAAGCTGTGAGCAATGAGCAGAGATTCTCTGTACTCCCAGGTAAGAAATTACCCGCTGACAACTCTGCAGCCGTGGTCAGTCTTCCCTCTCATCAGCCCTCTCACTCAGTTCTGTGGGGCCCTGCAGCTCCAAAAGCGCTCTCTTTCCCATGGTGTGTAACCTGAATACTTAAGGCTGTAAAAGGTCTCGGAGGATGTTACCAGGCTCAAGTCATTACCCCTCTCCCCAGCCAACATGCTGCTTAAGAACTTTATGCTCTGTTTGCCTTAATCCTTGCTGGTGCAGTTAGATGTGTCGTGCTGCCCCATACCTTCTCCTACCAGTTGTGATTTGAAATACATATGACCCAGTTTTACAGTCATGGTGGGCTGTTCGCAGCACACAGAGCAGGTAGGAAGCTTCTCTAAGCTCCCTGTCTTTTTGAATAAAAAAATTCATATGGTTAGTCTCTCACATCTTGTGCCAAGCTTGTACGAACTGAACTTCAGTCAAAGTAGAGAAACACTCCTGCCATTACAATATTAAGAGTACAATCCTGGCTCTGTGTGCCTGCTCTTGAAATGCAAACATTATATAGGTAGCACTGAATATCAGTCTGTTCTATTAAAAAAATTAATTCATTAATAATAATAAATTCCTTTTATCCACCTAAACCACTGCTTTTTCAAGACATTCCTGATCCTATACTCCTATACTATTACTCTTTAGAGCCATCATTATACAGTTTCAGTTGTGAAACTGTTCAGTTTCATTTCATGATTTCACATTTTTCAAAAAGAATGCAGAAATAAAAAGGAAGACTCTATCTAGGAGCTGAAACCAACACTAAAGCCCAGCCAGTATGTATCAGAACTTTGTAATTAATAGGTTTAAGCTCCCTTGTAAAGGGCTTAAATCATTTATCCCTATTTCATTGCCAGAAAAATCTCAATGTTATTGTATTAAATATAATATATATTCATATATATTTTTTTTCCTGAATGCATTCCAAAACCAGCCCATCAGCTCTAAGAAGCACTTGTTAATACCTCCATCAAATGACAGCATTTGTTTGAAATATTTGCATGCCATATAGTTCAGAGTACCTTCTTTTTTCCAGGCAACAGCTAAAAATTTTACTACAGCATTAAGAAATTTTAATGACTGTTAAAAGGTTCCCTAATGACTATAATAAAGGACAATATTTTATTGATGTCAGCAACTAGCAGTTGACTTATGCAGTACTACTTTTTAATCTTCTAGTTTGCTGTGTTCTTATATATCTCTGCATCAATTCTTAGTGCAAAACCTGATGCATCTCAGCTGTGATTTAACAGGTTTACTCATAGCGCTAAAGAACTCAATGCTGAAGTTACTTTATGAATTAATTGCTGTCTTTCCAGTGCATATTCAATTTTTCATGCTCTTTGCCTGCTCATCTTCAATTACATTTAGATAGTTGTCTATGAACCTGTCCAATGGCTCCCCTAGGCTGGAAATCCAAAGCCTCATTGTTTATGCCAAAGTTAGTTTTCCAAGACATCAGCAGGAGGTCCAAAATCTGATTCACAGGTAAAGAAGATATTCCAGGCTTGGATGCCCAGTCCATTTGATTACCATCTACTTTGGTAACAGAAATTCAAGCATGACTTTGTTACCACCTGATGCTCTTTCCTTAGTGCCTGTGGATGTGCCTGTGACGGTCTGTCAGGACATCCTGGAAGCCTACAGGGAGAAAGGTAGAGAGCCTTTGAAAGACTGCAAAAGATCACAGAATCAATATTCCCACACCATAAGGACATGAGATGTGGCTGGGGTTCTGGTACATTTACACTTCTGATTTATTGTATGACCTTGGGCAAGCACTCATCCTTTTTGTGCCTTTGTTTCTGTATCTGCATTACAGAAATAATAATTACATTTTCTGCTTCACACAGTTCTTCTGAGGCTTATTTAGTGTTATCAATATACAGTGCTTCACAAAATAGTGGAATTGTTTTAACAAATATGTCAATCTAGAATGACTATTGAGAGCAACAAATTCAGAACCATTTCTCATAGCAGTTCTTAGATCTGCCCCCATGATCCCAGACACCTATCTGATGGAAAAAGCTCAATGAAAGGCAGCAGTATCAAAGCCCCAGGGTTGCTCTGGCCTCTAAATGCTAGTGCAATATAAAGGTAAAAGAGATGCAAAGCTGGAGCAACCCTCATTAACTGTGTGAGAGGGAATTAGCAGGGAAAAAGCCTCACACACTGACTGGCTCCAAGCCCTGGCTGGGCTGGTGGTTGCACAGCAGAGCACAACCCATTTAAATCACACTGCCCTCTCACGTTAATCCTTGCGGAATGCTGAAACCATGCTACTTTGGATCACTTCGTTCATTTGATTACTGCAGCTGGTCAAAATGGGGATTGGAGTGTGTGTTGCTTGTGGAAGATGAAAGATGGAAAGGTGGAGGCATGAAGGTTTCCTACATAGAAGTCCGGCAGATCTTACAACTTATTAGCGGACCTCCCTGGTCCTTGCAGAGACTAGGAGAGTGCAAATTAACAGAAGCAATTAATTACTCACATGTAAGCTGCTGGACTCAATCTGGGGGAATGGAGAGGACGACAATCCACGAGGTCAGAATGGAGCCTTAATGAGCCCTTCTGGCCTCAGACCCTGTGACTATTCAATTAGGCACGAGACCTCGCTGCGTGCCAAAAGGCCTTTCGCCCCAGCCTCCGGAGCTGCAGCTCCGCGCCGCACCTTGTGCCAAGCCACAGACCTTGCCCTGGAAGTCTGGGCCGCCGCTAAATGCTGGGTAGTTGGACTGCTCTGGATCTCAGCCCTGAAACGAGGGCAAGCGAGTGACAGCCCAGAACAACTGCAGCCGCTCTTCACTTCAGTCTTGCCTTTAAGGGCATTGTGTTTTGTCGTCTTAAATCACAGTAAAATTTCAGTCAGCTGGGTAAACCCAAAGGCCCGTGCTGTTCTTTGCTGGTTTCTGCCACTCACAGGGTTTTCTCTCATTGAATCTCACGCATACCTATAGTTATTTAAAAATGCTTAAACACTATAATGTTCGACTGAAGGTGGGGAATTTTGTGTTTAAATAAAAACACAACTGATTTTTTTTATCCATTTGCTCTTTCACCCGCCTCACAAGTCTCCTTCAAAATGATCCCTTTCTAAGTGATTAATTTTCCATGAGAAGATGTTAACACCAGGACAGTGCAAAAATAAATATCAGAAAAGAGCAAGCAAAAGGGAATGTGTCACATACTGACTACAGGGAAACAGTGCAAAACATCTAATCACAGCAGTGCCAGGAAACTTGAACCTGTCCAAAAGGATCCAGTGCTCTCAATGTTTAATTGCTGTTGATGGCTGCTGGTCAGTCATGCATGACAATGTGTGTGTCACGCTGCTTCCTGCCTATGTTCATTCCTGTCAGCCTTCACTCCAGGTGATGAGTACAGCTTCTCTGACCAGGGGAGAGAGAGGGAGAGAGGGGGAAAAAAAAGAGCCCTCACAAACACAAAGCAACATGTACCCAAATAACCCAAGCCACAGGAACAGAGCGCCAAAAATGGACTGCAAAGGCCAGCTTTTATCAACCTCTCTTCCCCTCCTTATTTATGCCTAAAAAAAAAACAACAAAGTGTGGCATCTGCGACTGACAGTATTCCAACTGGCAAGACTCAAGTCTCCTGTTTGCTTGATTATATGTTTGAACACACGCTTGGGGCTGCACGGAGCAATTTGAATTACAATTGGGTAGCAATGAACATTATGGTTTTTGGGGAACTGGAGCTTTAAAAACTTCCTCCTTGAGCTAATAAGAAAGAGATAGGGGGAAATGTAGGAGAAGTAACTTAAAAGGTCTCGAAATTGTATAACAGCTTTCCACCGCTTTCTTAAAGTGACTGTTTAATGGTTTATGTATCTGGGCCCAGATTCAGCAAAGCACTTAAGCATACATTTAACTTTAAGTATGTGAATGATCTCATCCTTATTCAGCAAAACCCTTAAATAAATGCTTAATTTTAAGCCTATGCTTAGCTGTGTTGCTGTAGCAGGGCCTCATCACACACTTCTGCATCCTACTATGTCAGTCAAATAATTAGAAAGAGTGCTGCTCTTTTACCTCCCCCATTGCTCTCCTCTTTTCAAAAAACAATCATCGTTTCGCCATTGTTTAACTTCCTCTTGCTTTTTGCAAAACCAGTGCCTGGGAGTCAATACATTCCTTAAACATCCAGAACTATCTGCTCATTCCCATTCCACTTTGGATCTATCTGCAGATGAAGTCAGGTGAGTCCTGCTGCTGTCTCCAGTGGGAGCTGGGGCAGGACCATGCTCTGAATGTGTTGCAGTTGTACACGGACTGAGTTGTGTAAGAATGGGAAAGGCAGTGCAGTGGGGAGGTTTTTCTGCAACAAAAGCACAGTAACAAAGCTTTAGCTGATTCAAAATTGATCTGACTTCAGCTGCGGTTGAGATACTTTGAGGAAGGATCTAAAACATCATTTCTGGACCACAATATTTCAAGCAATTAGGGCGTAGCATATGACATTAGTTTTGATGATGTAATTGTTTTACAATAATTTTGTTATTCTGTCTGTGTACTGCTTTCATTCATCTCTCCAAGAAGTGGGAAATTAAGGTAGAATACAAAGCAGGGAGAAAGAAGAGCTTGTTTCACACAACATTTCTCGCTCATTTGGAGATGTTCCTTATTGCAATTTCCACCCTTTCCCCTCTCCATATCCACACCCACCCACCAGTGGGAGTTGAGAAGGCTGTTCAATTTCATTGATGTTAAGGATGATTATGAAAATCATGTTTAAGTACTAATACACAAACACAAATTGAGAAATGCTGTGTAGGGATGTCACTCCACTTTATTTTTCCTGAATTGGCTTTTGCTGGCTTTTAATACTTGGAACAACTTGACTTCCTCTGACATCACTGAGGAGAGTCTACGGGTTTTAAAATTATTATTATTATTATTATTATTATTATTATTATTATTATTATTATTATTACTACTCCTCCTACCACTACTACTACGAAAGAGGTGATATGGACAAAGAGAGCAATAGGTGCACAAGGAAGAATAACTGTACTTAATTTATGGTTAATGTACATGCTCTTTTTTTTTTTTTTTTACCACAGATTGAAAACTGGTAGCAAAATAGCTTGCTAAAGAAGTCCTGAGGTACATTCAAGTGTCACATTTTCTGTGTTCAGAAGTGCCAGTGAAGGAAAATAAAAACATAAATAAGTAGTTTTGCAAGAACAGAACTAATGAAGCCCTGTTTCTTACAGCTTTGTGCCTCATAATTAATTGTGAGCTACAGTTGAGGCTTTTCCCAGGAGTGGGGCACATATGGTCCATCTCTCACATTTGCTGAGAAATATATAGATAGATATACTGTGTGGATTCTTTATGGTTAATAATGCATGAACTCTGCAGTCTTGTTGTTAGGCAGGCTCCTTATCGGGTGTCTTTTCTTCACCATCCTCCTCCTTCCATCCTTCTACAACAAATTTTATTTTAATCTTAAAGATTACGGCTCTGCCAAATTTGTCTGAAATCGACAAATAGCTTAAAACCTGAATAGGTTAAAATGCACACATGCATATACACAAACATACAAACCGGGTGACTGAGTAAGCCTTACCTCTTCACGAAAGGTGGCTCCCAACTGTATACAGCAGCGGTAGACATTTATTTTCATAATGTGTAAAAGCAAAGGGAAAATACTATCATTTAATCCTTGGCCTTTTTGGCATCCTCTGTTATAAAGGAGAAGACACCAACACTCATGAGAACTGCAATAGAGATAAGCCAAATGAGCTCAATGAGAAATGACAAACTCACTGCCAGCATGGGAACATGCCATGAAGTCAAGTCTGTGAAGTTCAGGTTTGGAATGCATTATAGATTCTGAAGAAAAGCTCGGACTATGGTGATGTGCATTCTGGCGTTGAAGAACTTTGTCATACATGGCCCTTTCCTTTCTGTTCTGCAGGGATTTTAATGATTTGAAGCATTAAAAAGCATTGTTCCTAGTTATGGTGATTTTTATAAAATGGGGACTGTGAAAACAGGATTATCATTGGAAACTTAGAACCACTTTAGAAGTTCAAGCCATGTAATGACTGTGTATAGAGGAGGATGCAGCAAATCACTTGGAACTTGGCCTTGAATAAGATAGCCAAAAAACCTCATGTAAAATTAATAAGCAGCCTTCCTTTTCATTTTAAATGCAACCAAAGCCCAAATGCTGGAATAAATACATTCGGTATACAGACAGAATTTTCATAAATCAGCCATGCTTATCCATATCCTTTGTACTTTGTAACCATTAGCCATACACTCTATTGAACATAATGTTTCCTAAGATCCCTGGTGGCTTCAGTATTAATCTGAATTCTGTGATTCTACTGTCAAGTTTAAATTACAGATCTGACCACAAACTCATTAGAAAATACACTGCTCTATTCTGTGCTTGGCTTTTCATGATTTCATACTTTTACAAAAAAAAAAAAAAAAAAAAAATTGCAGTTTGCTTGCAAAAGACTGATCTCTATGATGTGGCAATGAGCCAAATTTATTTTAGGAAGTGTTGGAAAAAAAAGATACATTTTCATCTAATCCGTAACTAACGTAAATTGGATGCTTGATGTTAGATATTTATAACAATTACATACCACATTTATTCATTTATTTATATTTTATGTAAAGGATGAAAGCTTAATTCTCTTAACTACCAGGGGGCAAGTATAATCTGTCCAGAGGAAAGCATAGTATGGCCAGACGAAATGATAGCTCTCTCACACTGCTCTGTCATTGCAACTAAGCCCTGACATGAAAGCCTTAAGGGTGTGGTAAAAAGGACTGCCCTCCAGTGTGCTGAAAGGAAACTTCAGCATCCTTGCTCATTCGTTTTTTGTATAAAAACTGACAGATGTGTCAAAGGTGTGATAGTTTTGTGAATAAGTAATAAGTCCTGACAAGTTGGACCTTATCATTCCCTTCAGCCTAAGGTGAGGAAGGAGCCTGGGGTAATAGCAGGGGCAACAGAAAAGCCCTGGATGGGACTTGCGGGATGGCTCGCCTCGTTCGTCTGTGCTCCTGCTGGTACAAAATGGATTTGATGACAAATCTGATCAAATTCATGCCTGGTGTAATTTCGGAGAGGTCAGTGGTGTTACACCAGGGAAAGCATCAGTCCTTGGTGTTTATTTAGGGAAGATGGCAGAGGCTTTGGAATAAGAGCAGTGCAGTGAGCCATGAGCTTCCTTCCCCTCAGTGGAGCGGTGTGGATATTTCACACGAAGGGCTGTTGGTTATCAGAATAATGCACAAGTACTTTGTCAAAACCTGTGTCTCAGCATGGCTCACAGGGAAGGTGCAGTAGGCGCACTCAGCCCTGTGACCCTTAGATGCCTTGCCCAACACAGCCAGATCCACACGAAATCTCTTTGCAAACAAAAGCAAACCAAGATTCTTCTCTTTGCAATATCTAAGTAATATTACAGGAGATTTATATTCAAGTGGAAGAAAAATAAAGAAGATTGTAATATATTTATTTGTGAAGCAAAAGGTTTGCCTTTCTGCAGGGATAACAAAGCTCATATTTGCAATGCATAGACTCACAAAGATCACTAGTGCAATGAGAAACATACATGAGATAGTTTGGAAAGCAGGAATTCCAGATGGAAGGGAGCATATCTGAATCAGAATGCAAAAATATTTTTACAAGTAAATAGTCATGGCCTCAGTATGTGGTTTTCATAAGCTTTCATCAGAAGGAAATAAACCAATATGGAAATGACAGCAGCTGAGATACTTAAGAACATGATTAGCTCTCAAACTTGGGGAAAAACAGTGTTTGGGAAATTATAATGCTACTTAGATTTCCTTATCTATATATTTTTCCACTCAAGTGTATAATAAATCAGGAAAATCTAATATAACATTCCAGATAATGGGAAAAAGGAAAAAAAAAATAGATCAGGTTAACTTATTGCTGTTATACATACAACATGTATAGACCAAATAGACAAAGGATGAGAGAATAGGATACAGTGTAAGAGTGTGCAGTGCAATGGCATTGACTTTGCAGGTGATGGATAGCAGTAAGACACACAACCTCAGGGACAGAGGAAACTGGGACATGTGGAAAGCAAAAATCCCAGAAGCATGAGAGGGGACTGCAGGAATAGCATGGCAGTGAAGGACATTTGTTGAAGAACTCAGGAGAAGGTCAGACACAAGAGCCAGACGTTGTAGGGAAAAACATGGAGCCCAGATTCCTAAAAGCAATGTAGCTGGAAATGGGTTTTGGAAAGGGTATGGGGGTACCAGATAGATGTGATGGGGCACAGAGATCTGAAATACTGCCCAATGAGGCCAGACAAATGCTGGCACATGGATTTGGACTGGGGGTAACAGTCTGTTCCACATTTCACAGACTTGTTCTAACTACTCCTGCCCCCCCCTTCTTTATTTTTTAAATTGCTTCAGTGCTGTCTTTCCTCATTTTTTTTTTCTCCTAAGGCCTGAAATGTGATGCCTGCTATGAACGCTGTCTTCTTTTGACATTTTCACTCCCTGATAATGCTGCAAGCTAGCCTTGAATTTTAAAGAGTGGCACGCATGCACACACTCAAGCACTCCCACTCTGAGGCTGTCATTCTCATCAAACATCTGGAAATCTGTTTGCCAGAGTGCTGCCGCCAAATGCTCCTGCCTCATTCAGGCAGAATTGTGCTTCGCCTACAGGGTAAGTAAGAAGAGCTCGAGAGCAGATTTACAGCTGTTGATGTGGCAGCACTGAAGTCTTGTGCAGCAGCTCAGAGCTCCTTATTTATGGTTTTAACACTCAGAGGAGTTTGGTTAGAGAACGGATTGGATGCGGACATCCAAAGCCTTCTTGCAGCCTGAAGAATCCTTCCATTTCCTTTTATTTCTAGTGTCTTTGCTGTCCAGCCCTTCACAACTCTGGCCAAACACAGATGGCTGTAATTCCCTCAGACTCTGAGGACAGCATCAGCCTTGGTACTGAGACTTCGCTATGCGAAGTGCCACAAGATTTCATCTCTTCAGCCCAGGGGAAGAAGAAATGGAGGATCAGACTTCAAGGCATCCAAGTGCCCAAATCCCATCCCCTCTCTAAAGCCCTCCCTGGCCTGAACAAAATTCTGTTTCAGGCAGGACACGTGAAACTGGTAACAAATATTGTCTTGTCTTATCTGAAGTCACAGGAATAAGTCCTGTTACCCTGACCTCCTCCCCTGCCAAAAAAATAGGGAAATGAGGTGGAAGGAAGGCAGGGAGGTGGCATTAGGGCTCTGAAGGTAAAAGAGTTGGAAAGATACATGTGGAGAAATTAGAGAAGGGGACTGTATTCAGTCCAAAAAGAGGTTTCTATCCAGTTCTGGATAGTGAGTGGAAAAGCACAGGAAGAGAAATGGGAAATGAACAGAACCAAGACAAGATAACGACAAACCACCTGCAGAGACATAGCAGAACAGTAAATAAAAAGAAAAAAGCCTTTCTTGTACTTTCCATAACAACAGGGTTAGCATCCAGGATCCCCAATGCAAAGGCCAGACACAGCTGTTTCTTTACCAGCCTAAATAACTTAATAGAAAATTTACATCTTGGCTAAGATGTTCAGCACGCTGGTGTGCAGACCAAAACCACTTGATTTCTAAAGGATTTTCCCCAAAAGGAGCAAAGCTTGCACACCAGGATACAGGGAAGCATTTGATAGCACAGCACGGAAGAGGAAACTGACTATTCCATCCCTATTAGGACAGCTGGAAGTTACAGTAAATGGGCTATTGAGAACAATGGGTTGGAGCCAATGGAAAGGCAACTTCCAAACATTTCAATTTAAAGGTCTCTCAGCTATGGAAAATGATTGCCATGGGGCTTTGTTTCAGGTCGAGGCACCAGGGAAAGTGCATTTAGAAAGCATGTCAGTCCATTTAGCAGGCATCCCTCAGCCATAGGCACAGATTCCCTCAACAAATGCTCAGCTGTGCACATGCCTAATCTTCATCCAACTTGGAGGAAAAACACCACTAAAAGGCATGGAGTTTTTGGTGCAGTTTCAATGGAAAAGCTCCACACAGGCATCTTCTTGTAGGAAAATAAAATAAAACTGAATGTGGAGGAGTTGTTAGTTACTGCTGTGCTGTTTAGTGGCTGGCAGGCCAGCCTCAGGAAACACAACTGAGAACTATTGTGCCTTCAGTGCTGATGATGGAAAAAATGGAACACAGTATATTCATTAACAGTGTTATCTTAACTGCTGAACAGCTAGAATAAAATTAAGGCATTTAAACCTTTTTTTCTCCAAGCATTTATAAACTGCTTTAGTGCTCCAGTTACATATTTATCTTCCAGAAAAATCATGAACAAAACCAACCAGACAAATAACCCTGAAGTTGTTGAAAAAGCGAAGGGTCAGTAAATTGTTTGAATTTGGATAGTCCACTGGTCTGAATGAGGAATGAACATCTGAACAAAAGGAGGCTAAAGTTTTGATTTTTGTGAGGCCCAAGGAGACATGTAGCCCTGATTAGTGGTTCCTGTGGTTCACTAGAACGGAGGCATTGCGTCCAGGAAGTTGGATGGCTCATTGCAGGCATAGAGAACCACTGAGAGAGAGAAAGGGTATCCCTGTGCTCATGACATACCTCATATGTTCTAAAGGGTCCAAAGTAAAACTCAAGAAAAAGAGGCAGAAGGAAATATTGTCACATTTTACTTTTTCAGTCTTATCTATTGCTGCTTTTTTGTGCCCTTACAAAGAGGACAAGGCTGAAAACTTGTGACTTAAGAGTTAATGGGCAGATGTAGCACTTCTTGAGCTTACATATGTTGTCTGGCATCATCCTGCCTTTTACATCTCTCTTTCTCTGGTCACACACATATCCATCAGGTATGTTCTGCCTCAAGTTTCACATGTGTGTCTGCATCTGGAGATTCAGGGTAGTGGCCCAGGTGTCAAAATGCCGTCTCCCTTTCAGCTCTGGAATGAATCACTTTGGATGCTTGATTACCCAAGAGCAGGGAGATTTATATGTGAATTAGTTGCCATCGGCAGACAATCGGCTTATTCTACAAGTCTTACAATTTTATCTTGCTTGGGAAGAATAGGATTTAGGGGGAATCTGAGTCATTCTAATAGAACAGATAATCGTGCCTGTTTTATAATTGTGAGAGTAGGCTTGTTACATTCATTAGCTATCTCAGCTGGCAGGAGCACTGTTTATAAAGAAGTTTGAAGACTACCTGAGGCAGCTTAACCCTCTGAACACAAAAGAATGGAAGTTTTGAGGTACTACAGAATTAGTGGCTTATTTCCCAGTCTTCTTTCCGTGCATCAAAGGTATCCTATTGTAACGTGTGAATGTAGCAGGTATGAAGTATAGCACTCCTGGGAAGAGAGGTGATGAAAGACTTACCAACACACGGGTTCAGAGGTACAGCAGGCAGGGATGGAGAAGAAAGTTTGGCCAAGTATAATAAATCAAATCTGCAAATACATGAAAGAGTCAACAGAGGTTTTAAGTAAAATAAGTATCATTTATGTCCTCAAATTAGTCTTTGCAGGGTAAAGAAAATAGGATGATGTATGGCTTCACTCTCAAATTGAAACAAATATGCATTAACCCATCTTTCAGACTTTCTTTTTAGGCAGAGATCTGTGGGTACAGGGACATGAGCAGTAGATTAGAAAGATTTCTATTGCATCTTTCAGTGGTTCTATTACAAACTATTCAGTTGTTTCTTTGTTACCTGGGGTACATAAAAATCTCATTCATTCCTTATGAAAAAGATTTTTCACACAATCTACAGACAGTGGTGATTTGGGTCTATTACATCTTGCTACAGACAGCTATCCTCTACTTTTTGTTTGGGAATCCTCCCATGCAATCACAAAATGATTAATGTGCCAAAACTTGAACTGCATCAGCATGAGGGTGCAGATTCACATCTTGCAGGTTAGAATCCTTTGTATGTCTTCTCTTTTACATGTTGGTTTTTTATCCTGGAATGAAATTTTAAAAACACCCCACTATTTTTTATCTCTACTTTTTTTCAGTCTATCCAGCCTCATTGTTTTTATGTGCTTATGGACTAAGGTGGTGACAGCTGGTCTGGTTTTTATTATGTTTGCTTTTTTTCTGTTGCACACTCTTTGCCTACTTTGACAGAAATAAGACACCAAGGAACAAAATTATCAAAACAGTGACAAAAAGGAAGAAAAGAATGAATGCAACAAAATTTTAATTTTAATCAGCTTTGTTCTAATTTCAGCTTGCCCAACAGTTTTTAATATGCAAAAGAACTGTCCCTCGTGCTGATTTAATGAAAATGGTCATTTTGCTGAGGGTGTGCTATGTATCATCCAGTCAAGATGTGAATATGCTCAACTGAGTTGGTTTTTTTTTGAGTTCAGTATGCCCTCTGGTTTGTTTCCCATTAAAAAAAAAATAAATTATAGCAACTAAATCTGCTGCTTTTGCCAATTCAAACATTATTCATTTTTTCTCAAAGCCAAGTCATTTGTTCCAGCTCAAAGTTACTTCTCTTAAGGCATTTGTCTGAAGTGACTTCTTTTTCTCTCTCCAGCCTGTCCCCACATCTATTCTTCCAATATATCATACAAACCAGTCTGCTTTGAACCTCCCCTTTTGTCAGCCACAACACTGAGGAAGGCGGTGATTTGTAGGCTCGGAGCAGCAAAGAGAATGTATGCCTGGGTCAGTAGTAATTAAGGAATGTCAGTGGTCGAGAGGGAGAAAATTCAACTCAAGCCAAACTGAAGCATTTAGATATTTTACTGCTGCATCCTTTTAGGCCTCTCTCAGCTTATAAATATTAATTTAAAGACTACCAACAAGGACAGTAAACGGATTTAGGCATAAAACTTCCTGTCAGCGGTGATTTGTGCCCAATAAAAGGAGAGCTGGATAGAGAAAGCCTGCTTCACTAAGTTTATGATAGACAGTGAAAGGCTGCCATCAAAATAAAAAGGCTCTCACAATGTCTTGTGTTGTATTGGCATCTCCTACCCTGATGAGCATCGCGCTGGTGCTGTGTTGTTCCCTCTCAAATACAGCTCACTGAGGGAAAGGTCTGGGGCAGGACCAACACAGGCAGTGGGCTCTGCACAGTCAGCAGGATGGAAAGGGAACTTTTACAGTAATGGTGCATTGTAGTGAACTCAGAGATGGGAAAAGCTGACAAAAGACCAAACCTTTCCGACTAATGCCCAACGTAAAAGTAGGAAAGACTGTGAGAGTGTGTCTTTAAAATGTGACTGTATTAATTATAATAATATATTAATTATCTTCTGATCTCATTTCTGCACAGGAAACATTCACTCTGAACTATAATCTGTTTTATTTTTTGATAGAAAACAGCCTAAATTTTATCCCTTTTCATTGTTTCTCTGAACAGCCTCATTTCTTTTTCTTTGACTGGTAAGCCAGTCTCACTGAGTAGCATGATCATGAGAAGCTGAATACCAGCTAAATATCAACTAAACATGACAATTTAATAAATCTTAACACTTTATCCATACTTACGTAATTAAGCCTGGATAGAGCAGTTCATGCTTTCCACATGTTTAGGTCTCTGCAATGCCCATTTGGCTCGTGCTCTGTCTCTAGCTAGATCCACAAGTAAACTTGTACCTTGCATCTGATGTGTATAAAATATTTGGCCAATTTATTTATCCCCACACTCCATTTACTGCTTGTGCTACATGGGATGTTGTTACATGGTACTACAACCTTTCTAGTTTGCCTTGCTCATCTCAGGCTTGCAGCTTTAGTATTTTCAGGAGGCAAATTAAAAGGTATCAGTTGTAATCTCTGTAAATCTCTAGCGCTCTCAGTAAGTCATTATTTCCCTGCCTGGAGACTGTGGGCAGAAGTCATGCACAGGATGGCTGGCTCTATTTTTGAAAAATTCTTTTTGTGTGTGACCTCCCTCCTACAGAATCTGCTCTCTGTGGCTGTTCAGTTCATTGTCAAGGCTTGGCCCATGGAGGATCACTGGAGAGAAAGTGCTGCTTGAGAAAACCTTCTGAGTGGAGGGCAGTGGGAGGAGGAAAAGGGAACATACATGTGGGGAAATACCCTTATGAAGAAAAGCTGAAAGACAGAGCTACGCTTTGTCGATGGAATTAACATGAAGCAGAGGCCCTTAGAGAAGATAATTCTGAAAAGAAATGAAAAATACATAAAACTTTGTTTAATTTATGGAATTTATAGGCTGCTGACCAGTAAGTATAAAGTTCTGTTCCCATGGTCCTCACTATCACTCATGTATTACTTGTCAGTAAATGTGGTGCACTCAGAACATAACAGCTACGGCAATATTTCTGTTCCCACTGCAGCTTTACTACACCCATGAAACTCTGTAATCTTTAAATTCCCTCACTGTTAACATCTGCTGAAACATTATTGGTCCCAGCATAGCCAAGCTGCTCTGAAATTACATTTAGCAGAGTACTTAATGCTAACAGTATAATTCTAGAAGCAACCATGTTTTAAAAAGGCTTTATAACTGGTGTGGTGGCTCTGCTTCCCTTTGCTTTCACTCCTTCCCCACTTCCCTGCTTTTTGCCATTATCTCACCTACAGGCCAGAATTCAGCATTTTCAGTTTTATTTTAAATAATATTGTCATTTTGTTTCCCAGCCTTAGACTGACAAAATAAACTTCTGAAAACACCTTTGTCTCTCGTAGTTACAGCATCAAATTTTAAGAGTCCAAGAGGCTGATGGCAGAAATTTCTAAAACTTTAATAAAATTAATATCATTTATCACCATATAAGATGTCTTCTGTTACCCAACATATAAACAAAAAAAATGGTTGTCATTATTAATGATGATTCCTCAATATATTAATTTGAAGCTCATAAAGAGCTTAAGAGTTCAGCTTCACTCTTAAAAGGAAACGTTGGACAGAGAGCATTTAACTAAATCACCAAATGTTGTAAACATGTAATTATTATTGAAAAAAATAAAATGAAAACACCCTAGAGTATTTGAAATTATGCTATGGATTTTTTTTTAGTGCTATATAATGTAATATATTTTAAAAAACCTATATATGACTACATAATGCCATATGCAAAGCTTTATTCAAAGATACTCAACAAAATAACCACATTTCTTAGAGAAAAATAATTTACATGTTTTTTCATAAAAACATTAAGCTCAAAACTTTCATTTTTAATGAAATCAATCAAAACCCCCACCTATTCAGCAGTTACCCCTTCAGCTAGAAATCTTAATAGCTGTCTTTCAAAAAAACAGCCTTGAAACACACACTTTCTGGAGCCGAAAGATTAGTACTGTTAAATGTTTATGTTGCTATTAGATTTCGTGTGCTGTGTATTTAGAATATTACTCTAAAAACTATGTTAATTAAAAAAATTCTCCAGAAGTTTTGTTCACAAAATAACGAACTGTGTAATTTGCAATTTCAAAGAATAATTATTGTATTACCCAGCACTGCACAAGGATAGATGGACTGCTAAACCTGTTAAATTTAACTGGTTCCTGATTCATGAACAACAGTAAATGACATCTGTGCCAGATGGCAGTCAGCATTTGTGCATTGATACTCTGATTTTCCCTTCTCACGACCCATCTCATCTCCGTTAGTATTTGCTGCTTAAGTGGCAGGGTCCATCATGAGATTTTTTAATGTAGGTTAAAGCCATGCCAGTGAAGGAATTTCCCAGGAACACCTAGCAGGTTTTTAATGCTGTCACAGCAACAACAGTGCTACATTCAAGACACTTATATTAAATACTCTGCAGTCTAGTTTTACACTTCTCCCCCACACCTGTCTTCTAGAGATGCATTTCTAAGAAAGATGATTTTTGTTATTTTCTTCTTGTTTAAAGTGTGATGTATTTTCAGCAAACGAGTAAACTAATGATTTCTTCATGAAATCATTGTAATGAAAGTATGTATATCACAGTATGATGTTATTTCAAGTAATGTGATATGATTTCTTTTGAAACTTTGCATCAGAGTGGTGTTCAGGGCAATCTTGTTTGAGGTGTGGATCCCTTCCTTTCAATCTGTCACATCCATATCTGAAGTAGCTGCTACTGCCACATGCCAGGAGGGACTCCAAACTATATCAGTGACACCATTCTCCCCGTAAGAGGCAGCCACAGAGCCTCTGAGAGGAAAAGTTAGGAGCTGTTCTAAGCATCATTACCATCATACATCAGTCTCTGAACACATCATGGGGCATTATTTTCGAAAAATTTTAATGTGGCTTGTTGTAATCAGAACTTGAGTGCACTTTCCCCCTGTGTCTTCTCTTATCATGACAGAAACTGACACAAAACTGGGTAGGAAAAGCCATTTCAATGCAACCATTTGGAAATTTCTACCCCCTCATCTGGAAATCTGTAAAAGCCCCAGAATTTCTGAAAAGTACCTATGCTATCTAACTAATTTCTAATATTCTTGTTTTGATTAAAACAGGACTTGGGACAAAGGTGCTTTATCTGGAAAGTTGCTTTTGGAAAATTAAAATTCAATGCTAGCTTAGGGTAGGAACCTGAATTCTTTTCAGAACTGTCCTTATATTAAAAAAACCCATTATTTTGAACAATGCCATATTTTGTAAAAAAAGACATTATTTGAATATTTGCCTCAGTCTCAAAATTGAGGTGCAACAAGTGTGGGACCATTTTGGAGGAAGCCATGTGGCTCATGGATGAAATTCCAGCTGAACTGGTAGCACAGTATCTATAAGACAGTGGTATCTTCTGTGTGGTACTGTATAAAAGGCCCCTCTTTCCTGATATGCCTAGAATATCCTACAAAAGTAATTCTCAAACAACTCTAGAGATAATTGGCACTTGCTGAGGGGTGTCATATCTGCATCATTTATCATAATACTAAACCCAGTACTTAGCTGTACAGAGCACTTTCATGCTTCTTGATTTGTTTTTTCAAACTGCTGTACAAATATTTGTTAATTCCATTACTTACTGATTATAATGATTACAACCTGACTTTATGATGACCAATAAGTGCACAATATTCTCCTCATTTGTTTTGTGTGTAACCCCAAATATTTTAAAATCTGACACTTGCACAAGTGGCATTTCAGGAAGGGAACAGCAGTCTCCATAAAGTCATATATTGGAAGCAGCATTACAGAGCTAGTTATGATAAAACCACGTTGTACATACTTTTCAGGCTGTAAGGAGTAAATTAAGGTTGTATAAGCTATAAATCACAGATGGATCCTGAAGTCCTGACTATAAATAGTAATGACCCTCTTTTAAGTAATGCATGAGATTAAAATAATAATAGAATATAAAATTATACAATAAATATACAATTCAATATATAACTATATAAGACATAAAACACATAAAAATATAAAATAAAAGGTAGACCCAGGCCCTTGTGGGCAGAGGAGTAAAACAGGCAGTAATGGATCCATGCTTCTGCAAGTCTGCCCCAAGGATGGCAGTCTTATTCTGTTCCCCTACAGATTATCCTTTTCCCTGTCCTGCTCCTCTCTGTTTAGATTCTTTTTCTCAGTCCTACTCTCCTCACATAATCAGGTTCAGCATTACATCATAGTCCTTCTTTCAAACCCATGAAGTGTCTAAAGCAAATGTGTCATAAATTTAGAGAATTCACAAGTAGGGATATCAATAATAGCTTCCTTTGATTTTACAGACGCAGGAACCCAGCACTGCATCCTGTCAAATCCCGCTAACCCCCCAAAACCTAAACACAAGTGATGCCTCATCCCTTCTTCCTCCTTTCAAAAGAGCTTCTTAAGAAGCTCTTTTTTCCTCCCCACAGCTGAAATCAGTGTAGTGACTGACATCAGGAAGAAGAGAGAAAAAGCTCTGAAATCCAACTGGAGGTTATAATGCTCTAAATTATCAAACTAGTCCCATTGAGCAGATCTTCCTGCTCCGAGGCTGACAGGGACCAGAGCTCTCCTAGGAAGACAGCAGGAAGAGAAGATTCCCAGATCCACCTGCTGTCCTACCAGCTGTGTGTCTGTCCAGCCCCTCTGCCCACGTGTGGATCAGCAGCCACGATTTGTGGCTGAGGACCTGATGCTCTGAGGTGCTGCTGCTGCAGTTAAACCTGGCGTCATTCTGCTGCTCCTCCTGCAGCACTGCAAAGGAGAAGTGCAGCTGAAGCAGCGCTGGTATTTACAAATTACAGCTCACTTTACCTTCTACACTTCAGAGGAGGAGCAGTATGTAATAACGGCGTAATGCTATTATTATGATAATGATGATTAATACACAGCCATGAGTGATCCTAGTCTAAATGCTGAGTTCCACCACCGTGTTTCCTACCAGAAAAATAATTCAGAAAGAGGGAAAGAATTTCCTTAAACAGTTTTTAAGAAGAAACAGGAAAATAAGGCTTTGATACCTAATTACAACCTCTTTGGAACAATGTGTGGTTATGTTCCCTTTCAAAAAGACTTCTCCCTTCAGCTACGTGCACAGAGTAATCAATAGATAAATAAATAAAGGCAAAAGCAAAATGCAATTTTTTAATTAACCTGAGACAGCATTTTATTTTGGGACAGAGAGTAAATTTTTTGAAGTGTGGTCTGTGGCCTTCTTTCAAAGCACTATTATTAAAGACTTCTCTAGTCAGGCTCAAGTATTTCCAGGCTCTTTATTCTGCTCCTGACTTTTAAATAAGTGGCATAGTAGGATAAGTTTTCTTTCACAGCTTGCAGTATGTGCTCACACAGGATTTAGCTTGAAATCATGGAGGACTGTTTGCTGTACTAGCATAACAAAAATAAGAATATCTGTATTACTGGTGTACACATATGCTGCAATAAAATTACAGTACAGAATGATAACATTATTTTATAGTTAATTAAATTGAAATTTAGCTTTGAAACTCATGTGGTCAGTTGCAATGTTTTACTGAGGGTCTAAACAGAAGGGCCACCTGTGACAGACCCAGTTTTTCCTTCCCTAGTTTTAGCCTTCTAACACAAAACTTACTCGGCAAACTGCTTGGATTTCTAGTTTTGCTTCTTCAACAAAAGTCCAAAGCTGCTTAAATGTCTTACTCACCTAGAAACCTAGAAATGTCTATTGAAATTAGCAACCAAGCTAAGTAGTCTGGGGGTGTGATTTACATTTATGGCACTTTAAGACTCCTTTACCCTTCCTGAGCAGTGGAAAGGTAGGTCAGCAAAAAAAGAGAATCAGGCCTTAGGACTGTGCTATTTATAAAATAATATAAAATCAAAAGAGAATGTATTAAAATGGTAGCAAAAAAAGGTATTTAAATCCATGTCCTGCTGTATTATTATGTCACAAAAGCCTTTTCTTTTCTGAATAGGAGAGATTTCACAGCATAGAAAAGAAAGGTATTTTTGAAAAGTATTGTTTTACATGAAAGTTGAATTAAAATTTGCAGAGCCATACTGTAATAGCATTAAGACACTCCTGGGCATGTTTTAATGGTCCATTAATACTCCCCTCTGGTGACTGAACGCATGAGGCTGCACATCCACAGCATGTATTAGTGGACCTCTGAAACACGTCCTGTCACCTGTTAATACTATATTACAATAGTTCACTACCTGGGAAGCCTCAGAAATAACTTCCAAAAGCCCAGGAGAATGTTTTTGAGCTTTGTAAAATATTATGATTAATTGCATGTCCATGCCTATTGTATTGTTCAGATGTTCAATAAATAACAGAATGGTATTAAAGTAAATAAACTCTATAAAGCCCATAGAAAATGATCTGGTTTTAAATATTAAATTGCACCCAGAAAAACATGAACAACCTCTCGTGTACCTGCAGAATGATGAATCTTTGCCTTAAAGAGATAATTGGTAAATACAGTGTAGCTTAAGAAAGGTTATGAAGGAAGAAGTTCGGTAAGAGATGCCTATGCATTTCTGCTCTACTCTTCCCCTCCTCCATTTTTATCTTTCACTCTAACCTCTGCTTATTTTATCTACTGTAACTCTTTTTTATTCTTTCATAATAAGCATTTTGAAATACAAGATGTTGTGAGCCTTGATTACCTAGAGCAGAATGCTATAGATCCTCATTAGAAAGAACTTCAGGTATTTTTAGCTCAGAAGGGCCTTTCAAGAAGTCTTATGCATAGATAAGCCTCTTGAGAAAAATACTTGAGCATATACTAAAATGCACTCCCACTCAGCAAAGCATTACAGTTTCTCCATGTGCTTAAATTCCATTGAGCTCCAGTAGAAGTTACGTGTTCCTAAAGATAAGCACACGTGTGAGCTTCTTGCTGCAAGGAAATGGCACTGATGCTGCAGAGGCAGTTGTTGGTAAAGCTGCCTTTTACAGGATGCCATGGAATGCTACACATTAAAGAGCTGGGAAAAACAAGCTGGAGACAAGTAAGGAAGAAAAATGCCTCTAAGATACAGTTTGCTTACCTTAATAGGACCAAAAAAATAGGAATACTTCATATGCTTGAAGCTGTTTCTTCACCTGGCATCTCATCTAAAAATATAATGGAGGAGAAAATGAACAATTACTGCATAGATTATGTTCCTCCTCCCCTCCCCTTTGTGACTATGCTATTTTATTTCACTGAGAGGCCTCTTAAACAGCTGGATCAAACTAGTTGCTTATTAAAAATAAGTAAAATACATATTGTAAGAGATATGAGTAACTACTTAGTAGGAAGATTTCTTTCTGCAGCATCACATTCATCCGAAGCTGGCTGGGCCCTGATACATTTTGCATCCAATCTGTACAGTAAAAAAGTCTTCCCAGTGCTACCTGGAATATCACTATGTCCCTTGGGGTTTCAGAAGCTCTGGGAGAGATCATTTTCCAAACACAATTGCCTGCAAAATATGCCTTTCATGTAGACTCCAAATGATAACAAAAAACATTCTGTCTATCAGACAGAATTTCCAGGATCCGTGTTCTGGCATTTATCATACAGTTAATTAGACATACAGAAGTTCAGACAGAGACTTAATTTTTCAAGCACCCTGATATGTCACAATCTGGACTGCATTTCCCCTTTCACCAGATCTGGAAGATGCAGGTCTTTTCACAAGGACCATGGCAAAAAGCCTCTACCTTTCTTGCCAGTGGTTTAATGGAAAGACTCCAACTCTTGAACAAATCCCTCAGCCCCACAGAATGTCCCCCAGCTGCTCGTTGTGATCCCAGTTTGCAAGAGGGTGTACACCTGAACATCCACTGGCCAAAGCACAGGCGTGCCAGTAGCCCCTCCAATCTCCTCGGTGGGTGAATGCATGCTAGGTGTGATATAACCCTTTCAGAATGGGTCCAGGAAAACTCCTATTTCTCCTTGACTATAAAATATTCACAATTCCCAGGTAGGTCATTGATTTCTGTGCCAGAGGCCTTCACTCACCCGCTTTCTTCTGAAAAACCTCTCCCTTTCTTTTTCGACCTCTTTTACTTTTTAGACAGTTTTACTCTCCACTATTTTTTTCTCTACTACTGTAATTTTTCTCTTTGGAATCCCTTTCCTGATTCCAAAACTAGTCCTGGCCCCTTACCAAAAATAGCAGATGTCAGGGTCTTGTGATTTGGTTACCTGTTAAAGAACAGTGATACTGAGTCTGGTGATATGATAAACTCTCTTACTGCGAATGTGATGCAAACATTAATGAAGTTTTACTGATACATTAAACTGTAAGCCAAGAGTGAAAAAGAAATGTGGAGCTGGAATATTTCATGCAGGGTAATGAAATGGTGATACAGAAAACTCCAAAACAGCGCCGACCAGAAAAGTCAAAGGAACACATGTAATTGCAGGGATATCCCAAGACCAATAGGAAGAAATACAGATAGAGAAAATTAAAGTTGCCAAGAAAAACTTCCTGACATTGAAATGCACTAAGCTTTCAGCTCATCTCTCAGGGGAAGAGAAAGGCCCACCACTCAAAATGTTTAACACTAGACTGGAGGAATCACTAGAAAAATATACTACAGGGAACAACTTGTTATTGGCAGAAAGATGGACTGAATGCTGTAAAAGGGATTTTCTATCTCTAATGTTTACTTTTTATGATAGTCATTTATGTTTTTCCATCATTACAAGTAGAGAAAAATCTATACAAGCTATTGGCTCTGGCACAGCATATTTAATTTCTGTAGAGCCATGTATCTGGGGCACTGTAGCAAGCTTAACTCTGCTTGCTTTTCCTTGTGCATTTTTCCACATACCCTGTGAGGTTCTTTTTAGTAAAAGGGGTAAAATCTTCACAGCATATTCCCAACACCAATGAAATATCCATCTAAGCAACCCAGGTTTGGATTTAGTCCAGGTGAGGAAGAAAGTTATGTCAGACGTTTAAAGGGAGATGTAAACCAGTGGAAGCATCAATGAAACATTCAGAACATGAGGAGGAGGAAGACACGGAAGGAGAAAGATTTGGAAAAGTGGAAACTGCACACATGCATGACAGGAGATGGCTTGCAGGTCTTTGGAAATCACCTGGAGCCACAGGGGATGGGAGAAGTTACTGGGCCATGTTGGGTAAGGTGATTCTCTTCTTCAGCAATTCCAACTCTTAAAGGATATAATTTCCCATATCCCTAGGTGACGAGCTGTGGGATGCAAACATCACCATTATGAGTACAGGAAAAATCAAAGAGGGAAAAAGTAAGGGTAAAACTACAGCTGGTGATGGCTTCTTTTTGCCCTAGCACAGTGTATCTGTTTGGGGTGAAAATTATGGGTATTAATCAAATGAAAGCAAACAAATAGAAATCCTTCTATTCCTCTATGCAAAACCCAGGTTCTGTCATTAAATCCAAATCCTTTTCCTCAGAGCAGCAAATTAAAATACCAACTTCAAATTTTAAATAGTGTAACAACACTGAGAATGCTAAAGGTGATTTCCCCCCATCCCTCCCTGTCCTCTCACAATCCTCCCTGAAGAGCACCAGGAGCCTGGGCTGGCTTTAGAGCAGCAGTGCTACCTGAGAGATGACATAAGGACAGAGGTGATTCTGTGTTACCCCTCTGGGCACGCGGCAGCAGCCCAGCCAAAATGCATCTATTTTCCTCTGGAGAGAAGTGGGATGAGGAATGGTTTCCAAAGACACAGGCCTCTCGTTTTTGCCAAGCAGCTTGAGTGTCCCTGCCTGGATGCTGAGCAGAGGGTGTGATTAATGCAAAGATGTCAGAATGATAATCCTTACTATCAGGAAATAGTGGACAGGATTCTTTTTTCCTTGGCAAATTAGGGGGTGGTGGGTTAAGTGAGAACAAAATAAGAAAGCAAAATGGGAAACAAGGAAAAGGAAGGGGTTTTGAAGAAAGAAAACAGTAATATTATATATATACACATATATATATACACACATATATATATAAAACACAACCTCCCCTCTGCCCACCTCCTTTAATGTTTCTCTGGTGGAGTAATAAGATACCTTCAGCGTTATAAATAGCAGCACAGATGTTGACAGAAAAATGCTCCCTTAATTACCATACAAACTGCTTTACTTGAGTGAACCGTTTAAAGCGGCCTCCAAAGGAAGTTCACTCAAGCAATTCCACAGATTACAGCTAATGAACAATATTTCCTCGCTCCTATTTAGTGCTCATTAAAATGTAAAAGCCTTTCATTTTCAACAGGCACACAATAAATAATTCCTCTCTCCCTGTGCCTGGGAGCAGGCAGGATGGGAGTGGGGAGGGAGGAGACCGGCAGAGGGAGGCGGGGGGCTGCAGGAGGCAAATAAGTGGATTGGAGAAAAGCGGCCAATTCATTAAATCCCTGGAAGCAGTGGTAACTGCTGCTTGTTGGGAAAGGCCATGTGTGTGTTTGGAGCTCAGCAGGCAGGTTGGGAGCTGAGCAGGCAGCTCCGACTCATCCTGGGTGAGCAACTCAGCACCCTGCTCCCGGGAGGCAGCCACCACCGCCAGGGCAAGTGGGGGCAAAAACTGCCCCTGTACTCCCATAAATACAACGTGGATAACTGGAAGGGGGCAAAAGGTGAAAATACTGTGATGAAAACTGACAGTCCAGCTCTGGGTGATGCTTGTTTGGACCCAGTTTAATATTTCTCCCTGGCTTCAGCCTTGCAACCCATTGCACACCATTCCTTCTGCGCTCATTTGAAACTGTACAGAAGTTGCATTGGATATTTGCAGTGCTGGAATTTGGCTTCATTCTTTAGCTCCTAAGATGGAGCAGGGATGGGGCTGAACTCCTCCCAGGGTACTGGGAGGCTGGAGATCAGAGGGGTCTGTGTACATTAGGGCACTGTGAGATGAAGGAGTCCATGGGAGACTTCATGGCACCTTCCAGTACTTAGAGAGGGCTACAAGAAAAGTGGAGAGGGACTGTTTACAAAGGCATGTAGTGATAGGACAAGCAGGGATGGCTTTAAAGTGAAGGATGGTAGGTTTAGATGCGATATTAGGAAGAAATTGTTTACTGTAGGGGTGGTGAGGCACTGGAACATGTTGCCCAAAGAAACTGTAGATGCCCCATCCCTGGAAGTGTTCAAGGCCAAGTTGGATGGGGCTCTGAACAACCTGGTCTAGTGGAAGGTGTCCCTGCCCGTGGCGGGGTGGGGGTTAGAATTTGATGGCCTTTAAGGTCCCCCCCCAATTCAAACCATGACTATGACTCTATGACTATTTATTCCACTACCCACAACCTACTAGGATTTTAGCTTGACTTACAAAATAAAAAAAATTACAAGCCAGTCAAATCATAAACCAAAACCTTAGCAAGAAAAAAAACCCCACCAAAACCCAAGTCAAGCAATCTGAAATTATTATTTAAATAGAATTCCAGTTAATTGGATGAATGGGAAATGCAGAGGTACCAGCAGGATTCAAGTTAGTCACTGTGCAGCTCTGTGCTCACAAATAGAGGGCACACAGAAACATTCTCCATTAGTTCACACAAGAACTGTTGAAGAAGGTAAGAACCAAAAAGTCAGCAAGCCACTGAGATGCTGTGCAGATAGTGGTTTGAAAACTGCAAGAAAGAAAGCCTATTTCACCCTCTCTTAAGATGAATGGCTAAACCAGTACCCTAATGCAACACAACACTCATGTTAGGTGGGATAGGCAGCAGAACACAGCAGAAAGGATACAGAAACAGAGGTTATCTGCAATTATGAATGAAAACATGACAGAAACATGACTCGTGCTTCCCTTATCTGACAAAAACATCACATCACCCTTACCACCATCTTGATTTTCTTAATTTACTTTTGATATTTCTTTTGTTTCCTCACACTTCTGAGTGGCTGAGGGGCTTTACAATCCCTTCCTGCAGCCCAGCTTCTTTCTACCCTATTTTTGGCACCATGGTCTCCTCTGTCCCCATGAGCCGAGCCACCCCTCCACAGGGAAGTGAATTAGCAGCAGAGGTAGCTGTTCTATCAAAGGCAATGTATTCCTGGGGGGGTTGTGTATCTCAACCTTGGCAGGGACTGCCAGAACAAAATCCCTGATATTAGCCTCCCTGAACGGAGAGAACAATCTGAGTAGGATAAAAACCATCAGAGCTTTCTCCCGTCTTTAATTTCAAGGCTTAAAAAATTGACAAGTGTATTTCCTGCGGTGATGCTGGTATACCCTATACCTGAGCCATAAATAAGACTGTGGTGGCATTCAATCATCAGAAAAGAAAAAAGAAAGCAGAGAACTAAGATCCTATATTGACCTAAGCCTCAGACTTAGATAAACTTGTCAGCAATATCACTTTGTGGTGACTTTATCTTTGTTAAACTTGTGCATGGGGAAGATGCATTCTCACAGCCTGCAGGAGCCACTACGACCAGAGGAACCCCAGTCGCTGCATTGCCAACGTGCCACCCTTGTGCAGTAAAATAAAACCTTGGCTCAAGGATGCAGTGACATTTCTACATCAGGATAATTACTACAACAATATGTTTTTTTTAAGAAAAATATTTGCAAATAATAACTGCAAATGGAGCACCAAAGAGCTGGAAACCATATCCCCATCCTGCCCATGTCCTTTCAGCAGAGGTGCTGCCCATTCTTACTGTGGTCCCGATGACCAAAACATGTCCGGGCTTGTGCAGTCGTAAATGGTAAAAGTAAAAAAAAAAAAATCTCACCCTGACATGCCTCCTGTAAGCAGGCAGCTCTTGTGAAAATGGAAGTTTACCAGCAGTGCAGTATTATTGATGCTTTCAACACTGTACTTGGTTTTTAACTAAGGTCATTTGAAATCGGTCTTTAACACCCATCTCATTTGCTTTTTTATACTTGCCAATTTAGTGTTGTATTCACAGTGATTAATTAGTTTGTGGTAAAGGTTTATTAGGTAATCTTTCTGTCAATCAAAAATCACAGAGGTTTCTGAGCAAAGAACACCCGGAGATTTTATAAAGATAAGGAACTGATAATGTTACCTTTGTGGATGAAAAGTAGGAGCTTTGTCTTGACATGTGGCCATGTCAAAAGACTTTAAAGAGTACTTTTCATTCATGTTCCACCACAAAAGTAGCTTGATTCTTTCAGATTTTATTTTTTTCAACAAGAATCTAGAAATGCATTTACTTTCTCTGCCTGTTTATCACCTGATGAACTCGTAGGGCTGTTTTAGAAGACCAAGCAGTAGACTTCAACAAATTAAAAAATGCTGTAGCTCACCATTTGGGAAATCTCCTATGTAGTCTACTCATCTCAATACAATTGAAAGCAAGGAGAAATTTAATGAATTTAAAAGCATCTTCACCTGGAGATTCTCTCCAATGTTCATATTTGAGAACACAACTTTTACATACATATATATATGAACTATTTAAAGAAATTTCCGATTTTAGACCTTTATGTGTGGAATAATAACTGAGATTCTTTTTAAGGAGGGAAGAAAGATTATACAAAATTAACTAATTCTAAAAATGAAGAATCAACAGTGTACCATATAAGAAATATAGATTATTGTCTACCTTCTTTGTGCTTGTTTTTACTGACCTTTAATATTGTTCTGAGCATTGTGTGAAAATTTACTGCAATCTGTACTACTCTATTTTCTGCTTACAAGCTTTCTTGTGGATGGGCATACCTAAAAAACAAAACAAGACAAA
This sequence comes from Pardalotus punctatus, assembly GCA_013400915.1. Classification (NCBI taxonomy): domain Eukaryota; kingdom Metazoa; phylum Chordata; class Aves; order Passeriformes; family Pardalotidae; genus Pardalotus; species Pardalotus punctatus. The sequence continues at coordinate 116,184 of VZTX01025372.1, forward strand.
AGAGGTGGAAAATTGCAAGATTCTTTTCCTTTTAGATAGGTCACTTTACTAATCTGCACAAACTTGGTGTTTCCCAGAAGATCTTGAACCTTACTGTGAAAAATACAGTGAAGGTAAATGGGTTTCTTGACCAGAAAAGGTATTACATTGAAGAGGATGGGGAGAGCACTTGGAGATTTTAGCTGATTAAATTCCACACTACGTAAATGTATGTCACATTATGATTTTTACAGCACTGAGGTAACGAGAATGTAAAGAGATATAGATTAATACTAAGAATTCCCCTGGCTTACCACTTCTCAGACCCATTACTGTTTTAAATTACACCAGTGCTGGACTAAAAATGTAAAATGGTCTATACCACTGTGAAAATAAGTAGCAAGTCAACTGGACTCCTTCCTCTGTCACCTCCTTGAGAAAGCTGGGGGTTATTTCTATCACTCAGAGGTGATGCACAGGCAGCAGCAAAATCAGATGACAAATTCAGATGAAACTATACAGATGCAGCAGTTTTTTCCCCCTAGCTAAATCCAGGAGTTCTTTTTGTGGGCTCTGGGATAGCAGATCTGGAGCTGGAACAGGAGAAGGGCACACAGGGCCACAAATTGGGTAACTCTGACATAAGGACAGATAATATAAAACTATAATCTGTTGAATATATAATCAGTATATTTAAAAGCACCTTAGCCAAATTAGAAAAGAAAAAGGCAAGTATAGGTCTGTGATAAAATTATTACAGCACATGTTTTACAGCTTTGGTAAACACCCCCTCCTCACACCCACTCTTATGCACAAAGCCAATAGAGATTGGCTTCAATTGATTAACATGAATATAGAGACAGAAAACACACAGAGACAGAAAACAGCCCAGAGTTCACCCACAGACTGAGCCAGATTATGAGAATGAAATAGTTCTGGAGTTTGTATTATTTTAGTGTTACAAATCTAGCAGCTGTATGAAATATGTTAAATATTAGTCTGGAAGCCAGAACAATGTAATTTCAGCGTATCTTTATTAATCACCATTTTTGGTTTTATTATTTCTGGTTTAGTTAGACTGCATTTTATTGAATTGGCTTTTGAAAAAGCTTTCATGGCTTTTCATCAAAAGTGGAAAGGCTCCATTCAGAGGTTTCCTTTCATGCCTGAGACATGAAATTGGAGCAACCAACAATTTGCACATATAATTCCAGCATACTAAATGAGGGAACAAAGAGAGAGGCAAAAATTGAATCTGATGCCTTCCCGGTCTTATTGTGGGAGACCACTGCAAGGGGAAAAAAAAAGGAAAAAAAAAAAAGAAAAAAAAGAAAAAAAGGGGGAATGGGGAATGAACTGGTTTCTTGAGGCTCCCCCAGAAAGCTGAATCACCAGCATTTGGTCTATGGGTATGCGGGAGATGCCGGTGCGCCTCACACGCCTGTGGTAGATGGATGATACTGATGGCAATCTAACTGGAACATCCTGCCTGAATATGAACAACAGATTTGTCAGTGTGTGACAGGCTGACAGCCCAGCTCCCAGCTGCTTGTCCACTGTTGTTAAATCAGTACCTTGTCTAAGTGTTCAGCAAAGAGGCAATCTGCTTCCTCCATTCGTACAGGCAGGTTGCCAGTTAAAAAACAAGCATTGGCTTTAGGCTGCAGTGCCATAATGCATTGAAAAGATGCAATCTAAACCTTTGTATGCTCCTAAGGCAACAAAGAGTGGGACTTGGAAGTACAGGCTCAGACTTGAGACTATCCTTTTCAAAACAACAAGGATAACTCCACAGGGGAATCATGAAAGAAATGCATGAGGATTTGAAAACTGTGGATGACTTAATAGCACTTATTTAAGGAGGAAAATATGGTTTGTTTTGATACCTGGGAAGCAAGATCATCCTACTGTACTCAAGACCATGCCAGAATTTCTTTATAACCCTATTTTAAAGCAGTTTATAATTCATCAACAGTAACAATTAGCTCTAGGCTGAAATTTCATATGCAAAGATGCAATCCAGAAACACTTTAGGGGGGAAAATTAACCAAAAAAAAAAAAAAAAAAAAAAGAAAAACAAAAGCATCTGAAGCAGTTTGTGTACACTGCAGCTCTAAATTACAGAACACAAGTAAACAGCTTACTGGTTTCCGAAGCTTTTCTTTTTCCTGTGTCAAAAAGTCTCCAGCTGATTTCAGTTCTTTAATTTGGTAGCTGTTGGTTGGACGTATGGAAAAGAGGCTTAAAAAGTGTGATGACAGTGACATGAACTAAGGAAATCACAAATCCTAGCACTAACAGTAATGTTTTCAGCTCTTGGTGGGGTGTGCATGTGAGGCAGTCTCTGAGGTGATGCCCAGTTATCTGAGAAACGAGAATTTACACCACCAACTGTGGCATCACTTTGGAAGCAGTTTTAGTCTGTCAAGTGATTCACAGAATTTATTTAAGAGTCTCCAATTCCAGATCTGTACATCAGATCTCTGCTGGCTGAGAAAGAGCCATTACAGCCTATTAGATCAATAACCATCATAGTTTCATTCATGTCCCCCGTGTGAGAAAACTTCCCAGCAGAGTCCCTGTGCACTCTTGTCCCAGGTCAGCATTCAGGAGGTCTTACCAAGCGTCATGTTTTGCTCCCATTCCAGGCTGGGAGCCTTGGCCAGCCCTTCCAGCCACTGCCATACCTTGGGCAGAAATTGCCCTGGTGGTTTCACAGGGAGCCAGCTGCACCTTCCCACCACAGCGTGTTCTGATGCGGCTTACCTTGGGCCAAGGATTCACATTCAAGTCCCAAGCATGCAAGTGCATAAACATATCAGATTATTTATGCACTTCCATTTTCTAAAGCATCTTTTTCACATGGTCCTAGGTCAGGTAAGTATTCCTGCTCAGAATAATATTAATGAGCACAGATTTTAGCTGAAGTCACTGAGATTTAAACATAGGCTTGTTACCGTCTGTCCCAATGACAACCTGTCATCGTTTAAAAATTTCTCTAGAAATCAGGATAAGAAGAATTATATTCACATACATATTTACATATAGTCTTGAAAATCACCCATTCCAAAGTAATCATAGAGATTTCTAAAATACATTAGTTATCAATTTATCTTCTTCAAAACCCATAATACAGACTTTAGAAAATAAGGCAAACTGGAGTATGAAGAGACATGGTTAAAAAAAGCCAATGCAACAGAATAATTTGTTTGCAGAATAATATTTTGCAACCTGTGTGGCCTACGTGGAATACATAATGGTTCAGAAAAAAAGACATAGGTGGCAGGTTTGAGTCTGAATTCTCCCCTTGGTAAGAAAACCATGTCTAATGAATGCTGAAAGAAACTTTAGGTCATGTCGCACTATCAAGCATGCTGATAGTTAATAAAACAACTACATCTTCTGAATAAAATGAGAAAAAATTAAGCTAGTATTCTATTATTGTGGCCTTCTTGATTCTCTTATAATTACCAAGTATCAAATCAATTTGTATGATGATGTTTACCCCTTCTCCAGCAGATGTATAAGATTTAGCAGAAGGACAAGGTACTCAAATGACAAGGTTTAAAGTGAGAGCACAATCTGTTTGTGGCTTCCAAGTGTGCTGTAGCTGGAGTTATTTTTACTGTTTGTCAGAGTCTAAAGGGAAAGGGGGCAAAATTTTTATGTAAGAAATGCCTGCTCTGCATCTCATGTCACTATTGTTAGGATGTGTCATAAAATTCAAACATAATTCTGTGACAATTAGCTTCATAATAATATATTCAGAAATACAATGCTGCTTCCTATGCCAGAAACTATTTTCTGCTTCAGTGTTTCATTGTGGCTGTATGTTTTAAAGGAGCCAACTATTTTAAACCAAGGCTGCTTTTTAAATTTTCCCCTTTGGAAAAGTATGACATCAATGCACTCAATTGCTATCCACTAGTATTTTCCCGCTTGTGGAAAAATAGTTGTATTATTAAAAAAAAAGCAAAACAAACTTTAAAAAAAAATCAGAAAATCATTGCTAAAAAGATCAGTCTCTTCATACATTTCATGTTGGGACATTTATAAAATAATATACTCATCTGTTTTACCAGCCTCCTCAATGGCAATCTTTAATTAAATCTGTAATTTAATTATCTTTTTTCTCATTTTGTCCAGCTTTGTAACTTGGCTAGTAGCAGTGAACATCTAAACTGTACCTTTATTTACAGCTACTTTCACGTTTTTTTCTCAAGGATAATGAAATGAAGTGCCTTCAGCAGCTCGGCTTGCACAAGAATTTTTAAAGAAGCTCTGTAAAAATGATAATTAATATGATAATTAATATGGAGGCACGATCTTACTTCTTTACCATGATGCTGATGCTAAGGAAAAAGTTACTGAGATATTAGTTTTTGGCCAAGAGAATAACAATGACCAAAAATTTTTGATTGAATATTAACCTGATACAACATTTACACAAATCAGTGGAAAATGTTTTCTGAACCTACTGGGCTTTAGCTGTATTTTTAGGTAGCCTGTAAGTTAAGAGGATAAAAAATACTTGCATTATTTCATGGATTGTTTTCCTGATTGCTAATCACACACTGAAATATTAATTACAACTGCCTGAGACCTGGGGAAAGGGAGAGGGTGCCAATGGTTCTGATCTGCATCTCCAGTAAACCTGCGGCTTTGACCCTGGAGTTTGCCCTCTCTTCACTACATCCAAAACCAGGAACAGCAATGTTCACCCACAGCAAACATTCTGCCTTCACTTCTTGCTTTAAAATTCAGAGGAAAGAGGACTTTATATGCAGATAACTTTTTGCCTTCATATTTCCCACTTCAAGATGATTTTCAGTCAGCGTGATATTATGAATCCTATTTAACTATGCTTAAGACCTCTCATTTAGAGTTAAGTGGAAGAAGAAAAGGCAAAATTGTCTTTGCAGATGTTAAGAAGAAATTCATTGCAAGCAATCATCATTTAATATCCAGTGCTGACTTTTTGAACAAATGCTCACTCTAAATAATAAATCAAGTGAGTTGGCACTAACAATAATACCTTTGAATATGAATGAGGAAAACAAGAATATTAAAACAATAGAAACATTAACATACAAACCCCTGCTATTTACAGGAGGGAATGGCAGAGGACAGTGTGAAAAATAGCTGTTGCTTATACTCAGTTTTGTGATCTGTCACCAGCAGTGATGACTGCTGTTATGGAAAGAGAACTGGGTTCTTCCAGCCACCAGGTCCCTTAAATCTGAGCCTGCAGCATTTATTCTTTAAATAGTATGTGATGCTGCTGAGCTGTCTCCATCAGTGAGTGCTCACCCACGTGCTGGATGGGCTGACAGGAGCCCCCCACTACGAGCACCGTCTTTCCCTCTGCCACAGGAGTCTCACGAGCTCTGCCAGAGTTGCTTGTGAGGACAACCCCCCACTGCACAGCAGTGGAGATAAAAATCTGCAACTGCAGCAGCTCCATGAGTGAACACGCACCCCAGGAGTGTTGTTTGTTATTTTGTCACTAACACATGCCAGTGAGATCACCTGGCTAGTTCTGGGACTTCTGAAGGCTTATTTTATCTTTTCTTCCGTGGTTGAAGGGTATTAGGTCTCACACTCAATAGTAGGTTATGCTGTTAACCCAAACATGTCACATAAGGAACAAGAGTAGCATGCAAGGTACCCAAACTAATCCAGGCTATGGATGTGAAGTCCACACCTTGGGAGAAAATAGCTGTCTTTGTTCAAAGCTGATGACAGTACTTTTCAGGGGTCTGGGTGTTGGTAAGAGGTGCGTAGGACTTGGGAAGTAGGCAGCACATTGATCTACTGTATTTGAACAGCACTGCTATTTCTTGGTCTGTTTTATGTTTTATGTGTACATGTTATGTATTACACTGGATTAACCACATAATTTATGAAAATGGCTTTGCCTTAAAAATTGCCCTATTGACTAGCTGTGTAAGTGAAATATCAGAGGAAATGAAGAGTAATTGTCAAGTTGAAGACACGAGTTCCAAACTAAACAAGCTGTGACTTCAGGACTACCCATTAACACCTTACCTGGCTGAAGCATCTGTTATGAGCAATGTAGGCAATTCCTTTAGACCACCGTGCTGTTGGATGCCTTGACTTTTGCAAAGATACATCTTCTAAGAATCTGGATGTTGACAGATACAAAGGAAAATATTAAGGGGAGAATGGAAACCAGGATTGACCTAAACTCATGGACTGCTCTTGTGTTTGAGTTGGATTAAGGTTATACCTTGAAGCTGTCATGGAAAATGGGACATAAATGGATATAACAGACAAATAACAGAGGAATAATCTGGGTCTTCACTGGAAGAATAGAATCAAAGAGAGACTAAATGCCTTCACCAACGTGTCAGGGAAAGCCTGGTGTCATCTCTAACTAAATCTCCAGGACACTCCCTTAAACACAATGCTACCCATGCAAAACCGTGGTGGCTTTCAGAACAGTAAAGCAAATCCTTAAATGCTCTGAGCTTGGCTATTCCTTAGGCACTATAAAGTGAAAAACTATTCTGCAGACAAGTGCCTTTCACCTGTATATATGGATATATTCCCACCCTGCTCCAAGCATGCTGCTGCAGGAGAAGGGCTGGAGGGCGGGAAAGCTGACTACTACCCACTCTACTACTAACATGAAAATGGTATAGTTTTAACTCCTGCTGCTGAACCTCATTTTAGTGACCATATACCAGTTCCAGTAAAAGAGCTTTTTCTTCTTTTTTTAAATCAACAAGTGGTTTTAAGTACACTTGAGATAACTGCACTTCATCTTAATTATATATGAAGTACATCCACATCCTTACTGTGCTTTCAGCTTTATTGGAATTTGGTGTGGCTTTTTCCTTGCCTTCTTGGGGTATCACCTTCACAATCCCACCTATTATGAATATGTCTATGATATAAAGAACCCAGGGCTTTTGAATAAACTGCAACATCGTACATTTGTTTCACTTCAGACAATAAGGGAAGATGCTTTAGCAGCATATTCCTGCAGGCTGATGTTCCAGACACTACAAGCAAACGTAAGGCTGTATTTGGAAGCAATTGTTCCAGATGGCTGCATATTATGGAAGGTTCAGGGCCACTGTGAAACTCAAGATAATAATAATAATAATAATAATAATAATAATAATAATAATAATAATAATGATAATAATAATAATAAAGGATTTCTTCATAATTTTGCTCATGAAAAAACTGTGATCTTTTTAAAGGTGATGACCAGCTTTTCAGGTTTTTTATATACTCCGTTTCCCACTCTCAGAAAATCTGACCCCCAATACAGTTGGGTTTTGAAATCTTCCATTGGTACCAGCCTTGTCAATAGCTATATATAGATTAAGGAGGTGCCAAAAGGAAGGAAGAGAAAAGGTAGGTTATTACAAATACAGTGTAAGGTTGAGGAAGAGAACAATACAAGTTATTTAAGTCTTATTTACCTGTGATAACATCAGGCTTATTTCAGTCATAAACTGAACTGTAACAACTGATCCCAAACTGTAAACCTTTAAATGATTACACAGTGAACAAGTTCAGGCAGACAAAATTTAATCACTGGAGACTAGATCTAACTGAGCTCTGTTCCTCAGATTGCTGGTACCTACTTACACTTATGATATATTTGAATAAAAAGAGATGAAAAAAATCTGGCTAGACTTTGCTACATGTAAACATTTAGTAGGGGCCTAATTATATTCCTTTTGATTAACCATCTTCATTAACTGTCTGCTGCAGAACATAACCTCTAACATGAAGACTGGCCTAGTACCACTTGGCCCTGTACTCAGATATGTCCAAACCTGAAGCTTTCAAATCTTTCTTCTCTTGGAAGCACATGCAAGCTGTAGTAGCCATTCCTGCAAGTAAGCTCACTTAACGTGGTTCAGGCAGCCTGTGCCATGTCTGTCAGGATGTCCCGAGTTTGTCTTCCCTTCAGGAACAGAGATGTCTGCTCATGGGCAGGGGGTTTGATAAAAACTTCCTTGTCATCCCTATTCTTCTTGAAGCAGTGGCAAACCCTCCCTACAGTTGAGAAAACAACATCTCATCTCATGAAGATAATTTGGAAACTAATGATCTATGAAGCAGATACCTTTACAAAGGAGTTTCCTTTCTTTAATGATCAGGAATCAATTGCACAGATTTCTGTAATCTATGCACGTATTTTCACACCTCTCCTTTCCTTGTGCTTTTCCATTGAGGAAAATGGAGCTTCCTGTATTTTATTCAATGTGTGAAAGCTATTGCCAAAATTGCAGCTGCCTGGTGTTTTGTCAGAACTTGCTTTTAAAATTCATTGTTTGCCTGGAAACTTCATTTAAAACAATTAAGAAGGTCTAACAGTTGCCATTCACTATAAATGCCCAACACTGACCATCTTTTGCTTTGTTGCACTAGACACCTGAGAAGCAAGGCTTTGTCCATTTGTCATAAATGTATAGCTTGCAACAGGGTACAGCTGTGAGTTATCTTTCTCAGCAGTATTGCTGGGTTGATGTCTTTTTACAAACAAGTGCTTCAGAAAAGACTTAGCTGAATTGTCCTAAATTATTATATTTAAAATATAGAAATTATTGAACTATATACTTCATATATTTTAGTGCAAAACCTGCTTATTTAAATACCCTGCACACACTGAATTTCCTGGTTATGAAAAAAGTGAAGAAAAATACTATTTGCTTTTAGGTAATCAGATTCTGTGGGATCTAATCCTATATCCTATTTATGGCTGTGCTAGCTATTCAAAATTAAAATGAACCTTTCATCCGTGTGTATCATAAATGGGCATTTATCAGGATTATATGATTTTGCAATCCATCTGAATATGTAACCAGAATTTGTTTTCCTTCCGTTTCACTATGTAATTACCATGCAACAATAACAAAAGTGACATGTTTGAAGAACAGATAAAATGCTGTAAATTGGCCAGTAATGGTGATATTTCCTCATCTTCTGAAAAACCCATTTATTCTCTCTCTCAACAAATCAAAGCATTGTCAGCCCATACTCATCTTGTGGCCAGAGGGGCCCTACCAATTTCTAGATGTAAGTGAATACTGGAATGCAGATGAGGGCTACTAACTAAGGCTTTCAACCCAGGCAGCTGGTCTTAGCTTGCCTCAATTTCTAAATCATCCATAATGGGGCCAAGACCTCCGAAGCACTAAAAAGAGCGAGCTGACATGCTGGACAAACTGTTAATTTTTTCCTGAAGAAGCTGCTATATTGCACATCTGTCACTGCTGTGCAGACAATTACTCGAGGAGTGGAAAAAAAATCTGCTGCTTGTTTCTCTCGTGTAGTTGTTAACGGGCGTGATGGAGAAACACAAGCGCATGAGAGCCACTACAGGAAAGCTTCTCGGCCTTCCCCCACCTTTTGTATCAATGTCTTCAGAAATTAAAACGTTTGAAAGCATCCGCACTCTGTGGTGTGCACCCTGAATTGTGACAATTAAGCCCACACCATAAGACATTTGATATTCTATGGCTGCATTAGAGGTGCAAGTTGAAAAAATTTATGTACTTCAGCTACAAACTGCCCTGAAAGCTTCCTCTCTAAATTGCTTCACTGCTCTGTAACACACAGGGGAAGGTTTTCAGACACCATTGTTGCAAGATGATAAACATGAGACTGATGAGGAAAAAAAAACTGCTGAAAGCATTACTTTTTATGTTACATTTCTGCAATATCAATTAAAATATGGAAAAATGTTTAATCGTGAAATATCCACAGATTTTACACCAAGAGGCGCGGAAATTATCATTAATAACTGTTCTGAGACAAGAAGGGAAAATGATTGCCAGAGGTCCAAAGCAGGGGTGGCCAACAAGCCTGTGCTTGGTCTGGAGGGAACAAAAAGCAGGACTTGGGATGACTCAATGGATATGGAAACTACCCAGGTAGGCCCTCATAATAACATTAATCAAAGTTGGCAACAGAATGCTCAAAGTCACACCTTTCAATCACACCAGCTACTAAACATTTAATGTAAACTTGTACAAAATACTAATCAAAGATGGGCTTACCTATGGAATAAGTTTAATATTTCAATTATTAAATCAGCATACAGAATGATGAACACATCATCAAGCACTGTTCCAAACTTTTCTGATGGCAGGAAAACGTTGGCACAGTAACCTGCTGCTGGCCTACAAGCTTTTCCCCCATTTTAAGAGGTTACATGACTCATGTGCCGACCAATGGATGAACCTGGTTCACAGGATCAATTCTGTCAACACTAAACTTTTGGAAGTCTTGTCTCAGAACTTGTCTTTCACCAATGAATAATTTCAATTTAAAATAATTAAACAAATTATTAAAATAAAACATTACCTTCACTGATCTTTTCCCTTTCCTCTGGCACAGGAACACCGGACACAGTCAGGTGATGTTTTCCATGTAAAAATCTTGCGCGATAATACACTAACAGAAGTGGTGGCTTTCAGCAATACACCTGGTATTACAGAAGACTCTCAGATCATAAAGGACGTGATCACAAGGCCTTATTTCAGGTCTAAACCAACAAAGAAATTCAAATCCATTTCTACGGAAAATGGGTTGATACCAGTTCAACATTAAAAAACCAGTGATGGACAGTCCTGGAGAAAAGGCTCACAGTGGGGAAGAACAGGTATCTGAAGAGCAGGATGACAAAACCCCTGTCCTCTGCTGGAAAATTTAAGAACTGTCAAGTAATGCTCTTCTGTGGCAGTGCGAGTGGTGTCTGGATGATTTATGCTATTTGAGAACTTGAAGACAGAAGACAAGTCTAATATATCGCAAAAAAGGTAAAAAAGTGGCAAGAGTAGACCACACCCTTGGCAGCTGGTGACACCATCTTGCTGAAGAGAAACTGGGATATACTTAAAAACACAAGGTGTCTAACGTGTGTTTAGTAGGACACAATGAGGAGCCTCTGCAATTCACTTGCCAGCTGTTTACATATTATCTGCTAAACAAAATAATATTTATTGCCAGTTGACCCAAAAAAAACCACCACCAAAACCTAAACACTTCCAGGAAAACTTGTGATGAAGTTTTTGTTGCATTAAACTGACATTGAAATACAATAAAGATTACAAAGTTAGGATAAAAATGAGGGCACAGTAAGAGGGTATTTCATTTATCAAGACTAACAGTGATGAGAGTGGCCATTTGTGCCACTGCAGAACAGATTTCAATGTTGACCTGGACTGTGAAAAGTGGGTGAAAAACGCCACAGAACAGAATAAAACTTCAGCTTTGCCTGCAGTGGCTCCTTCCCGATCAGTAGGCAATGCCTGCTGGACCAGGCTGAGCACCTAAAAGGACACTGCCAGTCCAATGTTTCCTTTGAAAACTCCTGCTTCAAGTAACATCCTAAGGGATGAAATCTGGGGAGAAACAACATCTCGATTTCTGGCAGACTGTGATTTCACATGGCACACGCTGCCACACACAGTCAGACTCAGTGTTCCTTTACCATATATATGATTTAAAATCAGTTGTGAATTTTGTTTTCACTTGTTACCATCTTCTCTTGTGAAGGATCCAAAGGATCTCAGCCCACCAGGGCCACATTTATAGTATTATAGCAGACAGAGAATGGCTGATTTGGAGTAGCCAGGAAGTTTTCCCCAAGACCCCACACAATTCCACCTTCCATCTAACTTTGTGACCCTTAATTTTTCCTTCACTTCATCAGTGTTTACAGGGAGCAATAGCTGCTGAATGTGGCCCCACATGAACAAAAGGAGAGCTTTCATTCATTGTGTTTTAGAACATGCCTTTTATCCAGGGAAATTTCTTCAGACTAGTTATTTCTAAAGGTATTTTTTAGAAACAATTAAGATCACAAAGGTAGTATATAAAATGTCACAGAATTTTTCTATGGCTTGAAAAATAATTATCAGCTTATTTGCATTGTTAAATGTTAATTAGCTATGAATGGTAATTTTTTTTCAACACTGCAATACTTCAATTTCTCATTACAAAATAATTTCAGCTCTATTAATTAGTTCTAGCAGTAACTCATAGTAATGGATGACACCTTAAGTGAGCTATTAAATGCACTTTACCACTGATTAGGAAGAAGACAACTAAAGAACCTGGCTAGGTTTACATAAAGACAGAATATGAAACAATACATTGCAGATTTATTGACTTTCGTGGAAGCAACACACCCCCTTTAAGTAAGGCAGACTCAGCAGAACCAGAGGTTTTGTCACACTTCTGTGAGGTTCACAGGGTGGCCATGTACCAAATGGCCTAGTATTTAACCATTGTTTCCATTCTTTTATGGATGACATTGTTCTTTGTAGAGATCTACACCTCTATACACACATGTATGTTTGTTTGTATAGACACGTGCAGGCAAATAATTTTCTCAACTACACAGTAAACTGTATTGTTTTTTAAATTGTTTTTTTAGGTTTGCTTTTTTTGATTCACGACATCCAAAGACAGCAAAGGGATGTTGTTCTGGCCAAAAATATTCAAAGATCCACTATTCTGGATGGTGAAAAAATCATTACAAGATACTCCCTTGCTATGACATTGTAACCTTTTTGTCATGGCTCAGTACAATTAAGTCTTGTAGTGATCTCCTTCTCAAATCACTGCCTAAAAATCTGCATCTATTACCAATCCTGCATGGAAGCTCATGAACCTCTCAGATCAAAAGCTCTGGTGAAATGGCAGCCTGTGCCTGGAAGAAAACCCCACAGCAGTGGCTACAAACCCCACGATCACCACATCTGACCCTTTTGGGAAGACCAAACCTGTACTTACCATTTAGCAGGACATTGCTGGTAACGTCTCAGAAACTGAGATGTGCTGACCCTCCTTTAAATCAGAAGCAAAAGTTGCCTTGGATGCTGTCCTTCATGGGACAATCCAACAATTCCAAAATAAGCTGAGGAGCAAGAATGTGTTGTCCAAAACATACTTTGTTGAGCTGGTGCTCCTTGCTGTGTTCCTGGAGCCTCTAGACCGGCCCAGCCTGCAGCTCCCCAGCAGAAAGCCTGGCCATTCCCGTTTCCCCAGCCTCCCGACACACATCCTCCTGAGCAGGAAGCATGGAAACTGCTGCCAGGGCTGCCTCCAACGACTGACCTATACTAGAACTACAGAAGCCACACAGTCATTTCAGGTTTTCCAGTTCTTTGCTCTGTGATGGGGAGCATTCAGGTTTGGAGGGCCTGAAGCCAGAAGGTTTAAGGGGCCTCAAATTGTCAAGGCTTCCAGGTTCTTTAATTTTCTAGAAGGGAGACTGTCTCTGAACCTATGGAGAAGGACTGGTAACCAAGCCTGGGGTAATTTAGTCTCTGCTTAACTCGTGGAATACACAGTGTCTTGGCTGGAGTTTATTAGAAAAGGCACAATTCCACAAACCACTAGATTTTTCTGAATAAACATTACCTGAGACAAAAACTCTTACTGTTTCGATGAATATAGTCTAGATCTCATATGAGAATACCTTGATTCTAAGGAGGGGATCTTTTTCCTCTGAAGTCATAGATTTGGCTGATCACAGTGCAAATTCAGGATTTATTCTATTAAAGGAAAGCCCAAGAGGGAGTCAGCACCAGAGGCAGCCTACCCAGAGCAAAGTGCCTCTCCTACCAGCTCTCCTGGAGTGGTGTCCATTCACAGCCCCAGATGTTTAAGAGGGACCCCAGCCATGGGAGGAACACTTCTGATGTTAGCAATAACAGTAAAACAGGTATCAAATCCTGAGACTGCAGTTTGCAGGTCTGATTCCCTACACCATTTCTCTGGGAACCTTTACTATGGAAGACCCAATGCTTACTGGGAAAACTGCAGGCAGGTACAACGTAGAGGTTGAAAGGTGATCTTCTCTATTCCAACACTTTTGCAAGTGGCATCATTCCTGTCCAGATCTCTTGTTCTATAAAATTCCTGGCCAAGAGTGACTGTTTAGTGGCTGACCTATCTTTACAGGCAATGGATAGAAATTGCCTAAATTCAGTTAATAGGAACTGTAATTCACATGCTCACTGACAAAAAAGATGAAAAATCAATCAGCTTACACACTAGAGTGAGTATAAAGACAACGAGATAATTGTGTTACTTATAATTTACATCACATAAGGAAAACCCTTAAAATCATTATTAGTTCACTCTCAAAATCTCTTATTTTAGTAATAAGGCATATCAGGGCATATAAAAAAGAAACCTGTAAACTGTTCTTCCAGACAGTGAAACTACTTGAGTTTAATCCAAATTAACATACTGAGTATCACTGTCATTCTCATTCAACAATTTTTTGCATCTTGAATTTACATATGTATGGTTTATGTTGTAGAACAAATTTGTTACTAGGGGAAGTGTGAGGGCCAGCACCACATTTACTGAGAGTTTGGCATCTCGAACATTTTAGATAAACACTCCACTTTCTTCACAATAGGCAGAACATCTAGATAACCTGGAACCTTTTGAAAAAAATGAAGCAACATATGTGGAATTCAAACTCAGTTCTGAGGACTTGTAACCAAAGGCACAAAATTGAAAATCTGCACAGTTGCAAAGGCAAGCAGGAAAATTCTTGTGCCCTCCACCACAGCATTCTGTAAAAAAACAACCAAGTTTGTGTAAGAGACAAAGCAATAGTGAACATCAGTAGGGGTTTTTGAAAACATCAACGAACTAAATGTAGAAACATTTTATGGGAGGAAAAACTAGAACCAATTTGTGCTGATTCTTCAAAGAATCTCCTTGCACCACTTAAATCTACCTTATAGGATAATAAGTTGAAACAACATTATAGGCAACTTCTAAGGAAGTGGATGAAAAGAATCTTTTTCTTAAAAAAGAAAACAAAACTCATGAGAATGGATGTGCAGGGAGCAATCTGAGGTCCAGGACCAAAAATACAAGAAGCTTGAGAAGATGGAGAAAGTTTGAGTGGGCAGGTGTAGAATAAGCTGACTCACAGAGAAAGTTCGTAGGGCTCATAGTAGATGCATGAGAAGTTTAACTTAGCTCAGGCATTAAAACCTTCCACATTCTTCAATGGTGGGTCAAAATGTTGAGCCTGTTTTGCCAAACACTGATGTCTTTTTTGTAAATTAGAGAAAGTATTTCTTGGGACATTTACATTTTCTTTCTGTGCATATCTGATGCATAACTTCCCTTACTCATCTGCCCCCAAATTTAAGAAATTTCAAATTTCTCACTGTATCACAGCTTCAGAAGTGATTTTTGTTCCCTTCCATTATCTAAAACTCTTACTTTCCTGCTATATCCTTTGTGAATTGCAAAAGGGACCACATCACAGCTATGGAATCTACCACCCAATACTAAACTGACAACCTTATATGAGTGGTTTGTTTTGCCTTATTTTGAACTGTGCAAAATCAAGATATTCCAGGCTGAAATGGCAGCCTGACTCCCCACACTGCTTGGATATATTGCCCTGGGTACCGAAAGGATAGACAGGCTGACATTAATCACCAGGCAACCCGTACATTACAGCAGCCAAACAGAAGCTCTAGAACAGCTCAGTGCTGAAGATGGGCCAGCACGATCCCAGAAATGGGTAGCTGGGATCTGAGGGAACTCTGATGCCATGGAAAATTTAGGACCATATCTTTTACAAGGAAGAAAGTCAAGGTCTCAGTCTGAAAATGCTCCCATGCTGCTTATTTTTAGACTTCAGTAGTACTTCACATCTTGAAGCCAATTGGAGATACGTGCACAGCGTGTTACAAATCTCCCACTGACTTGGGGCCACAGGAAGGAGAGGGAGCAACACACAGGAAGGAGAGGGAGCAACACAACAGCCTGCCCAAGGACAAAGAAATTTCAAGTTCTCAGGGCCAAAATCTCTTAAAATTGATGAAGGCAACAGGTGGTCCTTCAGGAAACTGGCCTAGGAAGGAGCTGGAAAAGCAACTTCTGTAGAGTTGTAGAAATAACAGAAAATCATGAGTGGCATCACTTGGCACACACAAGAGATTATGTTTCAAGAGAGGAAACACTGGGTATTATCACTCCAAAACATACACAGGGTTGCAGTTTTTCAGAAAAACAGACATGTATTAAGGATGAAAGACAACACTATGGACAAGGCACAATTAAAATCAGTGTATCTATGATTAAATATTATGAATGATATTTCAATAAGCTCACATATTTAATCAATGTAAATATATTACAATAACACATGTATCCCTCAGAGGCTAATGACTTATTCTAAAGAATTTCAGAAGTCAAACTTCCCAATACTTACATTCATCATAATAGCAATGTTATAAACAGACCAAAATAACAACTTTCTATAGATGGAATACCTCATATTAATTTAAACCACTTTTCATAGCTGTTAAAAAACACAGTTCTCATTGGTGGGGGAGATCAAGTTGACATGATCTCAGTGATTTTCAGCCTTTTACTTAATTATTGAATACAAGCATCATGGTCAAAATAGCTCCAATATCTGTTTTGCTGGAGCACAGAAAAGAATTATAAGAAGCCCAAACAACTTAGTGTGCTAAGTTGCAAGTAAATGTGTGCTAACCCTTTTGCAGCTACCCCACTGCTCCTGAAAACTCTGCTGGGGATGGAAGTCTAATTAGAAAGTTTCTTGACTTGAGTAAGAGGGACAATAAAGGTTGTGTGAGTTTTCCTTGGAAGAATAATTCCAAAGAACTGTCTGAAGAGAAAGCACAAGGCCCTGTCATAGTTATCAAAGTATACACATACCTAAGGAGTGAAGGGAACTTGTATTTAAAAATCGTAGAAGAATGTGATAACAAATGTACTGCAACCATCTCAAAAAAGGCATTTCGTGACATTGTGGTATAACCTCTTCAGCTAGATAATAATAACCTAGGAAAGAAGTGCTAGTAAAAAGGTACATAAAAGGTAGTGTATTGGCTTAAACATAGCATGCATTTGCTTGGTACATGATATTAGCCACTTTAATTATATTGTCAGAAACAGCATGTTTTTATACTCACCTGTGCAATAACAACACGACTGAAAAGGGCAGATTAAAGAAAAGAACATACAAAGCCCATGAAGAATTGAGTCTATTTATTTTATTTCATCTTGCATTTGTGTTGTTAAAGCAAAGCATTCTATACATATTATTTAGCTATTTACTGCCATTCTACACCCATTATTGACCTAATTGCAGAAAGACAAATGCAGGGACAAACTTGTTAAAATGAGCATATTGATAATGCTTCTCTGACTTCAACAAATATTTATTTAGAAATAAGATACTGCTCATGGGTTTCTTTTATTAACAGTTAATGGCTCAATTCACAGAACTTTGAGACACCATGGAACATGTAGCAAAATGCAGTGCTGATAATAGGCAATGTCTCTTCTCTTCACTAAACATTCTGCAGAGGAAGAATATTATGGTAACAGCTGAGCTACTGATTCAAATACTTAAATGGAAAGAATTTGGCAAGTGATGGATGACAACTTTTAGATACAAGATGATCCCATATTTATTTACGTAGGCAAAATCCTTCAGTGTCACAGGCATAAAGAATTATCATCTGAAAATACCTGTATATGTATTTTAACATAACGTGAGCCAGCTTTATAGCAGGAATCATAGTACGATTGCAAGTTAAGAGATAGGAAAGATATGAAGGAAACAAACAGTAAATCCAAGTACTTTGAGCTGTTTCAAAGCCAAATAACACTGCAATGGCTTAAAAAAACCCAAAAAAATGAGAATTAATTTTTTGTTGTGTTTCTTAACACTCGCTTTAACTGTGCGAAATCACACTACTGGAGTATCTCTAAAACCACTCCTGTGAGATGTGGAAAAATGAAAATGAAATCATAGTGTGAGTCAGAATGGGAATTTTACTGCACAAAAAATATCTCAAAATACTACATTAAAATATTATAATAAATCACTTTGTTCTACAGCTTCTAACAGATAACGTGTACTGTCAGCTGTGGCATCTATTGATAATGCCTGGGCAAAACAAAGTGTATCTATCTCTATATCAAAACCAGTTTAACTAATCTTAATGTCTAATAGGTTCTCACTAATAGGCTGATTTAAAATAAAAAATTTGAAGATTTCTCAATCTGACTAAATAGTTCTTCCATTATGACTGTCTACTAGGCTGGCTGCTTCACTATACCTTGTAGGAATGCATGAAAAAAGAGTTGATTGAGCTAAAGATCTTTTCCCTCAACATGTATCCACTATTTCTCTCTTACCTTTTAAAAACAGGAAACACTTTCAAGTACTTTTGGAGCTTTACACTTACTTCTTGAGGAACTACTGCTACAGTAAATTGCACAGAAATACTTCAAAGAAGTGTTAAAGGTGCCATACTTCCAGTCCAAGACATGCAGGTACTGGAGCTAAAGCAAAACAGTAGAATTTTAACAGACCGAGTATTCCTTGGCAGTTTTGCAGATAGAGCTACAACAAACAGATCTTAAAAGATTCACTACTGCAATTCCCATGTTGAAAATGATTTTAAGGGATTTCTGATTGCAGTGTACAAAACAAAGAGGTTGTCAGAATTCACTTGCTCTCAGGAGCACATGGCACTGACAGAACAGGTGCAGGCCACAGAAATGCAGTACTGGGAATAACACACAAGTGGGCACCTCTGCCAGCTGCAGAATTCCAGGCTCTTGGCCCTTTGCAACTATGTGGCCTCGAAATTCTTTGGATATGGAATGTATTTAACCAAGTTCAGTTGTGCAAGAGGTATTTGAAGTGGCAAACTCACATTATGCTATGCCCCAAAACCTTCTAATAAAAAGCAGACGTTTTGCTGTGTAAATCCCAATTCTGTTTAAAATTCCTTATAATTTGAAAAAGTCAAACCACACAATCATATAAAGTATTTAAACAGCAATGAACAGTTTTCATGGAACTCAGAGAACATGTGCATTCAACTATCATAAAAACATCAGGTACTAACCTGTAATCTCTACTCTATGGTGGTATGGTAAAACAACGTTCCCAAACTGACAGTAATCACACTGGAAAGGATGAACATTTCTTTTAAGCAAATTTAATGCTATAATGCTGCTGTTTTTAACTTTTTCTGCTACTATTTTTCTGGAAAAATAGGTGAAGCTGAGAGAAAAAGAAAAGCAATAAAAACACATCTTAAAATTAATCACTATATTTCACAGTCACATGAACCAAGCTGTGTTCTTCTTATCCTAAAGAAATATCTTTGCAAGCATCTGGAACTAAGTATTTTCTCTGCAGATTGGGAGCTTGGAAGGGAGATCCGCTTCTTGGAGAAAAAAGAGACTGGAGAATCGAATCCTGTTCCCTATGCAGTGAGCGTAAATACTGCCAGCTTCTACAGGCATGGGTGGTGAGAGGGGCAGGATTTTCTCCTTAGTCCATCTGAAAAACAGTTCCCTTCAGCCCTATCATTTAATTTTAAAGTGGAATTTGTTTTATCCTGCAGACTAATAAGTACCCTAGGAGCTTGATTGGTTGGTGCTTAATGAAATTGCTTCTGCTGACATTAGATACATTAGGATACTGATTAAAACACTTAATGATCCCTCTTGATTTTAAATTGCTAGCTTAGATTTGTGAGATGCCATCAAAGTATCTTTTTCCTTCCTTTCCTCCATCCTAATCCTGCTCCTCCTTGCCCTTTTTCTGTTCATGATCCTTAAAGGTTGTGGCTCATTGGCAGCAGCACGGTCACAAACCGAACGATAATAACACCACGTTGAACACTGCATTGTTTAAAATATGCCAAACACCAGAATATAAACACTGAAACACAATCATCCTTAAAATACAATTTCCTGTTTCAAAGCTCAAACTATTCTTAAATGTGGCAACACTGAGGATTATTAGTATGAAGGGAAAGCCAAAGTCAGAGTAAACTTTAACATTGTAAAATATTTTCTGAGGAAAGATAATCCTGTAACACAAAAACAAGTAGAAATGCATTACTTTTGAGCTTGAATGTAGAAGACAGTAATACATTGCCAGAAAATGGTGTTGGAATGGCATTCCTATGACAACAAAGCTGTTTTTCATGCTCTTCTACAAAACTGCATACCATATCACCTTTCAGTGCGAAACGTGTGTATATTATGGGCATAATGACAGCTTATCCTCAAATACTGTTCAACACTATAAATACCAGGTTTGCAAACTTTGCCTAAAAAGGGGGAAACCACAATAGCTGTAAAAAGTTCCATTTTCCTCAACAAATCTTATCAAGGCTCTTGAGATGAAATTACACTTACAAAACAAAATTTACTTATTTACTAAAACCTGCTGTGTCAGAAGCTTTTACCAAAAAAAGTGAGTATACCGAATTTTATGCTTAATACAAACCTTAAGACCACAGAAAATAAAAAAGTAGAAGTTTTTGTACATTTTAGCACCATTATGAAGTAGACACGAATGCCGGTTCTGTCACTGTGGCTGTACCTTGCAGCTGGTGGAGCTCATGTGAAGCTCATTGACTTCAGCAATCTTTGAGAGAAGAAAAACTGGATTTGCCAACGACAACAAGTAACATGTTTGCCATTTTTTCCTTTTTTTCTTTATTTCTTTTTAAATTAATTTTGGGCTTTATTTTTATCAGGCAGCCAGAGTGCATCTCTGTCAGCTAAATCCAAGTCCAAGTCCTTTTGGTCTCTGGATGGCTCGTATGGGCTCTGCTATCCCTTTGCCGTCTGGTCCGAGGCCCGTGCCTGGGGTCCAGCCCATACTCTGAAGCATTCTGTTTCCAATGTTGTTTTCTGGGATTGGTTGGGTGTTTTCACCTACAAACCCTGAGATTAAAGAAACACACAGCATTAATCAGCACTGCCTGCCATGTGGAGGAGAGCAGGATAATCTGCCGTAAAGCTTTAAACCTTCTTATTCTCCTAATTCATCTAACAGGTTTCTAGAACAGGCTGTCTTTGCACATGTTGACCTCTTGACTGCATATGATTTTAAACAATACAGTCTTAGGCTTTTATTTTTAATGTTTTTGAAGACTCACTCAGTTTTTACATATGCAAATATTGTCACAGACCTTTTATATTCCAATACAGGGGATTTTACATCAGCCTCAAAGAACATAAATCACCTGCAGAAGTCTACCTGAAGTCAAGATCACCTGAATTTCTAGTCCTGTAGAGTTACTAAGCAGAGACACCTCATAGTAACATGAACATCACTCTGTTTTTAGCAATATTTATCAATGATCTCCTTCAGGAAAATCCAATAAATAAGTTCTGATTAAATAATTATAGCTGTTACAGAAGCAGTAGAGACAGGTGGTCAATCACTCTGAAATTCAGCTATACCTTTACTCACTTTCCCTTTTACTGAACATTGTGAGATTTGTTATACCCAAGTTTACTTTTGGTGTTGTCACTGTTATTAAATGTTGTTTACACTTTTCCCCATAGCATTGAGACCTCTGAGAAAAGCTGCACACGTACCGCAGGAAAAGAGAACCAGCACGGCAAGCATTAGTATATGTTTGTTAGTATAACAGATTCATTTTTTTAATAGCAAGGGTTTGTTTCACCCATGAATTCATTGTCAAAAAAGGAACAAAAAAAAGAAAGAAAAAAAAAACCAACAAAAAACTGAAGTGAAGTCAAAACAACAAAGCTGTTTTTTCCCCTTCATCAACCAAACTCCCCAAGCCACAGTTTGGAGATGATGCATGGATAAGCCATCCCATATATAAGTATCTTGCATGAGGGATACTTATTTCAAGAATCTATGTTAAAATTTTTCAAGTTCCACCATACAATTTTAAAAAGGGCAAAAGTGTTTGAACGCAAGCAGTTGCATGTAGACAGCTGGATTTTGTTTTCAGCATTATTCAACATCTCCCTGCCTGAACAACAGAATGAAAAAAAACCTCAATGTGACCAGCTTCAAAAACTATCTGTTAAATTTTCTACCTATTTATTCTGCTCAGCTACTTTTTGAAAAATACTGTAGTAGGAGACAGTGGTTTTGCATTTTTGGAAAACAGTATCTTCAGCCAAGGATTTACCATTGACAAGCAGCTGGCTTATCATCATATTAACTTACTAAACAAGAACACAAAAAAGTTGAAAGTGAGCTTCTAAAAAGCCTCATTTATCACACACACAAAAATCCCACAGTGGAAAAGGCATACACAGACAAATTCAAAACAAGGGGTGCACATTAAAAACCTCATTATGAATTTACAGTACTCCAGCACTATCCACTATAGATCTGTTCATATTCAGTAAAACACTGGCTACATAAAAGGCACACTTATTTCTAGTATCTCAGTTCCCGAGTCAAAGAAAAAAGGGAGTGCATTGAGGGAAGGCATCCTTTAATACTGGTTTGAAGCTCTGCTTAACCCTAGGCTTAAAATAAAGGCTTTTAAGTCAGCAGCCTCCAGTCCCTGAGAGGTTTCCTCTTGAACTGACCAGCACAAAGTTCAATGTCCAAGACTTCCTTTCTTTTCAGGCCCCCACAGGCAGAGGCAATTTTCATATAGAAGAGTCCCTGGCACTGCCTGGCATACACAACACAGGCTTTGCAACCTTCCTTGCCATACTTTCCAGCTCAAACAAAAACGGAAAGAAGAAAGTGTACCGTTCAACAAAAGTTCTGGTAAGCCTCACAGGTAAAATCCTGGAAGAGTGTTTTGGTCCACTTTTTGTAAGAAGCGTTGGTAAGAAATGAAGCATCATTCCAGTAAATGTTTGTGGAACAATTAAGGGGGAAACTTCAAGGGGAAAAAAGATGCAACAGACCTGCCAAGCAGGAAAGAGCAAGCACAAGAGTGTATTTCATGACACCTAAAGACAACATTAAAGCACTCATAATGCTGCCTAAGCAAAGGCAGCAATGCTGCTGGAACAGTGTGCAAGGCATAGCCGGAGACAACGTAAACAGCTTTTTTGTTTTAGTCTATTCAGGGGAAAAACCCACAGACCTCTTCCTGTAACAGATGTACCTTTCTATATGAATTTCAGTTCTCGAGACAGCCAGAGGAACCTCACAAAAAAGATATATGAAAGAACAATCTGTACCCTGACATGTTATTTAGTAAACTGGTGCTTCTATTTTTGATACCTTCTGAAGTAGTTCAACCTTTTTTTTCCATTATAGGGTAATTGGAATAACTTGTTTTAAAGACATATAAGTACTTCCAAAATGTGTATACGATAACTGTTTTTCCTCCACTGTACATACTTTTCTATCTCCCATTAAAACACAAGCTCTCCCTAAGAGCTCTCTTTTACTCTGTTTTTCTAAAAAAAAAAAAAAAAA